>OX336388.2:1386209722-1386809722 GCA_946902985.2 Meconema thalassinum | reverse complement strand
TTATTTTCCCCGCTATTGTGACACAAAACGTGTTTCAGAAATGCTAATTATGCACCGATTTTAATCAAACTTTTGCCATTGTTTCAAAATTGCATAAGCAACATTTTGTATATTTCAGTACTCCTTGTTGTGATGAATCATTTTCATGCAATTTTACTTGGAGTTTTCTAAATAACAAAAAAAAACCTACAAAATCGTTTGCTATGCTATGTTCTTATACTTGTATTTTCATTTTTTAAATATTTTAAAAAACTGTGGAACAAACTTTTCTGGTCAAAATGGTGCATGTATCTGATAATATTTAACAGTTCTATAAACTATTCACTAAGGACCAAAGTTTGCAGCACGAAGACTTGGCACTACAGAATTCAGCATTGGCATTTATAGGGTACCTTACACATGTAACTTTTTCAGGTTGTTTTTAGCCTACTTTTCTCATTTTCCAAAATTGGGGAAAAAGTAGACTCACAGTATGAGATCAATCCGGGAAAATGTGTGTGTGTCTGTCTGCCCTTCTGTCTGTCTGTCTCGCTGTGTGTGTGTGTGTGTGTATGTGTCCCCATCAACTCCTAAACGGCTGCAGCTATGGAAACCAAATTTGGTAAGAGTAAAGATCTATGCCGGAATATCTCAAGGTCATATTTGAGTATGACGTCAGTGCTACCAACTGCTGAAAATTCGCAATTGAAATTTGAGCACAATGTTGGATATCCTGGAAGGTATGCATGGGAGCTATTCCAAAATTGGCACACATATAGATGGCTCACATATAGATAATCATATTTCAGTTTAATTTCAAAGAGGCCATACATGACAGTGTTACCGACGTGATTCTAAGCCAGCGGATAACTCTAATTTTTAAATGCATGTGACTGCTACACTATCGATTGGATTTCAACCAAATTTCATATGTACTATGTGTACAATAACAAATATGACTATGTGTATTCTTAAGAGCAACCAGGGCTGCCAACGGTTAATAAATGCTCTCTCTATTATTTTATCCTAATACCAATATATCAGAAAGTATGCAAACCAAGAGCTCGAAACTTTGCACACGTATTGTACATGACCTTCTACATTAATTTGGAGTACCTAGTATACGTCAGTACTGCCAACATGATTCTAATATTGTTGATACTAACAAATGGATTTCAACCAAATTTCGTATGTGACTTTTGTACCATAACTCATATGAATATACGTATTCTTAAAAGCCAGTGGGTCTGCCAGCTGTAAATAAATGCTCTCTCTCTATCTTTTTATCCTAATATCTATCAATCAGAATATATGCAAGCCAACAGCTCTAAACTTTGCATACGTATGGTACCTAATATTGTAAATTAATTTGGGGTAACTAATGTACGTCAGTGCTGCCAACATTATTTAATCCTTCTGATAAGTCCAACTTTTAAATGCATCTAACTTCTATACTAACAAATGGATTTCATCCAAAATTGGCACAATAATAGATAGTAACATTTTAGATTAATTCATACATTCTAAGAAAAGTAGGCTTTTTAGTTCGTCACGGAACTACTTGTTTCTTTTCTCGTGTTTCAGTAATTGGGATTATTTTGTGTTGGCCGACTGAAAAGTTGCAATATCAATTGTCAACAAGGCAACACTGTAAAATTGCTTCAAAACTCCCGAAACTTGCTGTTCGGCCGACTGTATCTTCACTTGGAGCATGTGGTTTCCAAAGTGCCTGTGTGTTATCCATGAGATAACAGCTACAAGCGCTTTACACGTTAAGCCAATTACTCACTAATGGTCATTAAGGGACGCTGTCTTCAAATTGACTGAACGCCTGAGAACTCCGCAATGTATGCACATTCTATTTAATAGATCTCCTTCAGCATGAGACAAGACGTGTGCAGCCAAATCTTGGCCTCCTCCATCGATGTATCCTCTGTTTACTTATGCTCCTTACTATTTCAGTCCAGAATCGTTGTTCTTGTTTCTTTTAGGGGCTTTGCGATATCCTAGTCATGTAGCCCCGTGTGTTTGGGTGTGTGTAGAATTTGTATGATAACCTGTGTCACTGTGATGTATGCACTAGTGTGTGCATTAGTAATTCAGATATAATTTGGGTAGGAAGCGGCCGTGGGTTTAAGTTAGATGCCATCTCGGCATTTACCTGTAGTTGAAGTGGTAAACCATGGAAATCCGCTTCCAGGATGGCTGAGGTAGGAATCGAACCCACTCTTCTAAGTTTTGCCTCACGAGGCTGAGTGTACCTTGTTCCAGGCCTCACACCAGAATTAAATTCCTTGGCAGAGACACGAATAGAACCTGGACCTTCACTTCTCTTTCAACTACAATTTTAGATAGTCTATTCATAAGATCAAACCCACTTTCATCAGTCCATCTCCTGGTGCTGGTGTAGCGGCTAGCATTCTTGGTTGTCGGCCCGGAGGTCCGGGATCGATTCCCGGCTCTGGCAAGAATTTTATTCTGGTCTGAAGCCTGGAACGGTATACACTCAGCCTCGTGAGGCAAACGTGAGAATAGGCGGGTTAGATTCCTATCTCAGCCATTCTAGAAGTGGTTTCCTACTTCTAGTCCAGGCAAATGCCGGGATGGTTCCTGACTTAAGGCCACAGCCACCTCTTTCCCAATCATCACCCGAACTACAAATACACTCACTACAACAGACACCACGATTACACGGGCTATGAGAGAATGTATACACACACCCAAATACACGGGGCCCTAGAATGAAACAATAACGTTTGTTTCCGCACAACACTAGAAATCAGTGAGTGTGCGATGTCGGTAGGAATTGGTTTTCAGACTGGGGTGATCGTTGGACATTAAACAGGATATGAACTTTTGATTTTCAAGGAATCAGTTATGTTTAGCTCACTGCATGAAAAAGGTATAAGTTAATTTTGGAAATAACAACATGATGGTATCTTTGACTTTCTTTCAATTCTTTCTATTTTATTTTATGTTTATGGAAGGCAGCTTCAATAAGTATCCTGAAACCACAGTAGGCGGTGGAAGACGAACGAACTCGCAATATTCAACAGTTACAGAAATCACATATCGATTCTTCCAAGAAAGTCTACATTTCATGTTAAAGAGCTCGCAACAACGACATACGAGAGTCACAGAATCACAAATAGGTTCTCCCAAGAAGGTAGATATATCATCGTAAAGAGTTCGCAACAGCGATGTACAGGAGTAAAAGAATCACACAATCTCTCACGAAGTCGATGTCTCATCGTAAGTCGCAACAGCAATATACGAGAGTCATAGAATCACGCATCGATTTTCGTCACAAAAGTCGATATCTTATCGTAAACACACGACGTCAACTAGAGTTACAAACAATGAAACACTGTCACAAGTCACAATACTTAATATATGCAAGGAGAGTCAATAGTTCTCATTAACATGGAACATAACTAGGTTTGAAAGAATCAGAAGGTTAACAGGACGCGCAGATGTGTTGTGGGCGGGCGGTGACGTCAACATCAGAGAAAGTGTATCAGTGTCATTGTGTGCACTCCGCGTCGCTCGAATATCGATACGATCAGTCTTCAAGCGATACGTCTCTTCTACGGTAATGAAATACAGTGGGTTACGGGGTCAGTAATGACTACATCCTCACCCCAGTATAACTTGGCTGAAATTCTGTTAAGACCTTTGAAAACTATAAACTCTGTACAGTAAGGTTATTACAATAATCTATATACTAATATTTATGGGAGGTGGTGAATACCAAGATAAGTGAGTCAGAGAATGTGTGCCCATTGTCGTTAGCTATTAGTGGCAGGGGTCATTTAAGAGATGCGGTGGGGCTGACAAACTAAATCAAAAATAAAAATAAATAAATAAATAAATAAATAAATAAATAAATAAATAAATAAATAATACATAACTAACTAAATATATAACTAACTAACTATATAACTAAATAAATACATACATACATACATACATACATAAATACATAGATAAATAAATATATACATAAATAAATGAGTCAATGAGTGAATAAATAAATACATAAATATGGACGAATGAATGAACGAAGGAATAAATCTATATCTATATATATAAAAATCAATCTTACGTGATAGTTTGTCTGTGGGTGTGTATGTCTCCTATGCGTTCATATACCACTCAACCGATTGCGATGAAACTTGGGTGAGATGTTGAGTACACTCCAAGGATGGTTTCTGACTTAGGAAATCCATTTTACAATAGGTAGCGCACGCGTAGATTCAACAAATGAGCGACGATGCGCGAAGCATTTGAACAAAGTCCCGTATGTGTTCATATACCATTCGTCCGATAGCGATGAAACTTGGGTGAGATGTTGTGTACACTTACGTGAAGGTTTCAAAATTAGTGAATACATTTCACAGTAGATAGCGCACAAGTAGATTCAACAAATGAGCGACGACACGCAATGCGTTTCAACAAAGTCCCGTATGCATTCATATACCATTCGTCCGATAGCTATGAAACTTGCGTAAAATGTTGTGTACACTGCAGGGAAATTTTCTGGCTTAGTACATCCACTTTACAATAGGCAGCGCACGAGTAGATTCAACAAATGAGCTACGACGCGCGAAGCATTTCAACGAAGTCACGTTTGCGTTCATATACCATTCGTCCGATAGCGATGAAACTAGGCTGAGATTTTGTGTGCACTCCAGGGAAGATTTCTAGCTTAGTAAATCCCTTTAAAAATAGGTAGAGCACGAGTAGAATCAACAAATGAGCAACGGAGCGCGAAGCGTTTCAACAAAGTCCCATATAATTTCATATACCATTCATCCGATAGCGATGAAACTTGGGTGAGATGTTGTGTACACTCCAGGGAAGGTTTCTGGCTTAGTACATACATTTTACAATTGGTATCGCACCAGTAGATTCAACAAATGAGCGATGACACGCGAAGCGTTTCAACAAAGTCCCGTATAAAGTCATATACCAGTCGTCTGATAGTGATAAATGTTTGGTGAATTGTTGTGTACACTCCAGGAAAGGTTTCTGGCTAAGTAAATTCATTTTACAATGCGAAGCGCACGTTTATATTCAACAAATGAGTGACTACGCGCGAAGCGTTTCGACAACGTCCCGTATACGTTCACATACCATTCATCCGATTGCGATGAAACTTGGGTGAGATGTTGTGTACACTCCAGGGAAGGTTTCTGGCTGAGTACATCCATATTGCAATATGTAGCGCAAGAGTAGAATCAACAAATGAGCGACGACACGCGAAGCGTTTCAACCAAGTCCCGTATGCATTCATGTAGGCTACCATTCGTCCGTAGCTATGAAACTTGGGTGAGATGTTGTGTACACGTCATGGAAAATTTCTGGCTTAGTAAATCCACTATACAATATGCAGCGCACAAGTTGATTCAACAAATGAGGGACGACGTGCGAAGCGTTTCAACAAAGTCCCGTATAAGGTCATATACCATTCTGCCGTTAGCGGTGAAACTTGGGTGAAATATGGTGGACACTCCAAGGAAGGTTTCTGGCTTAGTAAATACATTTCACAGTAGGTAGCACACGAGTAGATTCGACAAATGAACGACGACATGCGGAGCGTTTCAATACAGTCCCCTATGTCTTCATATCCCATTAGTCCGATAGCGATGAAACTTGGGTGAGATGTTGTGGACACTTACGTGACGGTTTCTAACTTAGTAAATACATTTTACAGTAGGTAGCGCACGAGTAGATTCAACAAATGAGTGACGGAGCGCGAATCGTTTAAACAAAATCAGGTATGCGTTCATATACTATTCATCCGATTGCGATGAAACATTGATCAGTTATTGTGTACCCGCCAGGGAAGGGGACTTAGTAAATCCATTTCACAATAAGTAGCGCAAGAGTAGATGCAACAAATGGGTGACGACGCGCGAAGCGTTTCAACAAAATCCCCTATTGCGTTCATATAACGTTCTTCGATTGCGATGAAACCTTGATGAGTTATTGTGTACACGCCAGGGAAGGGCTTCGACTTAGTAATACATTTCACAATAGGTAGCGCACGAGTAGATTCAACAAATGAGTGACAGCGCACGAATCGTTTAAACAAAACCCCGTATACGTGCATATACAATTCATCCGATTGCGATGAATCATTGATGAGTTATTGTGTACACGCCAGGGAAGGGTTTCGAATTAGTAAATCCATTTCACAACAGGTAGCGTACGAGTAGATTCAACAAATGAGTGACAGCGATGAAACTTTTGAAAGTTGTTGTGCATGCTTCCACGAATGGTTCTAAATTAGAAAATCCATTTTACGATAGCTTAGAGGCAGTTAACATGTGTATCCAAAAGCACTTCAAGAAACAGAATTTCAACGCCAACACTTTCTTTGATTGGCATTGCAACGCATGCCGGGTACAGCTTGTATATATATATAAATCAATGTTACGTGATAGTATGTATGTGGGTGTGTATGTGTCCTATGCGTTCATACCCCACCCATCCGATTGCGCTGAAACTTGGGTGAGATGTTGATTACTCTCCAAGGAGGGTTTCTGGCTTAGTAAATCCATTTTACAATAGGCAGCGCACGAGAAGATTCAACAAATGAGCGACGACGCGCGAAGCATTTCGACACAGTCCCGTATTTGTTCGTAAACCTTTCACCCGATTGCGATGAAACTTGGGTGAGAAGTTGTTTCCACTCCAGGGAAGGTTTCTAACTTAGTAAATGCATTTAACAGTAGATAGCGCACGAGTAGATTCAACAAATAAGTGACGACACGCAACGCGTTTCAACAAAGTCCCGTATGCATTCATATACCTTTCGTCCGAAAGCTATGAAACTTGGGTTAGATGTTGTGTACACTTCAGGGAAGGTTTCTGGCTTAGTAAATCCACTTTACAATAGGCAGCGCGCAAGTAGATTTAAAAAATGAGCTACGACGCACGAAGCGTTTCAACAAAGTCACGTATGCGTTCATATACCATTAGTCCGATAGCGATGAAACTTGGGTGAGATGTTGTGTACACTCCAGGAAAGGTGTCTGGCTTAGTAAATCTACTTTACAATAGGAAGCGAACGATTAGATTCAACAAATGAGCTACGACGCGCGAAACGTTTCAACAAAGTCCCGTATGCGTTAATATACCATTCGTCCGATTGCGATTAAACTTGGGTGAGATGTTGTGTACACTAGAGGAAAGGTGTCTTGCTTAGTAAATCTACTTTACAATAGGCAGCGCACAATTAGATTCAACAAATGAACTACGACGCGCGAAGCGTTTCAACAAAGTCCCGTATGCGTTCATATGCCATTCGTCCGATAGCGATGAAACTTTGGTGAGATGTTGTGTACACTCCAGGGAAGGTTTCTGGCTTAGTAAATCTATTTAACAATTGATAGCGCACGAGTAGATTCAACAAATGAGCGACGACGCGCGAAGCGTTTCAATAAAGTCCCGTATGCGTTCATATACCATTCGGCCGATAGCGATGAAACTTGGGTGAGATATTGAGTACATTCTAAGGAAGTTTTCTGGCTTAGTATATCCACTTTACAATAGGTATCGCACGAGTAGATGCAATAAATAAGCGTCGACGCACGAAGCGTTTCAACAATGCCCCGTATGTGTTCATATACCATTCGTACGATAGCAATGACACTTGGGTGAGATATTGTGTACACTTACGTGAAGGTTTCTAACTTAGTAAATATATTTCACAGTAGATAGCGCACGAGTGGCTTCAACTAATGAGTGACGACACGCAAAGCGTTTCAAGAAAGTTCCGTATGCATTCATATACCATTCGTCCGATAGCGATGAAACTAGGGTGAGATGTTGTGTACGCTCCAGAGAGGATGTCTGGCTTAATAAATCTACTTGACAATAGGCAGCGCACGAGTAGATTACACAAGTGAATGACGGCACGCGAATCGTTTCAACAAAGTCCCGTATAAGGTCATATACCATTCATCCGATAGCAATGAAACTTGGGTGAGATATTGAGTACTCTAAGGAAGGATTCTGGCTTAGTATATCCGCTTTACAATAGGTAGCGCACGAGTAGATTCAACAAATGAGTGACGACGCGCACACCGTTTCAACAAAGTCCCGTATGTGTTCATATACCATTCGTCCGATAGCAATGAAACTTGGGTGAGTAAATACATTTCACAGTAGATAGCGCACGAGTAGATTCAACAAATGAGTGACGACACGCAAAACGTTTCAAGATAGTCCCGTATGCATTCATATACCATTCGTCCGATAGCTATGAAACTTGGGTTAGATGTTGTGTACACGTTTGGGAAGGTTTCTGGCAGAGTAAATCCACTTTACAATAGGCAGCGCACGTGTAGATTCAACAAATGAGCTACGACGCGCGAAGCGTTTCAACAAAGTCACGTATGCGTTCATATACCATTCGTCCGATAGCGATGAAACTTGGCTGAGATATTGAGTACACTCTAAGGAATGATTCTGGCTTAGCAAATATACTTTACAATAGGTAGCGCACGAGATGATTCAACAAATGAGCGACGACGCGCGAAGCGTTTCAACAAAGTACCGTACGCGTTCATATAGGCCTACCATTCGTCCGATAGCGATGAAACTTGGCTGAGATGTGGTGTACAATCCAGGGAAGGTTTTTGACTTAGAAAATCCATTGCACAATAGGTAGCGCACGAGTAGATTCAACTAATGAGCGAAGGCACGCGAATCGCTTCAACAAAGTCCCGTATGCGTTCATATAGGCCTACTATTTATCCCATTGCGATGAAACTTGAGTGATTTGTTGTGCACACTGCAGGGAACGTTTCTAATTTACTAAGTCCATTGTGTAATGGGTTGCGCACGAGTAGTTTCAACAAATGAGTGACGGCGCACAAACCGTTTTCACAAAGTTCCATCTGCGTTCATATACCATTCATCCGATTGTGATGAAACTAGGGTGAGTTTTTGTGCACACTGCAGGGAAGGTTTCTGACTTAGTAAATATATTGTACAATAGGTAGCGCGCGAGTTGATTTAACACATGAGTGACGGCGCGCGAATCATCTAAACAAATTCCCGTAAGCGTTCATATGCCATTCATCCGATTGCGATGAAACTTTGATGATTTGTTTTGAATACGCCAGGGAAGGTTTTCGACTTAGTAAATCCATTTTAAAATAGGTAGAGCACGAGTAGATGCAACAAATGAGTGACGATGCGTGAAGTGTTTCAGCAATGTTCCATCTGCGTTCATATACCATTCATCCGATTGCGATGAAACTTTGGTGAGTTGTTGCGCACGCTCCCACAAATGTTTCAAAATTAGTAAATCCATTTTACGATAGCTTAGAGGCAGTTAACGGAAATTGAAGAAAAAATTGTGTATCCAAAAGCACTTCAAGAAACCAAATTACAATGCCAACACTTTCTTTGATTGGCATTGCAACGCATGCCGGGTACAGCTTGTAAGAAATAAAAATGAGATTTTAAAATTTCCCACAGCTGCCATCATGTGGTTATGGAAACAATTGAAAAAAATAGATGCCAGTGGATTTACATTTGTACAAGGATTTACTGTACGAAGTGTCACTGCACTCGGATGGTTAAATTGCGAGAAACGGCCATGTGAATATTTATACTTCGCGTCTCCGCCATGTTGCATTTGTGATCTTCAGGTTATTGAAAGCCCGATAGGTGAACTTAAGTTCATAGCCCCTATGAACATTAAAAAATTCAATTAGATTGCTGTATTATATTGTAGATATTGAGATCCATCTAAACATTTCGGATGGTCGCCATGTTGGATTGTTATATGTATAGGATATAGAGTCGTGTACCATTAAAGGAAAATTATTGCGTTGGTTCATTATTCAAACCTTCACTTTGATCTTATGATTACGACACAAGAAATAAAAATTAATTTTAAAATTCGCACAGCCGCCATCTTGAGGTTATGTAAACAATTGAACTAAATTAGATACCAGTGCATTACAATGTGTATATACATTTCCTGTACCATGTTGCATTGCGTTTGGGTCATTAAATCGCGAGAAAGGTCTATTTAAAATTTTCAACTTTGCTTGACGGCCATATTCGTTTTGTAGTTAACCGGTTTTTCAAAGTATTATAGATGAACTTCCAGTAGTGCCCTTTATCTCCGTACTTCATTTCAGGTAATAATTTCAGAGATATAGAATGCCGTTGAAATATTTCGCACGTCCGCCATCTTGAGGTTGTGTAAACAATTGAACGAAGTTAGATGTCGGTGGATTGCAATGTGTATAATCATATACTGTACCAAGTTTTATTGCGTTTGGTTGGTTAAATCGCGAGAAACGTCTATTTAAAAGTCGCAATTTCGCTTGGTCGCCATGTTGGTTTTGTAGTTACCAGGTTTTCAAAAGTCACATAGGTGAACTTCTTGTAGTTACCTTTATAACCGTAATATATTCCAGGGTGATATCGGTAATAGTTTCGGAGATACTGAATGCTGGTGAAATATTTCGCACATCCGCCATGTTGGATAGGTGAGACGTAACAAAATTTGAAGGGCACGGTCGGGGTCGTCCGGAATAGTGATATGAACTTATTGAGTTTCATTGAAATTGCTCCAGCTGTTATTAGGGGGGGACACACACCTTCACACACGCACACACAGACAGACACAGACACACACACGGACAAAAGGTGATCTAATAAGCCTATTTTTTCATAAATGAGAATAGGCTAAAAATCGTCGTTGTTTTGGCTCCTTTAGCTGTATCCCCCTAGGACACGGCCGCCTCCCTTCCAGTTCTACCCTCAATTACAAATACACACACTACTACTAACGTTACAAAAACACAGGCGATCAAACATATTCTATACACACAATTACTGTTTGAGATCGACAGAGGCAACTTGGCTCTTTTTGGTTTTTGGTCAGGAGTTTATAACCGGCCACTCTTGCAGACGCCAAGTGGTTCTTTCTGTGAAAACTCCACCACAGTGCCACTAGGCATGAAACCCAATTGTCCGAGTGAAAAGCAAGCGGCTATCTTACTGATTCACCATTGCGTTTAGAAAGTCATACCCATCTCCATAGACTTAAGTAATACAGTTAATTTTGTGAAATTCAAATTTAAACACAATGTTTTAAGAAGTCATCAAACCTGGAGATTCTACATATAGAGTCATCCATGTATCGTGTCTCAGCAGCTGAGGTGGGGTTCCGCTTGGTCAATAAGCTGCCTCTTGTGGCCTTCCGGAGCAGCGCTTGTGCGGGAGGAAAAGATAACGGGTTTATTCAAGGTTTTACAACGCAGTTTGTATCGGATAAAATCTTTTTCTCGAATAAATTTTAAGAAACAAAATCCGTTTAAGCCATATTCTCCAGCTGAGTAGAATCCGCCAAGTTGAATTTGAATCCACAGATTTTGTTCTCCCACCAGCATTGAAAGCGTCAGTACAGTTCATTTGCATGCCACATAGTACACATATGGCGTTGTCTACCAGGAGGTTTTGATGGCAGGTGAGAAATATTTGTTTAAGAGCCCAATGACGTGTAGCTGTTCCTTCATTCTTATGGGCGTGTCCACAAAGGATACCCACAGCTTCTTAAAGCTACGTAATCTTCCACTCCTATGCCCTGTGTATGGACATATCTCTCTGTTAACATCATACTCCATGTAATAAATAGTTTATAGAAAAGTTCAGTAGCCTAATCCCTTAAGTGTGTTATGTCATGGCTGCAACAAGATATTTGTTTATCATTCTTCACAGGGCGAGACAATCTCCAACGTTATTAAATTAAATCTTCAGTTTTCTTAAATAGGAGCAATGCCATAGCAGGCTCACTTGAATTCACAACAAAAGAGAGCGGAAGTGACATCTGTCCGCATGTTCAACTTGCAGCTCTTGTTTCACGTTTGGGAAATTTTGCCTGGAGTGAGTGCCGAAACAACCAGGTGAAAACTCATTCAGGATGGCCACTTGAAGCTCCATGTTCCCACCAGCTACCTAGTACAGTTGTGGACCGTGCCTTTGATTGGGTAGTGAATCTGCGCCCCCAATAACTGTGTGGAAAAACAAGCAACAGAGTGAAACCCCCATTATTATTGTTCCATAAGAGGGTGTGTGTTGAATCTGTCTGATAACCTGTATAATTGTGGTGATAACACTAGTGGGTATACTGTACATGTAGGCCATTCGAAAATAAACGAACATAGTAACCTGGCTTCTTTGCTTTCTGTTCAGATAATATGAATTGGATTCATGCTTATACGTAGTAACTTACGCCTAGAACTTTCCGAAATATAAATATTGTATAAAGAAATCGTATATCTATGAGAAAATAACGAACGAATGTCTCAAGTAATCCATGCTCTATTTAATTGAACTACTTAAGAAAGAACGTAATTATTGCAACGTATTATTGCAATACTAATTTTATATTGCATTTAATAGTTACCCACGATCTATAGTCGTGGAAATTCTGCGAATGAAAATTTTACGAGTATTTTAAAGGAATAATCTAAATCTATTTGTTTAACATTTGGAATACTTTCATTGTCGAACAAAACAAAGGAAGGAAGGACGCTTGTAGTTTAACGTGACCGTTAATCTCGAGATCATGAGCCACGGGACCTCATTTTTACGTGGAATCCGAACCGCAGGACATGGCATTTCACTTCGAAAATCTCACATGCAATGACCGGGAATCGAACCCGGACCGCCTTTGTGAGAGGCATACAGCTAGACCACTGAGCCACCACGCCCCCGAACAAAACAAATTACTGCCGTAGTTCATGGAGACAAAGCCATGTATGGCTGGCTGCTCCTTGCTATTCTAGTTTCTACAGGGTCGAGAATGGGGTGCGATGAATTTCTATGTTGAATATATAATTTTACGGCCGCTTGCCTTCCTGACTCCAACCTCATCAGTGAAGTTAAAGAGAAATGAAATGATGGAATGAAGATGAAAATGGACAAGATATTGGCTGATAGTGGTCATGGTATATTAGTAAGTTCCGTCCCAGCACGTGCCTGTAGTTGATATTGGGAATATACAGAAAACCATTTCAAGGACGGCCGTTTTACTCATCTACCGAGGTTGGAGATAGCTTAGCCCCATCAATAACCACGCCTTAGCAATTGTAGCTATCGCAGGCAGTGACAATAGTTTTGAAAATTATAAAAATGTTAGAATACCAGTTTTGAGCTCGATAATCTGTGTACATCTTTACCTGAGAACATTTTTCAAGCGGAGTGTTGATTTCAAATAAACATTTGATCATGCACAGGGAGTTATAGGAGCCTGCCTGTTACCGCATAGCTCGTGGAATTGACATGTTTCGGATTTTTGTTATTTGATTCGTCAGTCTTTTGACTAGTTTGATACAGCTCTCCATACCTCCCTGTCCTGTGCTAATCGTTTCATCTCTACATAGCTACCACACCCTACATCTAAGGCAATTCGTTTAACATATTCTAACCTTGGTCTACCCCAACAGTTCTTGTCCTCGATACTTTCTTCCATAACTATGTTTGCTATTCCTGGGTGTCTTAGTTAGTGTCCTACCAACCTAACTTTTCTCTCCATTAGCAGTCATTAGAAATAAATCTCCTCTCCCACTCGTCTTAAACCCCTCTTCATTTGTAACCCTGTCTACCCATCTGATCTTCATCATTCTCCTGTAACACCTCATTGCAAACGCTCCAGACAAAGGCTTTCAAAAATGAATTCCTAATACCTAAATCTATATCCTAAGTCAACAAATAATTCCTTTTCTGTAGAAACGCTTTCCTTGCTTGAGCCAACTAACTTTAAATACCCTCTTTGCTTCGTCCATCACTGGGTATTTTGCTTCAAAAGTAACAGAAGTCGCCTACTTACGTTAGCTCTTTACGTGCCAATTTTCCTATACTGTCAAATAATTTTGAAATGTTACTTATTTAGAGCCATTCCTGGAGGGACTATCTAATATTTGTGATGGGTGTTCATTCATTCATTCATTTACTTTATTTGCAAATGGGGTAAATCCCCAGTGGCAAATTGTACAATTACAGAAAATTACCAACAATAATAACAAACCCACTGTACACAAGTCGCTATTTGGGAACTATAGTAATTACAACGGAGTATTTACACAGCATTTCAGTCTTCTCATAAACATATCAATACGTTTGGCTCAAAGACTGTGGCAGGTAATGAGTTTCAATAAACTTATCAATACCACTAGGCCTATACTGACTAGTGTATGCGCATTATGCTCTTTACTCTTATTAATTACGCTGCTTGTACGTGACAAAGAGGCCATTGGCTGCAATGAAAGTTTATTATCAATACCACGATTAATGAAAAAATATTTCCCACAATTTGTACGCTGCAGTCAGCCCTTAAAACTTTGGGCAGGTGATCTGACCTTGTCAGGTAGATGGGATTTCCCAGACGTTTGCTTACTTCTCCCCATGTTGGCCGAGTATTGTAAGAGTTGAATATAGCGTATAGTGTGGATTTCGTCCTTCTATCTCCCAGCAATTTCCACCCAAGGTTTTCTATTATTCGAGTAACACTACTTCTAGTATTAAGATCGAGTGTGAATCAAGTCAACCAGTCAGGGGAAATTTCATATATGCTGCTCTATTTAGTCTGATAGTTTCTTCAGAACAGTAGCTTGCCACGGTGGGTGAGTGGATAGCGTGCCGGTCTACTCACCCCAAGATTGCAGATTCGCTCCTGGTCGTGGTAAGTGATTTTTGAAAGGCGGAAAAAATACGACACGCATGTCATACGATGTTGGCATGTCAAAGAACCCATTTGAATTCAGTAGGCCGTTTTCATAATGGCAAAATTAATCTCGGGAGTTTTCGCCAACACAAAGTTCCTCATTTCTCTACTAGAAAGCGCTATGGTGTTCAAGGGGCTTAGATATCTAACCTCCTTGACTTTCATTGTGATTCAAGGAACAACGAAATTCGACATGCAAGCTACCCTCTGGGTGCAAATTACAAAGCTTGCACGCGGCACCCGAGGCCTTACTGTACGATATTATTATTATCAGAACAGTACTGTTCGAGCAGTTGCCGAGCGAGCATAATGCAGCACGCAATAAAACGGCGTAATCTGCGAGTCTAATTTATGTAAATGCAATGGATTTGCCGCGGGTAAATCTATGGCCAGCCTGCACTTAATATTGATGAGTTTGTGGAATAAAATTATACTAAATACCGCAGTTTTTGACATTTGGGATCCAGGTGATAGTGAATTCACACTCCCTCGTTATTCTGTCTGATGTTAAATCAAAACATGAAATAAATTCCTTCCCCAGTTAAGGCTAACTCAGTAATAACTAAGTTACTTCCAAATGACAAAAAAGAATCATCGATACGTTTTTCATGTGTGTGGTTTCAGTTTTGGTTACGATACTAGTATAATTATTTTAGATACTAGTAGGAAAGGTGCCGAGGTATTTGTATTATGATACAGTTTTATAAATTAAACAACAAATGATACATTGTTAATAATAATAAATTAAACAGAAGCTTAATATTAACCAATGAAAAGAAACGATCCGCTAAGGAAACCAACGTACATATGACTGTGACCAATTCAAGTGTTCATATAAGACACAGGTTTATTTGCTATAAAAAGGTGTAAACTACAAAGAAAAAAATGATTATAAAATTCGGCTATTATGAAGACGAGTGTTAAATTGAAGAAGAAATGCAGACGCGCATAATGTTATTGATCCAACAATGCCAAGGCGTATAACTATGTTACTACATAATATTACACCAAAGTGTTGAAGTTATAAAACTTGGTATAAACACGTGCATACGTTTTAAGAAATGATTTGCACAGGAAATATATATTTTAAGTATGTTTTAATCAATGTTAAAAGCAGATGTTGGATAGAAAATGTATTTTCAACTTTTAAAATAGGTTACTTGACCTCGTAGTTCCGCCCCTTAAAACAACAATAACTAACTAACTTACTTGTGCAGAAGCTAGATAAAAAAGATCTGAACATTTACCGGCATTTTATGTAAAAAAAAGATGTTTTGATAGGTGGACCAATTTAATAAATAATGAATATGATGCAATTTGTTTGGAGTGAGTGTAGAAAGACGCAGATCAAGCCCTAAGATTCAAACTCTCATTTATCTACAAGGATGGTCTTAAATCAACTTTTACACTTGTTCTTTCCAGCTGGATCCAGCCAATCACAATAAACGATTTATGCTAAATTATATTTCACGGCCTCCTAAACCACTGTCTTGTCTTGAATGTTTTCTGTAGCAATGTAAGTGAAAGCAAGGTCTCCTTTAGATATTTACCGTGTATTTCCAATTAGATAAACCAACATTGAAGATGCCTTGATTTGGATCTACATGCCTTAACTATGGCTAGAAGATGTTTAGCTATCTACAAGTGCCGGGGTTGACTCAATGTGTGTGACCGCAGTAGTGCAGTGGCTATCACACCAGCTCAAGAGAAACTGGGTGTTTGGATTCGAGTTCGAATGGCGTCCACTTTTTGTTTGTTTATTGATATTTCCATTAAAAATACCAAATGCTATCTGTTGCTAAGTTACTATACATTAACGATTGCTTATTTATGCTGTACTTGCTCACAAAACATAATGTGGGTGTTGAGGTCAGCACGGCTGTGTTTTCATTGCTAACATTACTCTTAGATCAATAGAGCACGTGGTGATTAGTACAGACAGAGCAGCGCTGCGAGTGGGGATGATTTTATCCTTTGCCCTAAGGAAATATCGGTTACTAATCGTGCTCTTGTCCTTCCTTCCTAAGCAGATATGAACTGACTGAACACATCGTCATTTTCAATAGATGTCGGTTGTTGATTCATGTAGGGGCTAAGTCATCGAGATCATCAAAATCCCATACTTGTATGTGTGCGTACAGATGTACAATAAATAAATATATAAATAAATAAATAAATAAATAAATATCTGATAAAATACTGTACGTAGAATCCGAACCACAGGACGTGAGTTCGTAAGTCACTTGCGATACCTCTTGGCGGATCTCCAGGGTGGCAGACAACAATTTTGACCACTACAGAGAACTTCGAGGCGTACTCGTGTTAATACCCCTCATGTGTCTCTTATCATATATACTGCAGGTACACAAAGGTGGCTGGCTCTTTAGTGACAAAGGGATAATAATAGTCTACATTCAAAATATATTCAAGTTCTACAGGATGATGCAATGGCATAGCCGTGCTCAAACACCAGATCTCGTGAATCTCTGAAGTTAAACAACATTTAATGTGATAGTTTATAGACCATGAAAGTCACTAACGTTGTTGAAGTTTCCCTCTGGAAATTCTTGCCTGTTTATATGCATTGCTTAACTGATGTTTTCCCCACAACTGTGACGGGAGGTTTCAAGGTAGAAACAAATTGATGGTGCGAAATCATTTGGAGTTTAGAGACAGATGTGAGTTTGATCATATCTTATGCTGGTCTCCTTCTCGCCACTGCTTCCTATATCAAGCTTTGGTAATAAGTTAATTACTTTTGGTCACTCTTATTATATGATCTATATAGTTTGACAATTTGCGTTTTTGTATTAATTCGTTCTTTTTGAACTTGCCAAGGAGAACTTTTTCATTTGAGGACCTACGGACGAAGAGAGGACTACCATCTACGGACGCCTGGAAAAGACTAATGCAAGAGAGAGTGAAGAAGAGAGATGAAATCTGGCCTGCATTTTACATTACGGAAGCCATGACGAATAGGGTATGGACTGACACCAATCAAGACCTACGACACTTCGTTAACTCGATGGCTGTACATGGGTACCACCATAAACTGTGCGTCACCGAGTACTTTCATGACATAGACGTATCCTGTACTTGTAAATTACGTGGTAAACAATGTAGTCGGTACCACGTAATCACATGTAAGAACCGGGGTCCTTCCATTGTGAAATTTTGTGAAGGTGGAAGGTGAAAACATTAATGTATATTCACATTTATTAACCCTATGCACAATTTGTGCTCTGTATTTTCAATAATAATAATTCAACCAGGGGTTAAGTTAAACATAACAGTCCTTATTTTTCAAGTAGGTGCTTATAGTAAGTTTCACGCCGTGGTACCCCTATTCAGTACATGAACCTCATTCCCCGAGGGGCTGGATATACCGTAGTTAGTTTTGCCCTTGGTCCCTTACTTCAGTACAAGACTTCATTCCTCGAGAGGCTGATATTAACTTATATTTTACGTCCGTCTGTCCCTCTTCTATAGACATCCGTCATTTTTGAGGGGCATGGATATTACTTGTATTTTGCCCCTATGCCAGCCCCCTCCCCCCGCCCCTCGCCTACATAACCCAATTTCTATCTATTGTTTTGGTTTCATTACTTAGACTCACTCCTACATCCTCCAATTATTAATGGGAATTAGGGTGTCGTGATGGTCATGTTCCCTGGTCTCCTTCTCGCCACAGCTTCCTATATCAAGCTTTGGTAATAATTACTTTTGGTCACTCTTATTATATGATCTATATCGTTTGACAATTTGCGTTTTTGTATTTTTAGCCTATTTTCAATTTTGAAAAAATAGGCTTATGAGATCACCTTTTGTCCGTGTGTGTGTGCGCGCGTGTGTGTGTGATTCGTGTGTGTGTCCCCCCCTAATAAAATCTAAACGGCTGGAGTGATTTCACTGAAACTCGGTATGTTCATAGCACTATTCCCGGCGACCTCGACCGTGCCCTTCAAATTTTGTTACGTCTCACCAATGCAAAATGGCGGCTGTGCGAAATATTTCACTAGCATTCAATATCTCCGAAACTATTACCGATATCGCCCTGAAATTGTGTACGGTGATAAAGGGTACTACTAGAAGTTCACCTATGAGACTTTCAAAAACCTGGTGACTACAAAACCAACATGGCGGTCAAGCGAAGTTGAGACTTTTAAATAGACTTTTCTCGCGATTTAACTATCCACACGTAATGAAACTTTGTACAGCAAATGTTTATACATATTGTAATGCACTGGAGTCTATTTTAGTTCAATTGTTTACATAACTTCAAAATGGCGGCTGTGCGAAATATTTCACTGACATTCTATATCTCCGAAACTATTACAGATATCACCCTGCAATTTAGTACGGTGATAAAGGGTACTGATACAAGTTTACCTATGTATATTTCATAAACTTGTAAAGTAGAAAACGAACATGGCGACCAAGCGAAGTTGAGACCTTTAAATAGACTTTTCTCACGATTTAACCATCCAAACGTAATGAAACTAGGTACAGCAAGTGTTTATACACATAGTAATGCACTGGAGTCTAATTTAGTTCAATTGTTTACATAACCTCAAAATGGCGGCTGTGCGAAATATTTCACTGACATTCTATATCTCCGAAACTATTACAGATATTACCCTGCAATTTTGTACGGTGATAAAGGGTACTGGTACAAGTTTATCTATGTATACTTCATAAACTTGTAAAGTAAAAAACGAACATGGCGACCAAGCGAATTTGAAATATTTTAGTAGACTTTTCTCGTGATTTAACTCTCTGAGCGCAGTGAAATGTGGTACAGTAAATGATTTTGCAGATTGTAATGCACTGGCTTCTAATTTAAATCAATTGTTTACATAACCTCAATATGGCGGCTGTGCGAAATTTTTAAATTAAGTTTTTATTTCTTGTGTCGTAATCATGCGATCGAAGTGAAAGTTTGAATAATGAACCTAAGCAATAATTGTCCTTGAATGGTACATAATTCTATGGCCTATACATATAACAATCCTAAATGGCGAGCTTCCGAAATATTTAGACGGTTCTCAATATCTATGAATCTTTTACAGCAACCAAACTGATTTTTTTTATGTTCATAGAGACTATGAACATATGTTCACCTATAGGACTTTCATTAACCTGGTGAGCACAAATCCAACATGGCGGCGACGCGAAGTATAAATATTTAAATGGACGATTCTCGTGAATTAACTATCCGAGTGCTGTGAAACGTTGCACGTTAAATGCTTATACAAATGTTGATCCACTGGCATCTAATTTATTTCAATTGTTTGCATAATCACAAGATGGCTGCTGTGCGTAATTTTAAAATCTCGTTTTTACTTCTTGTGTTCTAATCATGCGATTGAAGTTTGAATACCACACGTACACAATAATCTTAATGTCATCATCATCATCATCATTCTCTACGGCTTATCCCAATTAATTGTGGTCGCCGGAGCCAACCCAGCTCAGTTTGGTTTTGGCCGGGGATTTAAGACCGGATGCCCTTCCTGACGCCACGTGATTTTTCAGGTGAAAATTTCGCCCAGCTGTCACCGGGATTCGATCCCCGGCCGTCCGGGTGAAACGAGCAGCTAAGCCACTACGCCATCACGCTCCCCACACAATAATCTTAATGTAATAGTTCAAAAATAAAAATCCTACCTGGCGACCATCTGAAATATTTAGTCGGTTCTCAGTATCTACGAATCTGTTACAGCAATTAAACTGAAATTTTGTATGTTGTTAGAAGAAATTAACATGAGTAGGATATATGAAAATAGGCTGTATAGTTCTTTACGGAACTACTTGCTTTTGTTCTTTTTGATGTGTAACATCTTTCCACTCGGTTGCTGGACATTTTTGTGGGAGTGATTTTGGAAAAGGGACGGAAGTGGATGGGACGGAAGTGCATGGGACGGAAACAATGAGTGCGCGTGATGGCAGAGATCGGTACAACGACGTACTGTAGGCCATGTGGCTATGGGGAATGTATATCGCATACAGTTTAGTTCAAGGTTTGGAGACCCCATTTAAGATATTCCAACAATAAATCGTCTTCAAGTTGCCATTCTTTGGTGTGAAAATATTCATTTTATCATATTTGCTGAAAACAATTACGATTTAGTGAATCTTCATACTTTTGCTGTATTCTTTTTTAATGTAAGCACTCGATGTACTGTCGACCATGTGGCTATGTGGAATCTATATCGCATCAACAAACACTCCAAACAACGTAGGAATTCAGTATATTAACACCGACTACTGACAATAATTGAATCTTCGTTGGTCTAAACATATCACTGGGAGAAACACATTTAATATACCTTCCGCACACCTAATTTTTAATCGCGCCTATACTTGGCAGTGCGCTGATCGGCAAAACGAGGCCATTTTCAATAACATCGCTAGCGTGGGTTCACTAACTGGCCGCTATAGAGCGCAGCTCGCATCAAGTAGGGAGTGGATTGCTTCCGCCACGTCAAATAACAATTATGATTCATTACGGTCAGGATTTGGCACTGAAGTCTTACAAGTAGTTATTTCAATGACCAACAAGGGATTTGCGCTCCCGGAACCCACATAGTAGGATAACATGTCACATGTTACCAGTGGTGTAACTACAAATCAGGAGGCCCGGGGCGAAATTTACCCAAGAGGCCCCCCAATATAAGAAAAAAGGCCAAGGCTTACCTTCATATAGGAACTACCTAAAATCAACATGATTAAAACCTAAAGATAAAATATTATAATCAAAATATAGCGGTTAATTTATATTTTATACCTATGCTATGGTACAAATTACTTTTAAACGAATTAACCTTCTTTGACTTTATTCATTATCCAAACATTATTATCATTTACTGGTTTATTTTTAAAGATTAAGGTTTTAACATTGATAACACAGATTTTTAGCCTATTTTCAATTTTGAAAAAAATAGGCCTATGAGATCACCTTTTGTCCGTGTGTGTGTGTGTGTGCGCGCGTGTGTGTGGGAGGTGTGTGTGTGTGTCCCCTAATAAAATCTAAACGGCTCGAGCGATTTCAATGAAACTCGGTAAGTTCATAGCACTATTCCGGGCGACCCCGACCAAGCCCTTCAAATTTTGTTACGTCTCACCAATCCAACATGGCGGCTGTGCGAAATATTTCACCACCATTCAATATTACCGAAACTATTCCCGATATCACCCTGGAATTTTTTACTGTGATAAAGGCAACTACTATAAGTTCACCTATGTAACCTTTGAACAACTGACAAGTACGTAGCCAACATGGCGGCTACGCGAATTTGCGACTTTCAAATAGACGTTTCTCGCGATTTAACCAACTAAACGCAATAAAACTTGGTACAGTAAATGTGTTTACACATTGTAATGCACCGACATCTAACTTCATTCAATTGTTTACATAACCACAAGATGGCGGATGTGCGAAATATTTCACCGGCATTCTGTATCTCTGAAACTATTAGCGGTATCACCCTGAAATTTTGCACGGAGATAAAGGGCACTACTGGAAGTTCATGTATAAGACATTCAAAAACTGGTTAACTACAAAACGAACATGGCGGCCAAGCGAATTTGAAAATTTTAAATAGACCTTTCTCGCGATTTAATGTTCCAAACGCAATGAAATCTGGCAGAGGAAATGTTTATACACATTGTAATGCACTGGTATCTAATTTAGTTCAATTGTTTACATAACCTCAAGATGGCGGCTGTGCGAATTTTAATATTAAGTTTTTATTTCTTGTGTCGTAATCATGCGATCGAAGTGAAAGTTTGAGTAATAAACCTACGCAATAATTTTCCTTTAATGGTACATGACTCTATGGCCTCTACATTTAACAATCCAACATGGCGACCATCCGAAATATTTAGACGGCTCTGAGTATCTACGAATTTATTATAGCAATCAAACTGAATTATTTTCTATTCATAGGGGCTATAAACTTAAGTTCACCTGTAGGACTTTAAATAACCTGGTGATCACAAATCCAACATGGTGGCGACGGGAAGTATAAATATTCACATGAACGTTTCTCGCAATTTAACCATCCGAGAGCAGTGAAACTTCGTACAGTAAATCCTTATAGCGAATGTTAATCCACTGGCGTCTAATTTATTTCAATTGTAACCATAACCACAAGATGGCATCTGTGCGAAATTTTAAAATCTCGTTTTTACTTCTTGTGTCCTAATCATGCAATTGAAGTTTGAATACTACACGTACACAATAATCTTCATGTAACAGTATATAACTCTAGGACCTACATATAAAAAATCCAACATGGCGACCATCTGAAATATTTGGTCGGTTCTCAATATTTACGAATCTATTACAGCAATCAAACTGAGATTTTGTATGTTGATAGAGGCAATTAACATTAGTAGGATATATGAAAATAGGCTGTATAGTTCTTCACGGAACTACTTGTTTTTTTATACACAGCACAAACTTTAATTTAATTCAGAGTTTTAACTTGATTTTTTTCTTAATGTTATTTCTGAAAATTGCTTGATAACAGTGTCGAAGTTGATGGTGTTCGCTACTTCACGTTCAATCGAGAGCATTGCCAAACCATTTAGCCGGGTCTGGCTCATGGTGGATCGTAGATACCTTTTTATGAGTTTCATTTTTGAGAAACTCCTCTCATTCGAAGCAATGGAGACACATACTGTTAAAAACAGTTTTACGGCAACAAAGATATTTGGAACAGATTTCATCAGGTCCATATCAAGAATAAACCGTGCCATCTTCAATGTGGTCCACTTTCTGGCCTCTTCATTTATTCTTGCAGCTTTTATATGGTGGCGAAGTCTTTTGATTTCACTAACAATTTCTTGCTGATCGAATTTCTCGTAATATTCACAAAATTTCTCTGCCGAAATACAAAGTTCTGTGTCACAATCATTGAGTAAATGCTCGACCTGAACGATTTTGAATTTTTCGAATACAGTTTCCATTATTTGCATTCTAGCTTTTAGTAGCTCTTGGTGTAGCTTGTCAAAACACTCAAGCATAGATCTTTTAGTTTCATCTTCGAGTGATAGTCCGGCATCTTCGGCTTTTCCTCCAGGCATCATCTTTTTTAAACGTATCCTACTTTTTTTTTTCAAGAGAGATTCCCATTTCATCACATTTCTCCGAAGCAAACTGGAGAGCCATCGTGACCAAGTCATATCGACTGTCTTCCAAAAAGATTTTCAAACTTCGGAGTTTTATTACGACATTTTCAAAGCTTAAGCCCTCCGTCTGCAAATACCTCTGGGCACTGTTTATTTCTTGCAAAATGTACCCCCATAAGTGAAGGAACCCACGAAATTTCAAGTTACAAATGTTCGAGAGTAAAATTTCAGCAGAGCCCCGGGTGTCAATATTTTCCTTGGCATCGCAAAATTTTTCTATAGCTTGAACTAATTTGTCAAAATGTTTCAAAATGGGTTTGACAGCTTCGTCAGATAGCTTTTTCACAGATACACCTATAACTTCCGTTAAAATCCCCCATCCATGTGGAGAGGACGAGAAGAAATTATATATACTTTCTAAAGTTGCAAAAAACGTTATACAGCTAGGGTTGATTGCAAATGCATGAACTCCACACAAATTGAGAGAATGGTTTGCACAAGGTACAAATATGATTTTGCTACCTTTTTCCTGATCCTTGCTTGGACACCCGAATGGATGCCTGACATAGTGACTTCATTATCATAGCATTGACTCCTACACAATCCATCATTTTCTAGTGCATTCATAATATCATTGGATGTCTACTGCTTTTTTCCCAGTAAGAATAAAAAATCCTAAAAAAGATTCTCTTACTTCAATTTTACCATTCTTGGTAACATGCACGTGTCTCACAACCTCATTCATTTGGTCTAAATGGGAAACATCAGCAGTGCTGTCAAAATGAATCCCAAAATATTTTGCATGTTTGATCTCGGTAATGATTTTCTGCTTGACACTCTTGCCCAGCAAATCGATAAATTCATTTTCTATCATTGGAGACAGGTAAGTTGAGATGTTTGAAGCAGACTGTTTCCGTAAAACATGTTCTTTAAGAACAGGATCATAATTTGAAAGTAGGTGAACAAGTTCAAGGAATTTGCCTCTATTTTACGAGGTCACGGCTTCCCTGTGACCTCGGAAAGATAGGTTTTGCTTAGCTACGAACAGAGTTATGTCTAAAAGACGATGTAAAAGATTGTTCCATTTTTTTCTTTTCCTCTTCAATCATTTTTTGATTGCTAGCATCAATCGTTTTATTCAGTTTCAAATGTAAGGCAAGCGTTTTCCATTTTCTAGGTTTGCCAGGTGTTCCTCAGAGTTTTCATGTTGGAATACCTTCGGATTTAATTTCCACCAGTCATGGAATCCTGAGACAAACTTCGAGAGCCCTGCTTTATTTTCATCATCAGTAAAATGTTTACAGCATAAACAGAACAAGCTTTCCTTCGATGGAGAATAAACCATCCATTTACGTAAAACTTTTCCTTTATCAGGAAGCACCTTAAAAACCAGTTTGTGCTTAACTGTCGAGTCACGCCTTTTGATTTATCATCTGATCTTTCAACTGAGTAAAATGGGCCATCCTTATGTTGCACGCACTCACTTCCATTTTTAGCCTACTTTCGATTTTTGCAAAAAATGAAAGTAGACTTATGAGATCAACACAGGGCGAAAAAAGTGTGTCTGCCTGTGTGTGTGTGTGTGTGTATGTGTGTGTGTGTGAGTCTGTGTGTGTGTGTGTGTGAGTGTGTGTACTCTGAATGTCTGTCCCCCCGTATCAATTCGAACTCGGTGAACGCGAATTGAACGAAATTTGGTACAAAGGTAGCACTAGCAAAGGACACCTCAGTGTCATGTTTTATATCGCCGCCATCTTGACGGAAACGTAATGGCGGCCACACAAATGTTCAAAGCTTAAATCAAATTACGACTAACCTAATCATCCGATCTCTACCAAATTTTGCAACAACATACCTTTATGGAGGAAGCATCCTTTGAGCAAAATAATATGTCATTAGCCTAATAGTTTGCGGATGGCGGCCATCTTTGTGTCAAAATCGATTCCCCCTATTAATTCAAACACGGTGAAACCGAATGGAACGAAATTTGGTACAGAGGTAGCACTAGCAAAGGGCACCTCAGTGTCATGTTTTATATCGCCGCCATCTCGACAGAAACGTAATGGCGGCCACACAAATGTTCAAAGCTCAAATCAAATTGCGACTAACCTAATCATCCGATCTCTACCAAATTTTGCAACAACATACCCTTATGGAGGGAGCATCCTTTGACCAAACTAATAGGTCATTAGCCTAATATTTTGCGGTTGGCGGCCATCTTTGTGTGAAAATCGATTCCCCCTATCAATTCGAACACGGTAAAACCGAATGGAACGAAATTTGGTACAGAGGTAGCACTAGCAAAGGGCACCTCAGTGTCATGTTTGATATCACCGCCATCTTGACGGAAACGTAATCGCGGCCACCCAAATGTTAAAAGCTAAAATGTAATTACGACCAACCTAATAATCTAGTCTCTACCAAATTTTGCAACAACATATCTTTATGTGGGAAGCATATTCTGACCAAACTGCAAGATCATCAGCCCAATAGTTTGCAGATGATGGCCAAGTATGTGTGCAAATCGATTCCCCCTATCAATTCAATCACGGTGAAACCGAATTGAACGAAATTTGGTACAGAGGTAGCACTAGAAAAGGGCACCTCAGTGTCATGTTTTATATCGCCGCCATCTTGACGGAAACGGAATGACGGCCACCCAAATGTTAAAAGCTTAAATCAAATTACGACCATCCTAATAATTTTATCCCTACCAGATTTTGCAACAACATGCCATTTTGTGGAAAGCATCTTATGACTGACTACAAAGTCATCAGCCCAATAGTTTGCAAATAGCGGCCATGTATGTGTGCAAATCCATTCCCCATATCAATTCAAACACAGTGAAACCGAATTGAATGAAATTTTTTACAGAGGTAGCACTGGCAAAGGGCACCTCATATTCATGTTTAATATACCTATAGAACGTTGTATTTCAACAAGCTACTACAACCAACATTCAAATATACTCATTGAAAAGGACAAAGAGTTATAACAATACCCATGCATTTAGGAGAAAGTAGGCTATATGTTCTTTACTGAACATCTTGTTTATTATATCAATTCTTAAGCTGTCTGGCACTGGAGCTGGCCAGTATCCCACGTCAGTATAAATATTATGTTCATTAGTTGTCTTTAAAACATCAGTGTTATTTTCCAAAAATGAAATGGTACTGTTTAGTAGCTCATGATCATCATTGTTTCCGAAGGTTTCGTCTGATCCTGACGTTTTTGGTGATTCCCGAACTCCTTGGTCATCAATTTGAGATAATACAATGGAGCTCTCTGTTGAAACACCATCTAACTCATTCTTGTCTGAACCATCAGTGTACACATCAAGCTGTCTCTCTGCGGATGTTGACGGCACTACTTCCTTTGGGGTTGGATCTATGTTAGTTAATACTTCAAGACTTAGAACCTCTTCATCCTTGCCATCTACAAAGGTTGCAGGTTGTATAAATTTTAACATGGCTCCAGCCATTCGCTTTCTTTCTTTTTTCTTAATTCATCAGCTTTACGCTTCTGTGCCCCACTTGGATGATGACGCTTCATGACGATTGGTTAGTTCCTGAAAAGAAAGTACTGAATAGTGATAATTTTTCACAAATTGGTTTTATTTGGCATAAGAAGACCAAAACCCGTAAAGGGGTTCTGTTACCAAGTGAGGTTTTTGACAAAGGGGGCTAC
This sequence comes from Meconema thalassinum, assembly GCA_946902985.2. Classification (NCBI taxonomy): domain Eukaryota; kingdom Metazoa; phylum Arthropoda; class Insecta; order Orthoptera; family Tettigoniidae; genus Meconema; species Meconema thalassinum. Next base: position 1,386,782,160 of record OX336388.2, on the reverse strand, counting down.
TCGAACAATGCAAGTTCGTATCGCAACGTGTTTTTTTCTTCGAATATAATTTCCGTAACATTACCGCAACACTCCAATAACATTCTCATAACTTTTCCATAATGTTGTGTATTCGAACACACAGAAATGTGGGTTCCAAAGAAATTTCACCCTCAACAGTTGGCAACACATAGTCACCACCAGAGACTCAGTTATCGATTACTCGATCTCACCAGAGCCGTCTATACGATGTTGCGAACTGATCTGTACATTGTTTGGTTTTCTCATAATACATTGTCATATGGTTGATAGGTTCGTGATATTGTCGATCTTAGAAAATACAAAGCTTAGAAAACACCAAACATAACATTCCAATAACATTCCCATAACATTACCATATCATTCCCATAACATTCGCATATCCTAAAACAGTAAAATTTAAAAAATAGTTGCGGGATTGGGATAATTGGAGTAGCCTAGGCGCTAGGCTTGTCGGGCTAGTTAGCAAAGGACCCGTGTAACATAACAAATAAGAAAATAAAAACTATTACAGCAACTTACTTCAACGAAATGTATCACCATTTATTATATTGAATTCCAAAAGCATTGACAGAGATGGTGGCAAACTGGCAACTCATACCGCACACTATTGAGTCACTGACAGTCCCTGACACTGACAATTGCAGCTGAGAACACCCGCCTACAGGATGGCAACTGCAAAATCGCAGCGTAGCCACATACTACTTTCTAGCGAACTAAAATTTCCCTACCCCCTAGAGCCCTAGCTTTTTATCTAGCTGCAGCGTATATTACGATAGCTTCTAATTGTTTATAAAAGAAAACATAATATAAATTAAACATTAAAATTCAAGTTATGTACCGGATTATAGCTTTATATATTTTAATTTTGTTTCTATGTTATTTCTTAATTTTCATTTTGTAATTTTTATGCCAATTTGGAGGCCCCCTACACAGCGGAGGCCCGGGGCGGACCGCCCCCCCGCCTCCCCTCTAGTTACGCCACTGCATGTTGCACACTATATGCGACTACCGTAAGGCTCGTATATATTTTTCTTCTGTTTTGGTGATGGATTTATCTGCCTCTTGATACTAGACCACCTCGTGATGTAGTGGCTAGTATTCGTTGCTGTTACCCTTGAGGTCCGGCTTCGATTCCTGGTTCTGCCAAGAGCTGTAGTCCAGATATGAGGGCTGGAACGGGGTATATTTATCCTCATGAGTCAGATCTGAGAAGTGGTTGCTTCGAATTGCAAGATCACCATCTTAAAGTGGTGTCCCATGGTTTACAACTTCTACTCCAGGCAAATGTTGGGAAGGTTCCTAATTTCAGGCCGCGTCTGCCTCCATTCCAGTCACTGTCTCAATAACAATAACAATAACACACGCTACTACAGATTAACACAGGTTATTAGTAGGGACCAAATTCTTGGGTTTTACCTATTTTTTTCCTACTTCTAAATATAAAAATACTTGAATACTTTTCTGAATCACACTCACAAGAGCCATATTCATGAATTCTGTAGTACCGGTACCTAAAGAAACCTAAACGATATGCGAGTTCCTAAAAACCTAATTGCAGTTTTGTTCCATTTACTGTAGTATATTTGAATTTTTAGACCATTATTTTTAAAATTAAACCACAAGACAGTGTTTATTCGTAGCTGTAGTTGATTTAAAAAATCCTGTCAGAAAATTCAAATAATTTCAGCATATTTCAGCGTATATCTAATTGTTTTGTTGTTGACTGTCTGAAAAGTGGAGATAAATATATTCTTGTTTCCAAGATTCCTATATTCTAAACAAACACAATTAATTAAACGTTCTAGAGTGTGGTTTTATTGAATTTGAATAATTCACATATTTAAGGACAGAAAATATCGCCTAAAGTGTGAAATTCTCGACGATAATTTGATAAAAAGACGTATCATTATGTAAAATATTTGCACTCCCGCTGCAATCAGATTTTCTATTAGGCATTAATTTTAAGGTTTGCTTAGTTTATCTCAACTTTTGCTACACTTTAAACATAAAAACCTATTTCAAAACCTACTCTACATGGTAAAAACAGAGCCGATAACCTAGATGTTAGACCCTTTATAACAACAATTATCATCATTATTATAGTAAAAAAAGAACTATTTTATGTTTTTGAAAACTTTAAATGACAATTTTAAAAACCTAAAAATCCGGTCCCTAGTTATCAGACACATCTAACACACACCAAAGTACACGGGAATCACCTCTAAATAAATCATCAATATCATCATCAAATATGCTTAGTTATATCCCATAACCATGTCTGTATTCCCAAAGCCTGAGTATTTGTCCTACATTACTACCCTATCCCACCTCCATGGCGTGCATAGTTGTTATTCTCCCTATCCACTTATTTACTTTGCTGCATTCCTCCCGACGTTCTATGGTATGTGGTTTGCCCTGCCATGCATTCCTTCTTTAGAGTTAGTAACGCTCGCTGATCTAAACCTAATATAATTTTATCTTAAGAATATGGACTAACCTAGAAATACTGGTACTGTGGTTTTGAAATATTATTCTGGAAAATGATATACGGTAGATGCTTTCAATTTTTAACTGTTTGTAAATTGCTGGCAGAAACTCTGCCCTCATCAAGCTCACGTCAGTTTACCATCATTATCTTCTGATATACCGCACCTTAAAATGACCTCTGAACCAGAGGCCAATACGTCGGTTAACAAATAATTTTATACATGACGAAAATTCCCAGAAGAAAATAACATTAAACGTGGTCAGTATATGGAAGGGTAATAGGTACTAGGGACCAGGCATTGATCCAACCGACAAGACTAGTCAAAAGAGTTGCCTATCTACAGGGACCACTTTATAATAAAATACGGCAATGATAATAAATAATAATAATAATAATAGTAATAATAATAATAATATTAATAATAATAATAATAATAATAATAATAATAATAATAATAAATGGCTTCGATGACAATCCATTTTAACTAGTGTGGATTTCATGACTCCGAGATTTTGCTCAGAAGGGCATTTCTTTCATGCCATCAATTCTACTGCCAAGGTTCTATCTCATATAAGTAAATCCCTGCGCGGATAAACCCGCGGATATCCGCAACATTTTTCGCCACGCGGATATAGTTTGTATGGCTGTGCGGATAGCGGATACGCTGCGGATAATGTTTCAAGTAAATTTGCGGATGGTTTTTAGAATAAAATGTGGAACGAAAATATTACATATTTTATATGCCAATCTGCAGCTTCATGCTTAAAAGAGGAATACTCCTATTGCCTATTGCGTACGAAATATTCAGGCACGTCTCTATGCACTACATGAGAAGATTATTTTACTCATATGCTTTCAACTACATTTTATTAAGTACCGTATGTTTGTAGTAGATGGTCTTGACATCTCATCATCAATTCTCACTGCCATTATTACTATACGTACGAGATATAATGCTGTCAATAAGCCTGTTAGTTCATCGTGGTGACATCATTAACATTCCTCAAGTCAGCTACTTCGCGGGCTAAACTATCTTGTTCCATGTGTAGCCTATCTGTAGATTTATTTCCAACTTGGCAATGAAACACGCTGACTGTGATATTGCAACGGATAGAGTTATGACATCAACTATGCGGACATGGATGGGTCAAGAAGCAGATGGATGATGACTGACTTGAAATTTCCGGCCAAGCGTAAAGAGAGGTCACTTATTATTAGTGAATGTTACCGCGACCGTGAGTATGAACATTTCACCAACATGGATAAACTATGTATTAAAATAAAACAAGGTGAATATTCAATAGTGCGTGAAACTAAGCTCAAGTCAACGATATGGCAGACATTTGGTTACGTTTTCAATGGAAACGAAAAGGAGAACGATATAGTAGGATGTTTTACCTGTAAGAAAGTGTATTCATACTCAGGACACAAATCAGGCACAAGAAACTTACTGAGCACAAGTGCAAATGTAGCCAAAAAAGTATAGCCGTTTTTTTGTGTGTCTAAAGCGGAGGTCAAGAAACCTGAAGTGTCATCCAACTTGAAGTTCCTTGCAATGAAGCAAATTGCCAGGAACGACTCACTTATCAAATGTCTAAATGTGTTGGTTTAACACTTTATGCTTTATCTAATAAATTAAAAATAATATTGAAATATCAGCGGATTTGGATAAAAGTCATGCGGATGCGGGGCGGATGCGGATAATAGTCGTGCGGATGCGGGGCGGATGCGGATAACGTTTTGTTTATCCGCGCAGGGCTCTACATATAAGCACCCTTTTGCCAGACGACTTAGTCTGGATTGCCCGTAACAATGGGTAACAGAGTCTAGATTCATACCAACTGCTTTACACAGCCGGCTAGAGTAAATTAGGGATTAAGATCCTTTCCAACATACGAACTAAAAAACAAAAGTTAATGACCGACCTCAAGGTATTTCTGATTTGAAAAATTTGCAGTTAATACTTAATTCTCAGGAGCTAGCAACGATACATGTTACATTATATATTTGATGTACTTTAGTTAAAATTTGCTCCAAAAATTGAAAGAGATTCGTGAACTATTTTCGTTTGTTCATTCCACGTAATTTTTAAGGTGTGAAGAACGTCAAAGGGGATGTCATTTTCCCTCTATCGATCCGTGCCACTCTACACCAAATATATCCTAGCTTTGGAACACCTGCTTATAAGCCAATAGTCTACAAACCCTTATAGATGAGTGATGGAACCGAACATTAGGTAAACTAGGAAGGAATATGGAAGTATCCACCCACTCGAAGAAGACTAGGTTAACGGCGACAGAAGCGAGGTTGACCCGACTCGTCTTGCACGCTAGTGGGTGGCCTGCCTGCCATATGACGTCACTCCATGCTGGAGAAGGACTTCGTTTTGTTCTTTTCCCTCTCTCTCTCGCTTATTCCGACTGTGCCAACAATCGATCTGGGAGCGCTGCATTATCGACCGTCCACCCACGGAGCTCGGGCGAGGAGCCAGGCTGGTTCCTTCACATTTGCTCGATGCACGCAGCATCTGACACACGGGTTTTGTCTTTCTAGCAACCTTTCAAAATTCTTTCATTTATCAACTCGTTTGAATGCAATTCAGAAAGATGTTTTAGAATGTCGAATTAGGAAAAAACGAAATTCTCGAGTTTCCAGGTTTTCAAACTCCATTTTTCTGTTATTTTCAACTTAGCAACCTTCTAGTGCTTCAACATGATCTGAAACACTCACAGTGTTGAAAATCTCAAATAACACAAAGGTAAAGCCGCTGTTCACTGCCTGGAGAGGCCAACGTTTGTCTAAATGTTACGAATTTACCCAATCAATTTATACTTTTCAGTCGGTCAACGTGAGTACAAATTCGTATAATTAATCCCTTCAAGCAAACAACCCAATGTTGAAATCATCCTTTAATGCCATAGACTACTGTCGACCAAAATATTATGTGTACTCGAGTTTGAAGGTTGTTTGTGAAGTAACCAATAGACCTACATAAAATCCAATAACATCATCTTTTTTGTCGTTCTATTTTACGTTAGTTCATGTAGGTTTGGAAGTTTTAATTTATATTTTAATATTTTTTATCGCAGTTGGAACACAAAACGTGCACGTTTTTAAGCGTGTTTCAACCATGCGTCACATTCAAGAATTATTATCTCACAAACCCGTCATCAGATCGAATTCAAATTTTAACACAATATAAATTGGAATGTTGTATAACTGGTTTATTAATTTTAAAATGTTATGTGTCCAAGAAACAAAGTTGGTATCATTTTTGTAAGGTAACTTTTTCTCGGCTCGGGGTGGTTTGAAAATGTAGTTTTTGGTTGCATTGTAATCCTTATACATAAAAACGTACGCTGTATGATTGTGAAATACATAAATTAATTCACTTATTTTATATAGGTTTGTATTTGTACGGGGAATTAAGACATGATTCACCAGTTAGCCGCTCCAGTGAAAGTTGTACAGCGTTGCCAAGTTGGGCTACATCACGCGTCATGGCGCGCCTCGCTCGGAAGTGATGGACTCCTTATCAGCAACGCTGAACAGCATTTTCCGGAGCGGCTAGTTGGAGAACCATGTCTTAATTCCCCGTACAAATACAAACCGATATAAAATAAGTGAATTAATTTACGTATTTCACAGTCATACAGCATAACTTTCTGATGTATAAGGATTACGACGCAACCAAGAACGACATTTTCCAACGACCCTGAGCCGAGAAAAAGTTACCTCACAAAAATGATAACAACTTTCGTTCTTGAACACACAAATTTTTGAAATTAATAAACCAGTTATACAACATTCCAATGTATATTGTGTTAAAATTTGGATTCGATCTGATGACGGGTTTGTGAGATAATAATTCTTAAATGTGACGCATGGTTGAAACACGCTTAAAAACGTGCACTTTTTGTGTTCCAACTGCGATAAAAAATATTAAAATATAAATTAAAACTTCCAAACCTACATGAACTAACGTAAAATAGAACGACAAAAATGATGATATTATTGGATTATATGTAGGTCTATTGGTTACTTCACAAACAACCTTCAAACTCGAGTGCACATAATATTTTGGTCGACATAGATCGCTTGATTGCTGACTGGAACCCGGTTCATCACTCAATCTTATAGCTTGCCACGGTGGGAGAGTGGTTATCGTGTCGGACTGCCAATCCCAAGCTTGCAGGTTCGCTCCTGGCCATGGTAAGTGATTCTTGAAAGGTAACAAAAATCACGACACGCATATCATACGTTGTTGGCATGTTAAAGAACCAATTTCAATTCAGTAGGCCGTGCTCATAATGGCAAAATTAATCTCGGGATTTTCCACCAACATAAAAGTTCCTCCTTTCTCTACTAGAAAGCGCTATAGTTTCAAGGAGCTTAGATATCTAACCTCCTTGACTTACATAGCGCTCCAAGGAACATCAAAATTCGACATGCAAGCTGCCCTCTGGGTGTCAAATAACATAGCTAGCACCCAGCACCCGAGGCTATATGATATTATTATTATTTCTGAATCTTATTATTGGTGCATTTGTAATTACATTTCGTTGTTCTCTCCACTTTCCAAAACGTAAAGGACACACTAAACGTTTCTTATGAGGTGCCGGCATGATGATCGTTATTAATCAGAAACTCTCAACCATATCCGGTCTATTAGATTAGCAGATTGCCTTTTCTACCACTACGAGTGCTAGTGTGAGTCAATGCAGAGTTTTACTTAAGCTCTTATAACTACTTTCGGTGTGAAGTTTTTTCAAAAAAATCAAGAAAATGCCTGAGGGTATTGCACCAAGGAACACAAAGTACGTCCGCCCCTTACTTTTCCCGTTTTTCCAACGGGGTCGGGGATGAGATGCGATGAAAGTCTTTGTGGCGGATGTTTTTATACGTCTGGATGCCCTTCATGGATATATTGGCCTTCATGGCCAGTGAATTAAAACTCAGCAAATTTTCTAGGTTTGTGCCTTGTCTTGTGTGAGATTTCGCCTAAGACACCAAGCTGGCTCATCAGCACCTGCGCCTCTTTGCTGCGAGTAATGTAGTAATGAGGCGCAGGTCCGCTTCATAAAAAGGGAGGGGGCGCCCAGTTCGCTACTCCTGTGGGGGTCCAGGCGGGAACAACCAAGAGCCCGCTGATGAGCCAGCTTGGTGTACTAGGTGAAACCCCACACAAGACACGGCACAAACCTAGAAAATTTGCTGAGTTGTCATGAGATGAGCTAATGAATGATGAAATGAATGATGGTGAATGACACTGGGCAAGGATGTGGAAGGAAGCGACCGTGGCGCATCAGAAGGTACCGTCCCAGCATTTCCCTGGAGTTGAAAATGGGAAACCACGGAAAACCATTTCAAGGATGGCTGACGGTGGCGCTCGAACCCACGTGTACCGAGTCCGCGGAGAACTTGGCCCCATGGCCTGAAGCTGCTCATTAGTGAACGTAGCTACCGCTGTCGGCGAACACATTAACACATTAATGAAATAATTATGTAAATAAGTTAATTTGGCTGGGATTTGAATTTAAAAAAACCGAGTAAAGAAACAAGCGATTTTAGGCTGTTTTTTTGAACTGCATTGAGGCCGAAAGTGATTTTCTAAATTTGTTTTTTTTAGTTTGATAGAGCTCAGAAGAGACGCCATTGAAGTTGGACTAACTGAACTTGTCATTCACGATAGGAAAACGTTTCGAAGCCGAGTTGACAATATCAAGACGTTCAAAGAAAAACTACCACAACACAGGCAAAATTTGATAATAACAGAGGAGCAGAGAAAGATTAGAAGTGAAAGAATGAAGAGGTTCTGGGAAGAAAAGAAGAAAAAATTGACCAGAAAGCCTTAGGTTCCATGCGGTCCACAGTAGGCCAAAGTCGGATACAAAAACAAAAAACAAAACAAAAAAAAACACTGATAGTCAGTCTGAAAGACTAGACTTTATATCATTTTAAATGCTACAAATGCTAAAAATGCTGCGTGAACTCAAAGTCCGTTAGAAAAAAAATATATACAGGGCGATTCTCTATGTAGTTTACAACTTCAATAATGTGTAATTATTTATTGGAACCACTTACAGACTTGGTTATTTTATATGTCATTACATAGCAAAACACTTCAAGTTTTTTGACAAATCCATTACGGCTCAATGTGTGCGCCATTTGTCATCCTGGACATATCCCAACGGAAGTTCATTTCCCGCCACGTATGGACCAGCATTTCCGCGGTAACAGAGGCGATGGCTGTTGTGATGCGATGTCTACGTTCATCAAGATTTGCAGATAGGGGAGGGATGCGCACCCTATCTTTCACAAAGCCCCACATAAAGAAGTCCAGTGGTGTGTAATCTGGGGACCGTGGCGGCCAGGTAATTGTTTCTCTCGAAACAGCGCAGAAGACGTTCACTTTGGGGCTATCACGTGGTGCCCATGTGGTTTCTCCACGCACCAAATACGACAATTGTGTTGAGTTGGCCAGAAAGGTGCAACGTTGATTCATCGCTGAAGACCACATTGTTCAAGAATGACTCATCACGGCTGATGCGATCCATCATTTCAACACAGAATTCATGTCGGGTATGTTTATCCGCTTCACTTAGTGCTTGAACCAAGGGCAATCGGTATGCTTTCATGGCCAAATGTCGACGCAACACCCGCCAAACAGTGGTCTGAGGGATACCAGTTTCGATTTTTCCGGACTGCGGACGAACCTCTCGCTAACTGTTTCCACCACATCGCCAGTCACAGGTGCGCGGTCTGGAGCCTTTGTGTGTAGCACAGAACAACCTGTTTCGGTAAATGTCTGGTGCCATTTGTACACTGTTGGTCTGATGGGTGGGTCTTTGCCAAATTCTGTGTGAAACCTCCGCTGTACACTCGTTGCTGACTTGGTTTCTTCAAACCAGAACACACACTTCGCTCTTTCCGCTCCAGTGAAAGACGCCATTTCCAACAAGTGACAGGTGGCGCGCGTGCCGGACAACTGTGCAACTACAAACTACGTGAGTCAAAACTTGAAGTGTTTTGAAATATAATAATATGTAAACCAAGTATGTAAGTGGTTCCAATAAATAATTACACATTATTGAAGTTGTAAACTACATAGAGAATCACCCTATATATATATATAAAAGCAAGTGCAAAGGAGGTAGCTGGCTGGATGACGTGATGATCACCGGAGCGCGTGGGAAGCTCAAGCAGTACTATGACGTCACACACCTTAGTGCATTCTCGGTACATTTCGTGACGTTGCCGTAACGTAACGACGAAGTCGACTAGATCATTTAAAATGATATAAAAAAAAAAAGAGCTCTCCAAGACTCACAATTTGAAACCTTTCCGTTTCCTTTAGCCCTTCAACGTTTGTCACAATTGAGGAAATTGATTGTTTTACGTTTTTGGTAAGATGGGGACCCTTACTTTGTCTGATAAGAAATGTATCGAACATTAAACATTAATTTTTTACCAGAGCTAAGAATCTAACCCGGACCTCCACCGTAACAGCCATTCTACTAGTCGCTACGTCACGAGATATAAAAGTACCTAGGCTATAAATTGACAGTTCGTACAGGCACCACTGAAAAATGGCTTCAAAGAATCACACGAATTTACCCAGAGGATTATAATTCTTGCACGGGCGGCATCGGTGGAGTAATTGATAGCATGCTGAGCATCTGTGCCCAAGATCGTGGGTTGGAACCCGGCCGAAGTCATCGTATTTTTAAGAGCGTTAAAATCCCTCAGTATGCCTTCCTTGTAGGGGAAGTAAAGCCGGTGGGCCCATAGATATATGACGAAAAATATCCTTCCACTAATTAAACTTGTGTGAAGCTAAATTATAGGTTAGATTTGACTGACGCTCTTAGGTTGGAACGTTCGTCGCCAGGAGCTGACTGAGGTGGCATCTAGTAACCACGTTCAGAACTAGTTCGTCGTTGACGATGGCGTTTGGTAGTAAAAGTTGGAACTACTTGAAAATTGAATGTCTGCAATCCTTACTTGAATTAAAAACAGATAACACACACTAATACAGTCATCACAATTAACACCGGTTATCAGACAAATTCTACACTCACCCAAAGTACACGGGGCTACATGGCCGCATTGTCACAGCCACAAAACCAACCAACCAACCAACCAACCAACCATATTTCTTGCACGTTTAAGACCGCTTGATGAATGCGTGGATGAAGATCTCTTCTGTCTGTTTACATGCTTTAAAATGTTTTAAAAATAGAGTGTTCGGGTGCTTTGGAGTGAAATTTGGTGCATGTTTCCTCACAGGCGTGAGCGTGCGATGAATGTTTATCGCATTAGCGATTACCCACGGATTACATGGAAATCACGCAAACTCGAAGTGGCATTTTTAAGTTCACCAACCGAAAAAGCTATTTTTTTTAAAGAAAATTGCTGCTTTATTTAGCTTTGTTGTTGTAAATTCATTTTAGGGGTTTGGGACATCTTGTTAATTGGCCCCGTGTAGTTCGGTGTGTGTTGTACTTGTCTGATAACCTGTATTTATGTGATGACTATAGCAGCGTGCGTAGCTGTATTAGGGACAGTGATGGGTTAGGTGGACAGGGACCTGAAGTAAGGTACTATCCCGACATTTGCCTGGAGGGAGTGTAGAAAATCACTGGGAAAATCTTCTCGCAGGCTAGCCGCTGTCTGCGCCGGGATTCGAAACTTCGATCTCCGGACTTGCTACAGCGGGGTTCACGATTTAATGAGCACGGCTACTCCATGGGACTAATTTTAAGCGTTGCGCCATGAAACAAAACTTAGTAGTCCTAATGAGTCGTAAGAACATGTTTCAAGGGCGTATTTACACACTGTAAAAAAGAAAAGTTGTTGACTTTTGATTTCTTCCACTTTTTATCTCATTATTCCATTTATCGTGTCCATTGTGTCGTCGTACAATTTCACTGTTTGTTTGCTGTTCTGGAGGCATTAGAATGATTCAACAGGAATTTTGTGCCCAATTAGGCGGGAAAACAAGTATTTATATGCCCTAACATGAAATACATTACATAATATATTTATCACAAAATAACACGCTTTATGTACAAAATGGGGATACCACCTGATGTATTTGGGCATAAAATTGTGTTGACCGACTGAAAAGCATTTTATTATTATTGTAACTTTGAATCTTGATAATAAACGTGATTTATTGGGATGGAAAAGGTTATCCATGCTGTGATATGGGGTAAATCTAATATAACGTAATATGCAAATACTCACGTTAATTAGGATTATATATTTGTCAGTTTCCAGGTTAAACTAGAAGGTCACGTACACTAAAAGTGCCCCTTGCTATCGATACAGAAGAGGGGTGTGTTAAAGAGCTCTCGCTTATCATAAGCTTGTGTGACGCAGTGTGAGTGCACACTAAATCCAATGGAGCTAAAACCGTCACTGTTGTTTGCTTGTCCATGACGAGCCGTAAATCATGTGTCGCCCGCTGTTTGAGTTGAGAGTTAGCTTGTGGTGAGGTGCTTATAAACTAAACCTCCCAACTCAGGGCAAGGTGCTATACGACCACTCTCTATTAGTTTTACCAAGAAACGTTATATTTTTGGGGCTAGAAAATTTTTAACACCTAGAGTATCGCTCACAAATATCTCCTGATCCATTGGAGATATCTACATTCTACTTTCACTTATGCTGTAAGTGCCTCGTGGTTTATTATTCACAGATATAACGACTCCAACTTTAACCCTTATAGTACAAGAGACCGATATATCCGATGGGCAGATCCATTGGGCCCGTTTTATAAAGCAATTTTATTTTTATTTCCAGCCACGCAGTGCTATCATTATTCAACCACGACAACGTGGGATCTTTCTCTCTGAATATATGAATGTGTTCCTCGAATGACTGGATTCATGATAAGTGTTCTTTGAACAAGCTGCAGGTAACAGCACACGTGTTATTTTTATTAATATATTTGAATTGCAGCCAATGGCCATAGCAGGGCATTTCAAGTACTGTAGTTCCAACTTAGATTACCAGAAGCCACTGTCACTGACACCCAGCGGCGAACGTTGGAATTTGATAGAGCGTTTCTAATGAAATAACCTACAAATTTTGGCTACACACCACCAATTATAGTGGTAGGGCCTTTTACATGCCATATATCTATGACATAGGCTCACCGGCTTTACTTCACCTCGGAAGGAAGGCATAATGTAGGATTTTAACGCTCTTAAAAATCCGACGACATCGTCTGGGTTTGAACCCGTGATCTTAGGCATAGCAGTTCAGCATGCTACCGACTACGCCACCAAAGCCGTTATTTTTGAAGCCATGTTTGTTTGTAGAAATTGATCGTACACAAAATCTCTTTGATAGAATTACTCTTAGGAAACTCATACGGAATTGAAAAGTATTAACATGCAAATAGCAAAAAATAAAAAAAATATATAATAATAATATTTAGAGTATTTAGGCTGTCAAAATTATATTAGAAGTTCCTTATTAATTAAAACAAAAAGTTCCGTGACGAACTAGAGAGCCTACTTTTCTTAAAATGTAAGATTCATGCCAATGATTAATCTATATGGATCTATCTAGAATAATGACGATCTTAAGTTGGTAATATCGACATTTCTAATTAGTTCGAAATACTGTATACCTGGCATAATGTAGCCTAATAGAGAGCTACAGTTAGCAGCCCTGGTGACTGGGTATATTCTTAGTTCAATCTCTTAAGGTACAGAATACAAAATTTGGTTGAAGTCCAAAGGATAGCATAGACGTTACATGCAGTTAAACTTGGATCTAACAGCGCGCGTAAAATCATGTTGGCATCAATGACATACCTGTATTGGTCAGAAATAATCTGTAATAATATGGTCTATTGTTGTGACAATTTTGAATAAAATCCATTAGTTAGTATAGAAGTTGCATGGATTTTAAAATTGGACCTATCAGCAGGCTTAGAATCATGCCGGCAGCACAGGCGTAGGCCTATATTAGTTACTCCAAATTAATCTAGAATGCCAGGTACTATACGTGTGCAAAGTTTGCATACTTTCTGATATATTGATATGAGGGTAACAAAAATAGAGACAGTATTTATTAACAGTTGGCAGCCCTGGTTACTCTTAAGAATCGGCATAGTCATATCTGTTATGGTACACATAGCACATACGAAATTTGGTTGAAATCCAAATGATAGTATAGAAGTTACATGTATTTAAAGTTGGACTTCTCAGCAGACGTAGAATCATGTTGGTAGCACTGACGTATATAAGTTACTCCAAATTAATATAGAATGTCAGGTAGTACGTGTGCATAGTTTAAAGCAGTCAGTTTGCATATTTTCATATATATGGGTATTTGGATTTTAAAAATGAGAGCATTTATTAACAGTTAGCAGCCCTGGCGGTTCTTAAGAATACGCTCAGTCATATCTGTTTATGTACACATAGCACATACGAAATTTGGTTGAAATCCAATTGATAGTGTAGAAGTAATGCATTTAAAATTTGTACCTATCATCAGGCTTATACCAGAGGAGTGCGTCAGGCCTCGGCAGCCGGCACAGTCCATATCCTCGCCGCTAGATGGGGGCTTCATTCATTCCATTCCTGACCCGGTCGGAGACTGGAAGCAGGCTGTGGATTTTCATTTTCATCAGGCTTATAATCATTTTGGCAACACTGCCACGTATGGCCTCCTGGAAATTAAACTGAAATATTATTATCTATACGTGTGCCAATTTTGAAATAGCTCCCATTCATACCTTCCAAGATATCGAACATGGAGCTCAAATTTCAATTGCGATTTTTTAGCAGTTGGTAGCACTGACACCATTTTCAAATATGGCCGTGAGATATTCAGGTATAGATCTTTACTCCTGGCAAATTTTGTTTCGATTGCTGTAGCCGTTTAGGAGTTGATAGGGGGGGGGGCATACACACAGTCAGACAGAAGGACAGACAGACAGAAGGACCGACAGACACACATTTGCCCGATCTCATGTCTACTTTTTCCTCATTTTTGCAAAATGTGAAAAGAAGGCTAAAAATTAAGTATTTTAATGAAACAAAGTATGAATCATTTAGTGTCTAATACGTGTAATTATATTTACCTGATATGGGAACTCTTCTCCTTCTTCTTCTTCTTATCCCATGTGCCTTCAAGCGTCGGGGTAGCCTCGTTCTGTCCATCTCTGACACTCCGATCTATTTTCACACAATCTCTTCATTTCCAGCATTGTACATCTTTTCCAGCGATTGTCTTGATATTCCATGTACCAAATCTCGTATTCCGTTTCCATTGCGGTCGTTGTTGTCGTGTAGATCCGTCCAATCCGAGGCTACTGTTAGGTAGATTTCATTAGAAAGCTAACTATTGCAATGGGTCCCATGTTTCGACTTCCGGAAAATTTCGACATATCTTCGCGTTTCACATCCCCCAGACCCCAAAACCACCGTCAGTTCAAAAGTTTATATATAATTTATGTATATATATATATATGTATATATATATATATGTATATCAGTTTCTTGTGGACACGATAACTGCCGTAATTTTGCACCAATTACTTCGAATTTTTTACCGAAGATGTATACCTATAAAATCTCGGTCGAGTTCGTTACTGGGCTAAATCGGTCGAAGGGGGTGAAAATGGGGGGCTTTTTTCGAAAAAGTGAAATTTCGCTATAACTCTCTTAATACGTGCAATATCGAATCCATTCAAAGTTCATAATATGTGTCGGATAAGTGCCAAAAATTTATGTCAAATAGGATTTTTGATAGCACCAACCATTGACCAAAGGGGTGGAAAAAAGTGGGTTTTTCGGGAAACATTAATCATATCTCTCTTAATAGGCACAATATCAAAACCGTACAAAATGGACAATATTCCCCTAATAATTACCTAAAACTTTTGTCTGAAATAATTTTTGATATGACCCACCATTACGCCAAGGGACGAGAAAAATGATTTCGGAATTATAAGAAAATGCCAAGAGCTATCAGTGGTTGCCATGGCAACATTACTAAATTGATGAGGCATGGACCATCAGACGTTGCCATGACAACGCACTTGCACGAGATCAGATTCAGTATTTCCTTCTGATTAAGTGGTTGGTTGGTTGGTTCTTAAGTTTAGGGGCTGCGACAACGCGGTCATGTAGCCCCGTGTACTTTGGGTGTGTGTAGAATCTGTCTGATAACCGGTGTTAATTGTGATGACTGTATTAGTGTGTGTTATCTGTTTGTTAATTTAAGTACTGCAACTAACAATTTTTCAGATAGTTCCTACTTTTGCCGCCAAGCGCCACTGTCAACGACTACGAGGCCAAGTTCAGAACTGAGCTACTAGACGCCGCCGCAGTCGGTTCTTGGCAACGAACATAGAAACCTAAGAGCGTTGTATACATTCTTAACCTATCCAATTTAGCTTCACACAGGTGCAATTAGTGGAAGGATCTTTAACATGCCATAAATCTATGACATGGGACCGCCGGCTTTACTTCCCCTCCGAAGGAAGGCATACTGAGGGATATTTAACGCTCTTAAAAAATCCGACGGCTTCGGCCGGGTTTGAACCCGGTATCTTGGGCATAGAAGCTCAGCATGTTACCGACTACGCCACCAAAGCCGCCTGATAAAGTGGGAAGCGGCTTCGGTGACGTAACTGGTAGCATGCTGAATGTCTATGCCCAATGTCGCGGTTTCAAAGCCGGCCGAAGTCGTCGGATTTTCTAAGAGCACTAGAATCCCTCAGTATGCTTTCCTTTGGAGGGGAAGTTCCAACGTTCGTTGCGAGTTGATGGTTGGGGTGGCATCTAGTAGCCAAGTTCACAGCTAGGTGTCGTTGACGGTTGTACCTGGTAGCAACATTAGGAACTACTGCTTGAAATTGACCGTCTGCAGTACTTACATGAATTAAGACTAATACAGCCATTACAATTCACACCGTGTATCAGACAGATTCTACACTCACCCAAAGTACACGGGGTTAGATGACCCCGTTGTCGCAGCCCCTAAACTGAGGAACCAACCAGAGGTAGATTTCGTTAGAAAGCTAACTATTGCAATGGGTACCATGTTTCGACTTCCGGAAAATTTCGACATATCTTCGCGTTTCACATCCCCAGGCCCCAAAACCACCGTCAGTTCAAAAGTTATATATAATTTATGTATGTATATGTATATCAGTTTATTGTGGACACGATAACTGCCGTAATTTTGTACCAATCACTTTGAATTTTTTACCGAATACGTATACCTATAAAATCTCGGTCGAGTTCGTTACTGGGCTAAATCGGTCGTTGGGGGGTGAAAATGGGGGGCTTTTTTTTCGAAAAAGTGAAATATTGCTATAACTCTCTTAATATGTGAAATATCGAATCCGTTCAACATTCATACTATGTGTCGGATAAAGCCCAAAAATGTATGTTTGAGGAGTTTTTTTTATAGCACCAACCATTGACCAAAGGGGTGGGAAAAAGTGGGTTTTTCGGGAAACATTAATCATATCTCTCTTAATAGGCACAATATCAAAACCGTACAAAATGGACAATATTCCCATAATAATTACCTAAAACTTTTGTCTGAAAGAATTTTTGATATAACCCACCATTATGCCAAGGGATGAGAAAAATAATTTCGGAATTATAAGAAAATGCCAAGACCTATCAGTGGTTGCCATGGCAACACTACTAAATTGATGAGTGATGAGCCATCAGACGTTGCCAAGATAACGCACTTGCACGAGATCAGATTCAGATTTCCATCTAAGTGTGAAGCGGCTTCGGTGACGTAACTGGTAGCATGCTGAATGTTTATGCCCAAGGTCGCGAGTTCAAAGCCGGCCGAAGTCGTCGGATTTTCTAAGAGCGCCAAAAATCCCTCAGTATGCTTTCCTTTGGAGGGGAAGTTCCAACGTTCGTTGCGAGTTGCTGGTTGCGGTGGCATCTAGTAGCCAAGTTCACAGCTAGGTGTCGTTGACGGTAGTACCTGGTAGCAACATTAGTAACTACTGCTTGAAATTGACCGTCTGCAGTCCTTACCTGAATTACAGACTAATACAGCCATCCCAAAGTACACGGGGTTACATGACCGCGTTGTCGCAGCCCCTAAACTGAGGAACCAACCAAAATCTCTGCGGTAGATATAATTTTGCGTGAAGAAGTAACAGACCGTTACATAGTTGCACATCAGTGTCGAAACCTAGCATAAGGACAGAGTGACCACAAGTATAAAAATGGACCCCAAATGACAAGAAGGTTACCGTTCCCATAAGACAATAAAATGTTTAAAATAAGCATAAAATGACGAAAAACAAAGTTAATTAAGCTCCAATTATAAAATACCTTCTCGCATTAAATGAGGTCTGATCCTTCTACGAAAATCTGCATATTCTGCCTATTTTCGCCTATCCCCAAGTTTGTCCGGTGAAATCTACCTCCGCCTTCCGGCGTGCCGAGAGGACTTTTGTTTCTTTGAATCATTTCTACCCCCTCATGAGTGATTAGCCCAATGAGGAGTGGTTTGTTGGGTTGCCTTCCCAGCCTCCTTATTTATGTCCCCAGCAGACAGGGTGGCCCAGTTATACCCCCAGGCCCCGGGTACCCATTTTCGTCGCCTCTTATGACACGCATGGGCTACGGTGGGACAATTCTAAACCCCGGTTACCACACGGGGATATGGGAACTCTTTTTATTAACATCTTGTAATTTTACTAAATTTGGCTTGGTCTTTTTAACATAACCACTCTTAATAACCTGGCATAAAAAGGGTTAGGGGGGATCATGCACACAGGGCCGTAGAGAGCGATCACGGGCCCTAGGACTAGGTCTTCTGGGCCTCTGATTATTTATTCAAACTGGGATATAATTTCGGAATTATAGTTTTAAGCTTGAACATTTTTAACCCTCCTCCCCCCCCCCCCAAAAGAATAAAGCTCTCTGAAATTTAGCTTGCCCCACTGAATATTAATTTACTTAGTTATTCAGTCACTCTCCTCTTTTCTCTTTGTGTTATTTTACTTACAGATTTTGATCACTGTGCATTAAAAGATCCGTTTTCGCTGTATCTGAACATGTTCTGGCACCACAAGAATAAGCCATCCTGCTTTCAGAAATGTTTGTGGTGAAGAGTCATTTTTTCTGAAATTGAGAAATCTTATGCTCCATAAAGATGTCTTGAACTTTAGCACGTTATAAATAAAATTGACAACTCTGGGGAACTTTGCCATTTTCCCGGAAGAGAAAAGAAACAATGGTTATTCATAAAATTAATATGTTTTCTTTGTAAGTTTTGGATACAATTCACTGGCTGTAATTACATCGAACAGACTCATATCAGTGACTATCCTGATAGTTTAGACATTAAATTAAATAAAGTCTGTCTAAGCAAATCCGGGCCCTGCTTGCCTCTCATCGGGTCTGCATACACAGCTCATAGCCATCTCCACAAGGTTATGATTCAAACTCTCTACCTGTTTTTTTAATGCAACTAAAAGATGACAGGAAACCTAATTGGATCCAATGTTTAAAATGTCTTTCTAGTACGGTATGATGAAAATATTTTCAAAATATTATTATCCAATATTTTCGTGGTTTCCTATTTTCACCACAAGGAAAATGCCGGGATGGTTCCTTTCAACAGGTCCACGGCCGATTTCATTACAAAATCCCATCCCTGAACCTTCCTGAAAATAAAATTAATGCTCGTTGGCTGCATTAATAAAATAATTATCCAATTTTCTTTTAGGGCAGTATCTCATAAAACATGTTTTCGGCAAAACTATGATATTCATTTGGATTTTACATTTTCGCGTATCAAACGACATGTAGCCGAAGATGAACAAGATGTTGTGCGACTATTACTAAAATTTGTTGTGGTTGTTATTGATTCATTAGGGGATTTGCGACATCGTGGTCATGTAGCCCCCGTGTACTGGAATGTGTGAACAATTTGATGATGATGATAATTATGAAGATGATAATTCTTGTTTGAAGAGACCTTTCATCGAATATATCGAACCCTATGTGAACAATTTATCTGATAACCTGTGTCACTGTGTTGTCTGTACTAGTGTGTGCAATTGTAATTGAGGTAGAATTTAGGTTGGAAGTGGATTTGGCGTTATGTTATGTACCATCCCGGCATTTTCCTGGACTAGAAATGGGATACCACGAAAATCCACTTCCAGGATGGCTGAGGTAGGAATCGAACCCATCTCTCCCCAGTTTTGCCTCACGAGGCTGAGTAAACCCCGATCCAACCCTTGGACCAGAATTAAATTTCTTGGCAGACACGTGAATCAAACCCGGGTCTCCACGGTAACAGCCAAGAACGGTAGCCACTACGCCACGAGTTGGAATATATATAGACCTATACTAGTACATTATGCAACGAGCCTATAATGGCAATAATTAAGACACGAGTATGTTTAATTTCCATACGAGTGTCTTAATTACCATTATAGACGAGTTGCATACGACTGTTTATGTTTGACGATCATTATAACTATTTTATGATCGAACATAAATATTTATAGATATCTGTCGAGATTTGGCCAGTTATATGTACTGTACAGAACAGAGCGCATGGGACGCAGAGAATACCTTGTATTTGACCATGGCCTACACAAATACCCTACTATGACACTAGCCACGCAGTGAAATTTAAAATAGAAGGCCGTGGAAGTCAGCGCAGATGCAATGCTATCCTTACCTAATTGGCCACACAACTGTTTCTTGAGCTCTGATTGGTGGGAGAAACTGTTTCATAATGACAAATAGAGTTATAATGACCCTCATTATGATGCAGTTTTCTGACATATAATATTTACATTTCGACATATTCGAACATAAATACATATTCAAAAGTTTCAGTATGATGACAATTCTGATATTTTCCATCATACGTATCAATAGTTCACTGATTTTCCAATCGTTTGTAGTTATTTCACAAGATGGCGTCACAGTGAAAGTGTAGTGAAATAGCAGCTAGTGTAAATATTTGATAAAAGTGTCAAAATATTATAACAGAGGTTTAAAATCTATAAAGTTACTTTCCTTAGATCAAGTGTAATACAGAATATTGATAGTATTTAGAAATTCTTATTGATAATTTAATAAACTTAAACTAAGTTGTGGGAACGTGTATCCAAAGATTCGGTGACTTCTTCAATCACTGTTTGAACCGAGTAGAGTAGTGGTGATTTTACGAGACTTCACCCGATTGGAAGATATACGCATTTCACATTCTTCTTTATTGGTAGGAAATTAGATTAATTCTATTAGGTAGTAATAATTAAAATAAATTTAGTGTAAACATCTAGGCTAACTTAGATCTCTAGTATGACGACAGTAAACAGTGTTAGTGTCTCGTCAGGTAGTGTAACCGTAACGGATTTATGCTCGTCGTGCAAAATAAAAGTAAAAAATGCAAATAAAATCATCACAAGATCTCAGCTAAAATTGAATGAGGAGAAAAGTGAAACCGATTGTCGTAATGTAGGCCTACCGCTACCGTCATGCGAATGTCATAACCTGAGAAACGAACTGTCCTCAAAAGACGAAATTATAAAGCTGCTAAAGGAAGATATTGCTGAGTTAATGGAGGAGATGAATAAATTAAAAGGAAACAGAGAGGAAAGCAAGGAAACTTGGTCGACAGTGATTGCTGGTAAGGTAAGATTGAATAAGCCTAGGCCTATAAATGGAGTACATGTAACTGAAATTCCCGTCTCAAATTCATTTGGAGTGCTTGTCGAAGAAAATGATGACTTTCCTCAAGAAGAAAAGAAGAAAGTGATAAAGAGAAAATCCAGGAAGATGCGGATATTTGCGGATAGCCACGGGTGAGATGTAGCAGCAAGCGTATTGGAGAGAAGCAGAGAAATGGAGGTCACTTCGACAGTAAAGCCAGGAGCTCAAATTGCAGAGGTCACGAACGGAATGATAGGAGAGTGTGCGTCCCTTACTGCAAAGGACTACGCAGTGATCATCGCTGGAGCAAACGACGTCTATAGAAATGAGAGTAAAAAGGTAATCAAAGATTTAAAGGGTACATTGCCATCCATGCAAAAAACAAATGTCATTATTGTAAACATTCCGCAGAGATACGATTTAATTCCCAAATCATGTGTAAATGTAGAAATAGAGGCTACAAATGGAAAACTTCATAAAATTTGTAAGAGTTTTCCAAATGTCCAAATTGTAGATGTAAGTAAATTAGACAGGAAGTTCCACACTCGGCATGGCCTACACTTAAATAGATTAGGAAAAGAGTATCTTAGTGATGAAATCTGCAAAATTGTAAATTCAAATGGTAAGAACAATTCAACAATAATATTATTAGAGTGGAAGCAGGGAAACTGGTAGAAGAAGCCAAACGTGAGGTTTGGCAATCAGATCTTTTGAAGTCAAATTTAACGGAGTGTAGCAATGGTATTTCGGATTTGTCTAGCAACAATAATAATAACAATTATGATAATAATAATGTAAATAAATCACCAACACAAGCTTGCAAAAGTAACAAATTTAAAATTTACCACCAGAATGTCCAGTCTCTTTATAATAAAATTGATTACATCAATCTAATGCTTAAAAATGAACTTAAAGACATCTCAGCACTATGCATTTCAGAACATTGGCTGAAAGAGGAACAACTCGAATTAATTCAATTCCACGGGTTTATACAAGCTAGTAAATACTCTAGATCTAATATTAGCCATGGTGGTACTTCCATCTTCTTAAGAAATAATTTAGATCATGAACAGATAACAGCTTATGATTATCTAATTATGGAACAGGATTTTGAATTCTCTGCCGTAAAAATACAGCAGTTTAAGTTAATAATTGTATGCGTATACCGTTCTCCGTCAGGAAAGTTTTCTTTATTTATAGATAAATTAGAATTGTTACTCAATAACATGAGCAAAGTAAATTTCGATATAATAATTTGTGGGGATGTAAATGTGGATTTCTTAAAATATGATAGTTATTGTGAATTATTAACACAGTTACTAATTTCCTATGGACTGAAACCTACAGTAAATACCCCAACAAGAATAACAACATTTAGTAAAACCACTCCTGATCAAATTTTTATAAATACAGATAAATATCACCATTCAATAGAAGTCTATTGTCCGGGTTTTAGTGACCACCATGGACACATACTGAGTTTTGAAGTATCCGAAACAATCAATAATAATTATAATGGAGTAAAATCAAAGTGCAGGTCATTCACTGAATCAAATGTTACATATTTCAATGACTTATTAAATAAGGAAACATGGTCAGAAATTTATGAACTAGAAAATGTAAATGATAAATTTAATGCATTTAACAGTACCCTAAAACACTATTTTGAAATAGCATTCCCCTTTAAACGAAGAACTGTTCAAAATAACAAAACTAGCAATTGGATAACAACAGGGATTATAAATTCATGTCAAAGAAAGAAATTTCTACACAAATTATATAAACAATACCACACAACACCTGAATTCAATTTATACTACAAAAAATACACTAGCATATTAAATAAGGTAATAAGACTAGCAAAGAAAATGCATAATGATAATTTTATTTCCCAATCATCTAATGAAACAGGGCTATGTGGTCCGTGATAAAGAAAGAAACTGGAAAATCTGCTAAAATACAAAGGAACATTACACTGACCAGAAATAATAAAGTGATTAATAATCCATAGGAAATAGCAAACACTTTTAATGACTATTTTCTGGAAATTCCACAAAAATTATTAAATAAATCACAGGTAAATACACTAAATTCTAATAATAAAATAAATATATGCAGTGATTCATTATTTATAAATCATGTCACAAGTGAAGAGGTAAGAATAGTTATAAAAGAGCTAAAAAATAAATTCTGTGCTGGCATTGATGGCATCCCTGATGCAATTTTAAAGAAATATGCAGAAAATATAATAAATCCACTTACACGCTTAATAAACAGTTCAATTCTCTCAGGAACTTACCCGGATATTTTGAAGTTATCAAAAGTAATTCCAGTGCACAAAAACGGTTTAAAAGATGAATTAGATAACTATCGTCCTATTACCTTACCAACTGGTATTGCAAAAATTGTGGAAAAAATTATGTATAAGAGACTGATAAGTTTCATAGAAAAAAATAAAATATTATCAAACTCACAACATGGATTCAGAACGGAAAAATCTACACAGAGAGCAATTTACGAATGTAGTAATTGTATACTGAAATTAATTGACAATAAGGAACATGTAACTGGCCTATTCTTGGATTTATCGAAAGCATTTGATGTTGTTGACCATAAAATCCTCCTTACCAAACTAAATCAATATGGTATTAGAGGTATAGCTAATAAATGGATCGAGTCTTACTTAACAAGGCGTAAACAAATAGTAAGCTTGAGACACAAGGATGATGGAACCAAATTACTTAATGAAACATTGTCCAATGAGGGAATTATTGAATTTGGAGTACCCCAGGGATCGGTTTTGGGCCCACTACTCTTTCTTCTATATATCAATGATATAACACAGAACGTTCATTCACATAAGGAAATTTTGTTTGCGGACGATACAACACTCGTAATAAAAGGTGAAACTAAACAGGTCATACAGCAGTCTGCTGACTCCGTTACAGGAGAGTTAACCAAATGGTCACAAGATAATCGCCTCATAATAAACTATAAAAAACAGTATGTCTAAATTTCCACACTATACAGAATAGGAATCCTGCGAAACCCAATATAACATAAATGGTCATCAAATAGAAAATAAATCAGAAACAAAGTTTTTAGGACTATGGATACAACAAGACTTGAAATGGAATAAACATATAAAATATCTGAATACTAAACTGAACTCGATGTGCTTTGCGTTACGTATTTTGAAAACCTGCACTAGCATGCACACATTAAGAAATACTTTTTTTGCTTATTTCCATTCATACTTAAGATATGGGATCATATTTTGGGGTATGTCGCCAGATGTATTAAGCACGTTTAGGATACAAAAGAGGGCGATTAGAATTATGGCAAATGTAAACTCTAGAGAATCATGTAGACCTCTGTTTAAAGATTTAAACATTCTCCCACTGCCCTGCATATATATCTTTGAAAGTATTATGTTTTTTAAAAAGAATTTAATTAATAAAGATGTTTTTCTTAAAACAAACAATGATGTTCATAGGCATAACACAAGACAAAATCAAAACATTCATATTTCACACACACACACAAGCATATATCAAACAGGAACTTTTCACACTGGAGTTAAATTATACAATAAACTACCCCAGTATATAAAACTGGCCCCAAAAATAAAAACCTTTGATAGAATGTTGAAAGCTTATCTGCAGTGCCATTGTTTTTACTCAGTAGTTGAATATCTTACCGTATAGGAGCGATGAAATTTATAATTATATTTTACTTTTTTAATTTAATTGTAATACCTAGCTGTATATTGTTGTATTTATAGAATTAAGTTTTCATATTATGATAATAGAGTGAGGTGTAAATAGTTGTGCAATAAGATTGTATCTATTAAGATTTGCTATTATAATAAGTTAAATAGTTATAATATTAGTAATATATACCTGTTAGTTCTTTTATTTTATAGATGTAGATTCTGACGTGTCCTATATCAAAAATGTATTGAATGCATGTATTTGATCAAATGGAATTAATAAAAAAAATCTATTTTAGTGCACCGTGTAGAGCCTGTACAATGTAATGCATTTGAAAAGTTTTATCGAATTTGAACCGTAGAGTTATCACGTTTTTCGTGGGATACTATCATAACGAAATCGATAATACAATGTTTTGGAAATGCTGTTATCATACTACCAAAAATTAAATTCCTAACTTAAGATAACGGCCGCCTCCTGCCTTATCATGCAAATGCACACACGGCAATAGAGACCACTATTACACAGGTTATCAGACAAATCTATACACACTCAAGTACTGTATATATGGCTAAATAATTACGATGCCCAAGTACCGCAAATGGAACTACAACTCACCCAGAGCCTAACTTAGAGCTTTCGAAGATATCTCGACCCCCCAATCTATGGAAGTGACGATCATCTCTTTCATCACGCCATATAGCCTTTGATATTTGGCGGCTTCAGTGGCGCAGTTGGTAGCATGCTGAGCTTCTAGGCCCAAGATCGTGGGGTCAAACCCGGGCGAGGTCGTCGGATATTTTAAGTGCGTTAAAAATCCCTCAGTATGCCTTCCTTCGGAGGGGAAGTAAAGCTGGCGGTCCCATGCCATGTAAAAGAACCTTCCACTAACTACACTTTTGTGAAGCTAAAATTTGTAGGTTGGATTTGATTAACGCTATATTAGTTCCAACGTTCGCGGCCAAGTCCGTGGCTAGGTGTCGTTGACAGTAGCATTTGGTAGCAAAAGTAGGAACTACTTGAACATTGATCGTCTGCAGTCCTTACCTGAATTACAGATAACACACACTAATACACCCATCACAATTAACACCGGTTATCAGACAGATTCTACACTCACTCAAAGTACACGGGACTACATGACCGCGTTGTTGCAGCCCCTAAACTAAGGAACCAGCTTTTGATGATGGTTTTCGAGATATTGTAATTTTCTATAATGATACTCTTCCTAATGTGCCAAAGAAGAAACTTACCGTAAGGATAAACAGTTCCGCTAGCAAGTTATGCTCATAATATGTTATTTTGGTAGCGTTGAGAATGACCGGAAGATAACCAAGCTCGGTCGATCGGAACAAATTTTACCATTAATATTTCCGTGACAATTCAAACGTGCCAAACAAGATCATAACGCGGGAGTTTCGTTAAATTGTTCCAGCGAATTGTTGTATTTTAGCTTCCTGGGTTCTGCCATATTATTCTCCAATATAATATCGGTATACAGTAACTGTGCTGTAGATACGAGTGATCTCCTTCTAAGAGAAGGGAATGCACAGTATACACTCACTTCCGCCTCACGAACTGAGTGGACCTGGTGTCAGCCCTCTGACCAGAATTCAATGACTTGACAGAGCCAAGAATCGAACCTGATCGGCCAATAATGTAAGCCACTATTCTACGCCATGAGTTGGATTTCCATTCATCGTAGGCTCATGCGTAAGTACAACAAGGGCAATTTCAAAATAATGGGACGCTCAAGTTATTATCTTAATAAGTTGCTTCATTAATCTTTATACAGTTTTCATTGTAAAAATCTGGCCATTATTCTCTAACGCTGTCCGAACAATAGACTATATTATATAATATTATAGGCCATCATAGAAAAGTACAATATCTCGAAGGTCCATTTCACCTGATTCACGCTGGGTATTGCCTTCGTGAGTTTAACGCTCTCACAGTCCAATGCATCTTACCCACGGCCAGTGGTGTTTCCACCAAGCTAGTGTCAACACATGGTTGGCAAGGTAATAATAATAATAATAATAATAATAATAATAATAATAATAATAATAATAATCATCATCATTTATTGCATGTGACAGGCCATTAAGACCCATAGCAGAAAAAAAAGGGTATACAATTCTTGATTACAATATAAATAGCAAGCATAACATAATATAGGCTATAACATTGTACTTCATAACAGGAAGAATGATTTCAGCTTCTCAAATAATGGTGGCATATATTAGACCAACGATTTCTATCCCTGGCATCTTCCATACTTGCATCTGGATCTACCTGGTTCAGTGCCAACATAACTCGATCTTTCCATCTCGTTCTTGGTCGACCTCTTGGACGTTTTCCCGTTGGCTGAAAATTGAACACACGGTTCGGGAGAGTACCTTCTGCTCTGATAATGTGTCCTAACCATTGTAATCGTCTTCTCTCTATCTCTCTACTGATGTCTGCCTTTTTATAACGTCGATATAACTCCTCTTAACTCCGTCTTTCCCAACTGTCAGTTTCTGGGCAGTATTTTGGGCCATAGATTTTCCGCAGCATTTTTCTTTCAAATGCACATATACGTTCTTCAAAAGTTCTTGGAGTCGCCCACGTTTCACGACCATACATTAAAACAGGTCGTACTAGGGTCATGTATAGGTGGATCTTGTTTTCCTGAGATATTAGACGTGAAGTGAAAATTCGATTCATGCTATAGGAAACATGAGTAGCGTTGGTGATTCTTTGTCTAATTCCCTTTTCTATTTCACTTTTGTTTGACAATGAAATGAAAATCCACAGCCTGCTTCCAGTCTCCGACCGGGTCAGGAATGGAATGAATGAAGCCCCCATCTAGCGGCGAGGATATGAACTGTGCCGGCTGCCGAGGCCTGACGCACTCCTCTGGGGCAATGATTAAATGAATGACAGATGAAATGAAATGATAGTGGAGAGTGTTGCTGGAATGAAATTTTGACAGGGAAAACCGGAGTACCCGGAGAAAAACCTGTCTGCCTCCGTTTTGTCCAGCACAGATCTCACATGGAGTGACCGGGATTTGAACCACGGACCCAGCGGTGAGAGGCCGGCGTGCTGCCGCCTAAGCCACGGAGGCTTTGTTTGACAATATTGATCCTAAATATTTGAATGATTCAACAGTCTCAAATTTGTGCATTCCAACGTCGATAGCGATCGGAATATTCTGTCGACGTGATATAATCATGTATTTTGTTTTCGATTCATTAACCACCAACCCCATTTTCTTTGCTTCCAGTAGGAATCTTGATGTATCAGTCGTTACCTGATCCAAAGTGTTCCCCATGATCACCACATCATCTGCAAATGCAAGAATTATGTCGCATCCGACCATCTCCATTTCCCTATTCCAACCAGTTCCACGTTTAATCTTTTCCAATGCTATATTGAAAAGGACTGGGGCTAGAGGATCTCCTTGTTTTAGTCCACGTTGAACGCTAGAGGATTCTGATTCTTGATTTGCAAACCGCACCTGGCATCTAGAGTCAGAGTAACAGGTCTTGATCAACCTTATGTACTTCATTGGAATGCCCATCTCGTGCATAGCCGTCCATAATACTATACGGTTTATACTGTCATAGGCCTGACGAAAATCAATAAAGATTAAATGCAATTCCTTGTCAAATTCGTAGAATTTCTCCATGAGTTGCCTCAATGTAAAGATGTGGTCGATAGTAGACCGACCAGATACAAAACCACATTGATATGAGCCTATAATGTCTCCCAAAAATGGCCTAAGTCGATTCATAAGCAGTGAGGTAAAATTTTTATATCCTATCTCGAGTAAGGCAATCCCTCGGTAGTTAGAAGGTTGTGTGGCATCACCTTTCTTAAAAATGGGGCATATCACGGCTCTCTTCCACTCACTTGGAATAACTTCTTTCCTCCAAATATTAACAATTAATTGTTGCAGATTTTCCATTAACACTGCTCCACCATACCTAATCAACTCGGCAGTAATTCCACTTCCTCCCGGAGCTTTGTTGTGCTTTAGAGATTCCACAATATGTCTTATCTCATCAATAGTTGGCTCAGGAACTTGCATTTCCGCCGTCATCATTGGCACCTGTTCATTTATAGCATCCATCTCAACATGAACATTTAGTAACTGATCAAAATGTTTTCCAAATAGATCTGCCTGTTCTTCAGGAGGTACAATTTCTCCATCTTCGTCCTTTAGTATTAGTGTATGTTGCTTGTAGATTCCCCTCGCAGAATTAACCATTCTAAAGAAGGATCTCGATGCTTTCTTGGATTCTTCTATTGCTGTCAGTAGTGCCTTACCATGATCCCGTTTTTTCTGTCGGATGAGTCGATATGTCATACGTCTCACTTCCATATACGCTGCATTATTATCTTCCGATGGATATTTCACCCATTGCAATCTATGTATTGTTCTGTTTTTCACTGCGACTTGACACTCATTATCAAACCAGGTTTTGTTTTTGGTTTTTGGTCGCTGTCCCAAAACTTCATTTGCACTTTGTAGAACTGCTCTCCGCAAAACAGACCACTACCCTTCCACATCTTCTAATGTATTTGATGTAGATAGACACTCCTTGATTCTATCTTGATATTCTTCCCTCACAGACGTAAGGGCCAATTTATCTTTGTCCGGGATGACCATTTCTTGCTTTCGCTTTCGCCATTTGGTAGACAGCTTGAGGCGCAATTTCATTACTACTAGAAGATGATCTGAATTCATATCCGCTCCACGGAATGTTCGTACTTGTTCAACACACCCACGATGTGTACCATCTACTATTATGTGATCAATCTGATTCCTCGTATCTCCACCTGGTGATATCCATGTTGCTTTATGTATTTCTTTACGTGGAAAATATGTGCTGCTGATGACCATTCTTCTGTCATATGCAAATGTGATCATTTTGATACCATTTTCATAATAATAATAATAATAATAATAATAATAATAATAATAATAATAATAATAATAATAATAGTAATAATAATAATAATAATAATAATAATAATAATAATAATAATAATAATAATAAGACGGTTGATGTTCTATGGGCATGTTAAGCGATTGGGGAACGAGAGGTTGGCTAATACAATTCTTAATCTGCAAGAGAAGTGGAAGGTACAACCCCCATGGCTTCAAGAGGTCTATCAAGACTTAAAAAGGGCAAACGTAGGATTAGACGAAGTGTGGGACAGGACAGGATACAGATCTAAAGTTGCAAGTGTGAAGGATCCCCCAGAAAAAAAGACTCGCTCTTCCAGTGGAAGAACGATTGCGAAGGAGCCAACGAATGAAAGATCTCGGGCAGGAATCTAAACAACAAGGCAGTAACACCTTGAAGAAGATGAAGACCTGAATAATGGTTGTGTATTTGTAGTCCATAGATGGCTGTATCAAAATAAATAAATAAATAAATAAATAAATAAATAAATAAATAAATAAATAAATAAATAAATAAATAAATAAATAAATAAATAAATAAATAAATAAATAAATAAATAAATAAATAAATAAATAAATAAATAAATAAATAAAACCAATTCATGGTCATCTTGGTGCGGATGACTTCATCTTTGCAAACAAAATGTTATAACTCTCGCTACTGAGGTCGTACGTACCATTATACGAGTAGTTCGTAAATAACGTGCCTTCTCCACTCAATGGATATCTACTGTATGTGCTCCTTCATCTGGTATTACTTCTGAGTTACTCAACATTTTGGTTAATATAATGATGTAGGCGTTCATGGCCGGCGTAACAACCTTCAGACCAGCTTATCGGGTTGTTAGACCGTGTTACATGACGTTTCTCCTCCAAACGATAGGCTGTTGAAAATAGATCACATAATTTGATTCCAAGACACAGAAATATTTTCCAGAACATCGAACTAGCACGCCAGACTATACAGAGAAACAATTGGCATTTATGAACATCCACATAATTTTTATAAGAATTTTGAGAAACAACAAAAGGAACAGAAGGACACGCTTAAGTTGGGCCCACAGCCAAAACATTCCTCTGTCTGCGGATTACCGTCGTTCGCCTCGTTGCGTAGTGGCTAACACTCTTGGCTTTCACCATGGAGGCCCGGTTTCGATTCCTGGCTCTGCCAAGAAATTTAATTCTGGTCTGAGAGCTGGAACGGGGTTTACTCAGTCTCGTGACGCAAAACAGTGGAGAGGCGGGTTCGATTCCTACCTCAGCCTACGTCTACGTCTACCCTTGAAAATAGCAGGGATGGTACCTAACTTAAGGCCTCGCCCACTTTCTTCCTTCACATACCCTCAACTAACTTAACGTAACCTAACCTCGCCTCACCTAACCTAACCTAACCTAACGTAACATAACCTCGCCTGACCTAACCTGACCTGACCTGATCTGACCTAACCTAATGTAACTTAACCTATTCTAACGTAACCTAGGCTAACATAACTTAACGTCACCTAACTTAACGTAACTTAACTTCACCTAACCTGGGATCGACGGTAATCCATTGAAGAATGCTTTGACCATGAGCCCAACTCAAACGTGTCCGGGAATGTTCAAGGCAGTTCCATGGACCAACTCAAACCACCCTGAGACCAACTCGACCGTCTTTTTTATGGGCATCACTGACCGTGGGCCTAACTCAACTCCCGAACAGAATTTGGTGACCGGCAGTAAACGACTCCCAGCAGTTGAAATTCCCGATAAGGAGGCTCGAGTCTCCCCCTCCACCACAACTCCCGAGCAGCAAATCAACCACATACCGCAATAATAATAACTTTACCACGTGTTGATGGAACTAGAAATCACTAGCATTCTTTCATGTTTTATGTTAATTCCCATTCAGATTCAGAAGAAATCTTTGAAAATCCAGTCGTATCCAGGATATCCAGGATACTTACCCTAAATTACCACATTATTAATAGTGATCATAATTAATACAAGTATTTTTAGGAGTATTTGATTACTTACTAAGCTACATTATATACATTGTACCACGCCCAGTCATTGGGGAAGTTTGTGTTTATCGACTGAAGTGTTGCAACTAACCGTTTGTATAGGCAAAATATGGCTTAAACATGTTACGAAAAGTCAGATACCGTGAAGCATACACTATGGCCCAAGTATCGAAGACTTGCCTGTAAATATGCGGGTTACTTCAAAAGATAAGGTAACAAAAGCTCTCATTGGTGACGTATCCTCCACCAGGACCAAAGCAGGAGACCACATGCAGCCGTTAAATGGTGCCTCAGACTCTTGCAATGTCAGTTAAAACACGGTTGCGCGCACTGAAACAGACAAAAGTGACAGTACATAGTGTGATACAGTAACAGGAGGTGAAAAATTGGCGCATTTTGCATCAATAGATACGATGCGAACATTCATATCAGGAAACACCCGTCGTTCCCACCTCGCAAGAAAGCCCGAACACCTCCATCTGCGACGAGTTATGTCGACGGTCTTTTGAGATCTGATTGATTTCCTCGCCAGAGTAGCGACAGTGACTGCTACCAGTTACCACGGAGGCGCATCTTCAACGAGGCTTCAGGGACTGGACGTAGATTTCCTACATGCTGGCATATATGCCTTGCTGAACCGTTGGAACAAGTACTAGACCAAGAATGGTGTCTATGTCGAATAGTAATGCTCTTCTAGTGTGTATCCTCATATCAGCCTGTATGATGAAGTTTCTCCATGCAAGGCGTTATTACCTCGTTTGAGAAGCTCCTTTGTACTTGGCTGCATACAGTTCCGAACTCAAGGGCCGTGTGCAAAGTGGAGGTGATTCTACTTTTGGTAAAACTTGGTTCTCTGTGTGAATATGTAAAACACAGTGGCTGAGTGTTTCCTGCCACACGTATGTGGATCCGTCGTTCATTCTACAATAAAAAGGAGCTACGTTAAATGTTCCTTTTGTCCATAAATGCTGTGGGTCCCGGAGCTGTACTTGTTTTACATGAAATGCGTTCGTGTAGTGATAGTTTTCTCTAAATATTGAATAACACTATCATTTATTTCAGAAGTCTTAGTGAAGAAGAGAGGCAGTTCCATTTCTATGTATTGGTTGAACCCAATGCAACGTTATGTCGAGTGAGGATGTGGCAGCCACGTAATTACATTGTTAATTTGGTATCAAACTGTGTCAAAAAAAACGAGCCTTACAGTAGTCGCATTTGATGTGTAACATCTGACATGTTATCCTACTCGTATACTACACAGCTTGGACATTCTTAAAATGTTAATTTACACTCCATTTTCATACTGGTACTATGATGAATATATAGATTTAATTGGAGATATGCTACTGTCACATTTGTGGCGCAGTGGTCAAGCTGTTAGTCTCTCACCAAGGTAGACCGGGTTTGATTCCCGGTCAATACATGTGAGATTTTCGAATTGAAATGCCATGTCCTGTGGTTCGCATTCCACGTAAAAGGGAGGTACCGTGGATCATGATCGTGAGATTAACGACTCGGAAAACTACAAGCTTCCTTCCTTCCTTTTACATTAATAATTCATAATAACAAAGTGACACACAACGTCGACAGTACTCTCAAATACTGTGAGCACATACCCCAGTAACTATAACATTCATTATTCTCAAAGCTCTCATACAGTTCGTCGTAAACAATCAAAACATGGCTTCCTACAATCATGAAATGACCTAGTCTCACATATGATGAAAATACAGATTTTATTCCACTCATATAACAACATTCTGTTATGCATTTAATATTTGACTACTCACCCACAGCTTGACAATAATGCCGCTTACTTAAATGTCATTTGTCGTCTTTGTCCTACCCCATGTGATATTCAACCTTGAACGTGAAGCTTCATAAACTGTTCAATGACAAATGAAAGTCGGTGAAACATTTGCCACTGTGCTCGTCAAACCAGTGCCTGCTAAATGCACTGCCTACTGTATTGCCATAACATTCTTGCGCTACAGAGCACACACTGGCTTGTTTCCAATACACACATTTTCAATTGTACATCCAGCTGGCAGTGCGTCTTCACTTCCGTCTGATCCACTTCCGCCCGATACACTTCCGTCCCATTTTTCTGGCAGTTCGTCTTCACTTCCGTCCGATCCACTTCCGTTCGATCCACTTCCGCCCAATCCACTTCAGTCCCCAATTTTCACAATCACTCCCACAAAACTATCCAGCAACCGAGCGGAAAGATGTTACACATCAAAAAATAGCAACCATTATTTCAAATGAAACATGTTAAACGTTGTATCCAGGTTTTGGGTTTCTGCTAGGTTTAGTGCAAAATGGAGGCATCATCTAAATATGTTTCCAACTATTGGCTCATTACGCAAGTACAGTGATTGGAATTCAATAAAACGAAGCAGAGTTTCATATTGGCCTTAAGTACAGATGAGTAAACATGTAAGATCTTTCTGAAAATCTCATATTGTCTTGGCAGACCGCACGAATTGGACCAACGTAAGTTTTTCAGCGTAAATTGTTAAACATAAATGAACTGCAGAGTTAATCCATATTTTAAAGCATTTCCAACACACTCATTGGGTGTTGAAAATTATATTTTTGTGAAGTTGGCTGTTGCTGTCGAATTCACGCAATTTCCTTCACTCAATGTAGCATTGTCGCCCCGGAAATAGGCGTTCGATACCCAGCTCTGCCAAGAAATGTAATTCTGGTCTGAGGGCTGGAACGGTTTAACCCAACCTCGTGAGGTAGAACTGAAAAGAGGTGGATGATGATGATGGTAATTGTTGTTTTAAGGGGCCTAACATCTAGGTTATCGGCCCCAAAAGAGGTGGGTTCGATTCCCACCTCAGTTATCCTGGAAGTGGTTATTCGTAGTTTCCCACTTCTACTCCTGGCAAATGCAGGGATGGTTCCTGATTTAAGGCCACGGCCGCCTCCTTTCCAATTCTCAACTGAATTGCAAATACACACACTACAACAGCTACAACAAAAACGTAGGTTATCAGAAAAATTCTTCATACACGGGGCTACATGAGCGTGCAAGGTGTGTAGAATCTGTCTGATAAACCGGTGTTATTGTGATGGATGTATTAGTGTGTGTTATCTGTTTTTAATTCAATTTTCAAGTAGTTCCTACTTTGCTACCGAACGCCACCGTCAACGACAAATAGTTCTGAACTTGGTTACTAGATGCCACCGCAGTCGGCTCCTGGCGACGAACTTTAGTCAAATCTAACCTATAATTTAGCTTCACACAAGTGTAAATAGTGGAAGATTCTTTTACATGCCATAATTCTATAACATGGGACCGTCGGCTTTACTACCCCTCTGAAGGAAGGCATACTGAGGGATTTTTGACGCTCTTAAATAATCCGACGACTTCAGCCGGGTTTAAACCCGTGACCTTGGGCATAGAAGCGTCATCGTAGTAATGTAGCCCCATGTGCCATTGTGGTGGCTATAGTCCTGTGTACATTTGTAATTGATGGTAGGATTACGCTCGGAGCCACGTAAGCATTTTCCTGGAGTAGAAATGAGAAACCATGAAAGATTACTTCTAGGGTAGCTAAGGTTGTAATTGAACTTAGATCTTCTCAGTTTTAACTCACGAGGCTGAGTGTACCCCATTCCAATTACATTTATTGGCAAAGGCGGTAATGAAACTCGGGACCTTAGGATATGGAGTATCAATACGTACCCCAAGACCAGAGAAGTCGACAAAAATGGAAGAAGTGAATTATAGACTGAATTGGGCGTGTGGAGAATGATGCTCATGCTTGTGATTTCTTAAGGCACGGGGGACGTTGAAGACAAATGTTTTAAAACGCTAGCCGGCCCCGTGCCTTTCACCCGTAGGCCATGGGTTCGATTTCCCGGCTCCATCAGGGATTTTAAAAACTGACGTGAAGGCTGGAACGGAGTGCACTCAGCCTCGTGAGGACAATTGAGTACCTGTCTGACAGTAAAACAGCACCCTTGTCACAAAAATCAAGATTAACGGCCGAGGGGACCCGATGGGCTGACCACGCGTCTCCCCAATATCTGCTGACCAAATGGCTGGTCAGAATGCCAGTGAAATATTTCGCGTGGCCGCCATGTTGAATTGGTGAAACATATTAAAATTTGACAGGCACGGTCGAGGTCCGACAAGATAATAATATGTACTTACCGAGTTTCACTGAAGTCGCTTTGGCCGTTTACATCATATTAGGGACACACACACACAGAGACAAAATGTGATCTCATAAACCTAGGTTGGTTGGTTCTTAAGTTTAGGGGCTGTGACTACGCGGTCATGTAGCCCCGTGTACTTTGGGTGTGTGTAGAATCTGTCTGATAACCGGTGTTAATTGTGATGACTGTATTAGTGTGTGTTATCTGTTTTTTTTTTTAAATTTAAGTACAGACTGAAACTTAGAATTTTTCAAATAGTTCCTACTTTTGCCGCCAAGCGCCACCGTCAACGACTACTAGGCCAAGTTCAGAAATTAGCTACTAGACGCCACCGCAGTCGGCTCTTGGCAACGAACATACAAAGAAAGGAAGGAAGCTTGTAGTTTATCGTGACCATTAATCTCGCGATCATAAGCCACGGAACCTCCGTTTTACGTGGAATCCGAACCACGGGACATGGCATTTCACTTCGAAAATCTCACATGTATTGACCAGGAATCGAACCCGGTCCACCTTGGAGAGAGGCATACAGCCTGACCACTGTGCCAACACCCCCCCCCCCCCCCGAACGTAGAAACCTAAGAGCGTAGTTTACATTCTTAACCAATCCAATTTAGCTTCACACAGGTGTAATTAGTGAAAGGTTCTTTAACATGCCATTATGACATGGGACCGCCGGCTTTACTTTCCCTCCGAAGGAAGGCATATTGATGGATTTTAACGCTCTTAAAAAATCCGACGGCTTCGGCTGGCTTTGAACCCGTTATCTTGGGCATAGAAGCTCAGCATGCTACTGACTACGCCACCGAAGCCGCCCTCATAAACCTATTTTCGTCATAATTAAAAATAGGTTAAAAATATTACACAATAATTCAACATTTGAACAAGTACTAATTCCTTGCGATGGCACCTGCAAGGCAAGGGTAGGCGTAGTGTAATATGTGTTAGAAATTCACTGACAACGTGAATCTAAATTTAATATTTAGTTAGGATTTTACAATACATTTTGTAGTTTATGTATACACGACTTCCATATTCACAATTTAGAAATGGCCATTCTGCCAGTCACACTACTAAATTCACCACAATAGCACACGTTACCACACTGATTCCATGCTCTCACAAGTACACGAAGCTGATGACCAAACTGTCATTAGAATAGAAACATCAAAAATGTTAACACGGTACAAACATAAACATTATGCATTCTACCCTTTTTTATTCCCTTTTTACGGCGTAGGTGAATTATGTTTACGGTCGTATTTCCTTCTTGATGTCAACCTCATCAGAGGAATGAGAGATGACATTAACGAGTATGGGCAAGAAGTTTGAGAGAGACTACCGTGCCATTTAAAAACCGATGACCATTTCAAGGACAGTCTTATGAGTCGGGAGATAGCCTGGCCTCATTAAATTGGGTATAAATAGAGAATGTCACCTCGGAGTATAACTGCGCGTATAATTTTAGAAGCTGTGGCACATGTGTTTCTAAGCTCTATTGATTAGTGGAGGAGTGTCAAGGATTATTGATCTGTGGCTTAAGGAGAAACTGTTCTCGTGTTCCCGCTATGAGTGACCAAGAAGAATATTGGGCTCAATGAATATCTAAGCAGCAGTTACATGATAAACGAGCACACTGACCTGGTCAAATCCGAGCGCCGCCCTCTGTTGTCTCGAGGTAAATATTGAGACTACTCTCCCAAAGGCCTTGGATTATATTCCCAGCTCTGCCAGTCTAAGGGTTGGGTTGGAACAAGGCATCGTGAGGCAAAAATGAGAAAGGTAGGTTCGAACTCAACTTAGATATCCTAGAGTTTATAATTTGGCTCTTAGCCACTTCCTTTTGAATTGTCTAATGAAATATTAAACGATGTAAATGTTTCGGAATATCAATGATTCCTCCCCAGCGTGAAAAATATTATACCTTAAAACTAGTTAAACATTGTCATAAAATGGATGAAAATGAAAATCCACAGCCTGCTTCCAGTCGACCGACTGGGTCAGGGAATGGAATGAATGAATCCCCCATCTAGCAGCGAGGATATGAACTGTGCTGGCTGCCGAAGCCTGTCGCACTCCTCTGAGGCAATGATTAAATGAATGACAGATGAAATGAAATGATAGTGGAGAGTGTTGCTGGAATGAAATTGTGACAGGGAAAACCGGAGTACCCGGAGAAACCCGTCTGCCTCCGCTTTGTGATAAAATGGATATCCTTACAAATAGTGTTAATTTAAATTAATGAAAACCTTGTAAATATATGGATTGATATGCAATTATACAAACTACTTTAAAATACTATGTTTATATTCTATTAGTATTTCGAAAATATACTTCTTTTTTCTTAGAATGTGGATATGTAAGAAGCCATGTAAATCGTCGTTAAAACTGGAAGAATTTTTGATAATAAACATAAATAAACGTAAATAAATATTAAAAATCAGTCAAAATGCAATATGATTCTTCACTCTGTACATTTATCTGATCCACTGGCAACACAATGTGCGTAAAAATTTTATGATAGCAACTAATATTCAAGCATACTTGATATGTAAGTAGTAATCATCAATTGACTTGCCAAATATATCTTCTTATGACAATCCGTCTTCCAGGTGGAGTATAGCTTCTCCTAATATACAATGGCTTCTATTCTAATTGTAAGTTTTCATTGCGGTAATTTGAATTAACACTATTTGTAAGGATATCTGTTTTTGACAATGTTTAACTAGTTTCATTAGGAATAATATTTTTCACACTGAGGATGGAATCATTGATATTCCGAAACATGTACATCATTTATTATTTCACTAAACAACTTCTCTTAGTATTGATCAGGCGGATTTCCAATTTATCATTTGTTTCAATCAATACGGAGATTATCTATTAACCATTTTTAAAAGATGATTATTGTGTACGCATTCTACTTCCATCTGAGTCACAAACTCAGTTAATGTTGCTTTATTTACGGGCTTGGGGGCTTGAAGGACCATGGTCATCTGCCCCATGAGTGAAATCTATGAATTTCATGTCTGCACACGAGTGTAACATCCAATGGATTCTGGATTGGGAAGGAGAGATCCGCGGCCCTGACCTAAATGTGAAGGTAAATGTGAAACTAGGATTCAAATCCTGGAAATGCAAAGGACTACTGGGAAGAGATAAGG
Source organism: Meconema thalassinum (assembly GCA_946902985.2). Lineage (NCBI taxonomy): Eukaryota > Metazoa > Arthropoda > Insecta > Orthoptera > Tettigoniidae > Meconema > Meconema thalassinum. The sequence goes on along the minus strand of OX336388.2, from coordinate 1,386,742,949 downwards.
ATAGATATGTATAGAAAATCCAATCTGAGTAGATAAAGTTCAAAATAGATTATAAAAACTCTACGGAGACAACGTGATTCAAGTTTACAGCTGCCTCAACACCTAAAATTCATTTCCAGGGAATGGAGTGATCTGTCCGGGCTTGTGGCAGGTAGGCGTTGGCTCAAGGAGATCCTAGTTAAATTTCACTGGCTTGGGGACAGAGTTTTATGACGTCCACATCAAAACGGTGGCAAAAAGTAAATGAGTTATAAATAGGTTAAAAGTTCCGCCTAATCAATACTTTTTATTAAATAATGATCACTGTTTGGTCATTGGTGGGACATGTTTCAAGGCCTAATTATTTTTGGCACCTTCATCAGCCGATATGAATTAATAAATGTCAAAGACACAAGAAATGTATAGCCCCTTGCTGTTTATAATATCAACCATAGATATCCCAAAATAGCCCAAAAGGAGGGAGTATTCTCTTGTGCATATGCTGATGACATTGTAATTGGAACCAGAGATTTAACAAAACTCCAGGAAACTGTAAATGACGTGCAAAAGTGGTGCTCCAAACACAAGATGGACATCAACACCTCAAAAACAGACACCATGATCTTCCGGAAAGGAGGGAGAGTACCCGCCTCAGCAGAGATTTTCATTCGGGATAAAAAATTAAAGATAGTTCCAGACTTTAAATATTTAGGCATCACACTGCAATCGAGCGCAAATTGTTTCACAAAACATGTCACAGATAAGGTAACCCAAGCAATGATGGCAATGCACGAAATAAAATAAATCAGATCACTCAGTCTGGAGACAGCAATGTTGCTATTCAGAGTAAACATTCTTCCAATAATGACGTGTGGCATTGAAATCATCCGGACACATTTAACAACGAGGAACCTATCCACCTTGGAAAGGGTGAAAGCGAACTACATAAAGAAGGTGATAGGACTTTCAAAAACGACACGATCTAGACTTGTATATCTCCTGGCAAAGGAATCTATCCTCGTAGATGATGTCAGGACAAGCATACCCCTACCGAACACCGGTGCATCAGAGAAACTGCTGGTAACTTTGACGGAGACGAGAGAAGAAATACAACCAGATTTCTATGGCACAGGGGCCATGGTAGACCTCTCGTGGACAAAAGCTAATTTTGAACTATGGCATGTCATTACAAGATAGGCAGTTCACGGTTTTCACCACCTACTCTGCAAATCAAAACACTTCCATGACACAAGTATAAACTGTGGGTGCACACTATGTGGAAAAATGTGTGAACGGTACCACATATAATTCTGTACAAGAAGAACAATGTCTATAAGTGATTATGCAAATACGAGGGTTGTTTTTTAAGTAATACCCGTTGTGATATTACGCCGTTGCATCGCTGCGGTCGGCATTCCGTGCAGGTGTGCTGTGTACCTGCATCTATTGTCAAGGCTGAGACGCCATTACGGCAACAGTCGCCCATGTGTGGGTGTGTTGACAAGCTTTTGGAATGGCATCGCCGATCGCGAGTGCCGCCAACACGTAAACGAGAGAGAAAACTCCCCTGTAAGATATACTGCCGTTTGGCCACCACGGTCAGGCAAACTGCGTATGTGGTAAAAAGAACTCCTAAACATACGCAGTTCTCCTGGTAAGCACGCAATTTGCATGACAGTGGTGGTCAAATGGCAGGATATCTTACAGGGGAGTTTTCTCTCTCGCTTACGGGCCAGCGGCACTCACGGTCGGCGATGACATTTCAAAAGCTTGTCAACACACCCACACAAGGGCGACTGTTGCCATAATGGCGTCTCAGCATTGCCAATAGATGCAGGTACACAGCACACCTGCACGGAATGCCGACCGCAGCGCTGCAACGGTGTAATATCACAACGGGTATTACTTAAAAAACAGCCCTCGTATGTAACCCATCAATGTAACCTATATTTTCAGGTATGGCTATTTGGCTGCGTTAAATATATTATTATTATTATTATTATTATTATTATAACACTAGAAAGTCCCTTGTTATTAAACCTTATATGGTGCACCATAAAGAAGGATGGGAAATTGAACGCCTAAATCAACACAATATGATGTGGAAAAACGTGGCTAGTATAAACTAGTAAACACTTTCAAAATGGTAAAACTGTGAAGTTAAAATCTTTAGAACTGTTCATCGACGAGACAAATTTATGAAAATAAACACACGCTTCACTGTGGTCAACAGATGTTAATGAAACCGTGTGATGACTAGAGGCCCATTTCTACCGTTACATATGTTGAAGTAATACATTTCATGAACATAATTACTTCTACCAGAGCATTTTATTTGTAAGATATTATTTCAACGCAATTGACTTCTTTGATTTTATATGTCTGCATCACTGGTGAAGTATTGAAATTAGGTTACATTAACATCTGTTGATCACAGTGAAATGTGTGTTAATTTTAATAAATGTGTCTCGTCGATGAACACATCGCTGTGAGGAGAAAAACTCCAAGTTAAGTGTACATTATAATTAGATTTTTCTAGTGCATGCTATCATTTGTTAATTGATTTATTATTACGTTTTCTTGGCAGAAACCCAGGACCTCTGGGTCATTAATCTCAGTAAGTACCCCTAGACTACAAAAACACCTAGGTAAATCGAGTTGCAGCTTTAGTGCAACGAAGTATTACCGACGAGGAAACGACTAACTATGCTCATATCAAAACACCACCTGGAACTCCGCTCACTCGCAGATATTCCATCAAAAAACTTGTTCTAAAAGTCTCACTCACCAATTCCAAGTGGAAGGTCCTATGATTGAAAGTTCTTTTATTTTTTTGAATTAATGGTATTTGGCGTGTAAGCCATTTAACCAACCACATAATGAAAATTGAAGGGTACAGGGATGTCTCTACTTAATATAAAACAAAGTCCCCGATTCTTGGATGTTAGGGTAAACTCGAGAACCACTCGATGGATTTTGATGCGGTTTTCACCATTCTGTAAAGGATATCTCGAGGATGATTTCTGTAGAAAATTATTTTTTTATGATCAAAGTAAGCCGAGCAGTAACGATTTCAGTGGAAAAGTCGAAAAAAAAACCTGGCGTCCGAGCCCTTTGTAAGCTTACGCTGGTCAAACCGTTAAAAATATCTAAATACTATGAGTGTAAGAATTGTTCAGCATGAAAAGTTCTACAAAAAAGTTTGCGAGAGCATATGTCTATCTTCAATATATCGCCCACTATAAGTGTTTTTTACGTTTTAATTTCTTCCAACCATGTCCATTCAACTACTGAGGCGAGAGTTTACGAGCTAGATAAGGGCGAGTCTATCATCTCTGTTACAGCCTAGCTAGCGAGCGAACCTATTGCCCCAGATACAGCCAGCAGCAAACCGTCGAGTCGTATTGAGATAATACTTGTGAGAAGGGTGGTTGTGTTTGGAGTTTCCCTGGAAGTGCAACTCTGGTTTTCATCATTTCGCCTGTGGAACACAGTCAAGTTAAGATTGGACGGAAGGGGGATTTGAGTTTCATTCCCCTTGCCATTCCCTGGAAGTGCAACTCTCATTTCGCCTGTGAGCTTTTCGTTCCGCGAAATTCACAGTCAATTTAAGATTGGACGGAAGGGGGATTATATTACGAGTATATTACATTATACTGATTGGCGTATAATCTCTACTTAGTATGAAACAAAGTCCCCGATTCTTGGATGTCACGGGTAATCTCCAGGACCACTGCATGGATTTTGATGCGGTTTTCACCATTCTGTAAAGGATACCTTGAAGAAGGTTTCTGTAGAAAATAATTTATTTATGATGAAAGGAAGCCAAGCAGTAACGATTTCAGAGAAGAAGTCGCAAAAGAAATCCTGGCGTCCGTGCACTTTTTAAGCTTATGATGGGCAAACCGTTAAAAATATCAACATACAATGAGTGTAAGAATTGTTCGGCATGAGAAGTTCTACAAAAACGTACCCGAGAGCACATCTCTATATTCAACATATCGTCCACTATAAGTGTTTTTAGATTGGGCGGAAGGGGGATTTGTGTTTCATGCACCTCGCCATTCTTAAATTACGTCTGACAAGAATTTGTTGCACATGCATCTCCATGATAATATAGTTAATAGTCCAGTCAGTGATTTTAACCCATCCTGCCGAGACGTAAAACGGATATAGATCGTAGTTCATTGACATCGTAAAGAAGCGCTTGTCACGTAATGCATTCACAACTGTTCCCGGGCGAAGACGGGCCATGATGCTAGTTATAATATAAAACACTGGCTGTTTGCGTATTGCCTTTTGTAGCTTTTCAGTCGGTGAACACGATTGTGCCCAATGAATGGGCAGAGTACAAGATATAGATATGTGAATACACTCCAGGAAAAAATTACATGTATTAGTTAATTATCAAAATTGAATGGGGGAAATTTAGGATTATGCGTTTCGACCCTCAAGTGGCCATCAGCAGATCCTGATCGCTGTGTTAAGATTAAATTTTCAGTAATGTAAATTCACTACTGTAATTCAAAAGCACGTCATCGTTAGGACATTTTAATATGATTCGCACTTTGAATCTCGTTAAACGTTAGGTCTGTTTTGTGTTCAAGGTTTTGTGAATTACATTAGTAACGATGTATATGCACGTGTATAATAATAATAATAATAATAATAATATATATTTTTTTTACGAGGGAAGTGGAAAAATCTCGCATAAGACTTTGAGGAGGGTCCGCACTCCTCAAGAGTGTGGGATTCTTACCCACTAAAAAACCACACCCTGTCCTCTTGACAAAATCCAACCCGGGACCACTTTCGTATTACTTCAGGATGGAGCCATTTTCTTTGCTTCACAAGCACCATCTTACTTCTCAATTCATAGTCCGCGGATCGCAGACTTAATCAACTAAATCGAGCAAGTCCCCATCCGACTTCTTCTGACGAAGGACCACCTCAACGAAGAAAGCGACCGTATCCCAGCTGAGCTGGTTCCTCAGCATAATTCCAACTATATTTTCCGGCGTTATTCGACCAACCTCAGCTTCAAGTCGTTGTTTTTCTGCTGCCCAACGAGCGCAGACGAAGAACGTATGATATACGTCATCTCGTTCGTTCTCGCAGTAAATACATACTGGACTCCTTACTTTGGCCATACGATGAAGGTAACACCGAAAGTAGCCATGACCTGTCAACATCTGAGTCGGAAAGTAATTCGTTTCTCCATGTTTTCTACTTGTCCAATCTACCAGACTCGGTATCAGCCGAGCTGTCCATCTTCCTCTGAGATCGTCATTCCACCTCTTCTGCCAAAGCTCCATCTTGCGTGCTACGGCTTCCTTCCGGGCTTGAGCCTTGCCCAGTTCTACTCGTCGGAAGTATACGTTTTTACGTTCTTGCGCGAGTAAGTCTATTGGCGCAACACCTGAGACAACCAGAACTGCAGGTTCCGAAACTGTACGGTAAGCACACGCCACCCTCAGAGCTCCTCTCCTCTGAATTGCAGCTAGGCGTTTCCTATACTTCTCTATCCTCAGCGAATCAGACCAAATCTCAGCTCCATACAGGAGAATAGACTGCGCTGTGGACAACAGTAGTCGACGCTTGCTTTGTCTAGGACCATGCACATTAGCCATGAGTCTACTAATGGCAGCTGTCACTACTTCCGCCTTGTCTGCTGCCTTCCGTATATGAGACCAGTATGTCAGTTTCGTGTCAAGAGTAAATCCTAAGTACTTCGCAGTGGCTCCAGTTCGAACGACCACATCTCCAACCTTCATGGGAATTATTGTGTCCATTCTCCTCCTAGTTAACATGACTATTTCAGTTTTCGACATAGCTAAATTCAGACCATGAGCGTTCATCCAACCACTCACCCGTCGCATTACCTGATTGAGTTTCCACTGAGCCAGAACCGCATCTCGGGCTACAATCACCGCTGCAATATCATTAGCGTACCCAACAAGGAATGTATCTTCGGGCATCTCCATGCGCAGTAAGCCGTCGTACAACATGTTCCACAAATCCGGGCCCAGGATAGATCCTTGCGCTGCTCCTGCCGTGATTTTTCTCCTCCTCTGACCGTCTGCAGTGTCACATAACAGGGTACGGTCCTTCAAATAATCTTTCATTATACGCAGGAGATATGCAGGCAACTGGAATGTGAATTGAAGAGCTTCAACCATATCCATCCACCTAGCAGAGTTGAAGGCGTTCTTCACATCCAAGGTTACCAGAAGTGTTATTTTCCGAGAATAGTGGTTACCTTCCTGTGCTTGATTTGCAGCTTCAACTACTAGGCGTACTTCATCTATTGTACATCGCCCACGGCGGAAGCCAAATTGCCTGTCAGACAGATTTCCCGCGGCTTGAATAGAAGGCAGTATGCGAGGTTTTAATAGCTTCTCCAACACTTTTCCCGCAATGTATAAAATACATAGTGGTCTGAAGGACGATGGCGCGTTCCCAACTGCCTTTCCTTTTTTAATCAGCACTAGTCGAGCCATTTTCCAACGGGCACTAAAGACACCTGCTCTCAGACAACAGTTGTACATTTCAAGCAGTAGCTGCGGACAAACCTTGACAGCCAGTTTCATTGCTTCCGCGGGTATCCCGTCAGGGCCTGGAACCTTCTTATTCCGAAGGGGGCCTACTGCTTCCTTCAGCTCACCTATGGTAAATAGAGGAATGAATTCCGGCTCAACTACGTCGCCCACATCAATTCGCACAGGGTGAGTAGGGAATAGCTCGTTTACAATACCATCCATCGTCCGTGCATCCAACGTGGTATTGGACATAGTGCCGAGTTTCTTGGTGACAATTCGGTAGCCTAATCCCCAAGGATCTACGTCTACTTCTTTAACTAACAACTGCCACATCTGAGTCTTACGTCTTCTGATGGCATCTCGAAGGGTTGTCTTAGCTGCAAGGTACTCAGCGGATCTCAAATCAGCCTCTGGTCGATGTCTTGAACGTTGGGCTCTTCTTCTGAGTCGAAGACAAGTTCTTCTAAGATCAGCTATTTCATCAGTCCACCAATAAGCAGGACGTCTATTGTTTCGAAGACGCTTCCGGGGCAGTGACGCTTCGCAGGCAAGGTGCAAGAGACGCATAGTGACCCCCACCTGTTCCTCATCAGAAACTCTTAGATCTAATTCCTCAACAATATTACTAGTTCCTGTCTGTACTGATTCGAGTACAGTGGCAAATTTCTCCTCGTCGATGCGCGATACATTCCAACGTGTTTTCTTCAATGTGTTGTGCCTCTGAGGCTGCTGATCTCATAGAATCCGGAAGGTGATATATTGGTGATCACTAGCTGTATAATCCTCGATCACTTCCCATTCTACTACCAAGGCTGCCAGACGATCCGACACCAGCGTAATATCTGGTTTAGTCTCCGTATAACCCGGTCGTCTAAATGTCGTTGAGGTCCCTGTATTCACCACGACCAATCCTAATCTGGCTGCCATCTCTAAAATTCGTCGTCCCCTCGAATTTTGATGTGGCATACCCCATTCCAATGCCCTAGCGTTGAAGTCACCGGCTACTACCGCAACACCTTCCATCTCACGGACAGTATCTTCCAAATTGTCCAGCTTCCTTTGAAAGTTCTGAATATGTTCATTCGGAGTTAAATAGCAACTTACGTACGTAATCCCACCACTCTTAACCCAAAGGAACCCTTCTCCGGATCCGTGATCCTCCACATGGATTTTGCTCAGATCCGGTATCCAGATAGCCACCGTACCTAGGGGATCCGAAAACCAGCCCAGCACGTCCAAGTTTTTATATTGCTCACTGATCAGGAGAATATCTGTTTTCCTTTCAAATTTTAGCTGTATCAAAAGATCGTTAGCGATTATGCTTCGTTTCAGGTTCCCTTGTAGGATATTCGTCATTGTGTTTTTTCTTTAATCTTCGCGAGTGCCTCTCGAATCACTGTACAAGAACCTGTTCCAGGGATGTGACTTATGTTTAAGCCCTCCCGATTAGAGTCAGAGCACAGCACGCATTTCATATCTGACGTTCATCCTGCGGCTTTATGACCCAGTTGACCACATCTGTAGCAAAGGCCGCTTCTATCCGGGCCATTGCAATTCCTCCTTATATGGCCATAACTCAGACACCGAAAGCAGCGTGTAACCATCGCTCTTCTCTTCACCCTACAGTATATGAAACCGACCTTAATACGACCAGTCTCCAATAATTTCTCAGCATTCTGATTATCCATTTCCACAATTGCCATTTTCTGCCCTCTACTGTTGGGTTTAGTGACGGATACTTTCAGCTCATCTATGAAACCCTCTAGGTCTCGTTTCAGAGCCAATTCGACATCACTTACAGTAGTTACAATATCCATGTCTCTTATCTCCAAGACAGTTCTAGGAGTCAATGTCCTCACCAATCCTGCATGACCAACAGCTTCCCTCAAAGTGCTGCTGAACATTTCTCGACAGTCCTTGTCAGCCTTCGTATCAAATTCCAGTAAAACGTCCCCGGATCTAGTTTGACGGATCAATCGAATTTCCGGATGGCAGGCCTCTGGCTTCACCTTCTCCCTCAAACTCTTCACAATTTCTGCATAAGTCTTCCCAGCTGCTGGTTGGATCAGAACAGCCTTGGGTCGTGATCGATTATGGGATTTCCGAGTCTTGCTCTCCCAAACTGGTGGTTTCGCCCTTTGTGACAACAGAGAAGCGCTTTCTGACCACGACACAGCGATATCGGTGGACCTCCTCCGTCGGACCGTCGTCCATTCTGACGAATTTTCCTCCTGCTTATCGTAATCTACTGGAGGCGATTGAATGGGGTTATCAGGGCTATTCAATGCCACTATCTCCTTCTCATGCCCTAAGGTATGCTCTTCCACTGCAGGCAGAACCCCCTGCTTCTCAAGCCAATTGTCCCTGCACGATATGGTGATATCGATGGCTTCCTCTATCTCCGCTATTCCATTTTTCACGTCATTAGATATATTCTTCTGTCTTCCTGTAGCAAGCTTCATCTTTCTGATGACATCAATGCATCTTGGCAAAGCCTTATCAATTGGAGTAGCATCTGCACTTGTATCCTTCGAGCTACTAATAGAATCCATGATGGCAGATTTCCCAAAAATAAGCTGATGCCGACAGAAAAACACAAATACTGTCGAAAATCTATAGTATAATAGGATGGTTGCTACGTACTCATCGTAGCGGGTCTCTAATGGCCGCTGTCTCCAAGTAGTCCAGACCTACTATCTACCCCCTAACGACGAGACCTATAAGGTTACACAGATGGCCTTGGATTTCACTAGCGCACGAAGTATGAATGTCGTCACTGCAAGCTCTATGATTTCAATAGTCTATGGCAAAACCTTAACCTAAAATAGACGACACAAGACCAGTCAACACTCAATAAATTCCGAGAAGAGAATAAAACTCATGAAACACAATACACGTACCATGAACTGGGACAAACACCAACCTGTTTCGATGCCAAAAGGCAACACACAAATCCAGTTAATTGCTAATTCAGCGGTAATTCACACGCACGACACACACGACAACCTTATGCCAATCATGGCTGCAACAATCCCAATAATAATAATAATAATAATAATAATAATAATAATAATAATAATAATAATAATAATAATAATAATAATAATAATAAATCAATTAACAAATTTTAGCATGCACTAGAAAGATCTAATTATAATGTACACTTAACTTGGCGTTTTTCTCCTCACAGCGAGGTTGATTTATCATCCTTCATACAGCTACTGACGCGGTGAGCAATAAGCCTAGCCTAGTTCGCTTGTCATACTGCGTGCCATCTGTTATCGTAAGTTGTAACTGAAGTTTTGAATGAACTATCGTTGAACCTAAACCGACTGAAAGAGGTTGGAATGAACTTACGAAAAATGTATGCTATGGACTAAGGAACTGTTTCTATTACTATCGTAGGTCATTTAGGTCGTCTTGCCACAACTTACACATCTGTCCAATTGCTGCCACCCGGTCTATTTGATGGTATAGGACCCTACGAAACTACCTATATGTGCATCGTCATCCTATAACATACTTACCAATTATCCCTTCCCGTTTGCATTCCTTGAATAATTTTATCAGTGTGTTTTTTATATTTTTATTTTAGCAGCGTGAATAGTGATGGTATTTCTAAAAATGTGTGATCATTCAGATTCGATGGATTATCTTTCTTCGCTAGACTGAGAAAGAATGGCTTCAAATCTCTACATTTATGCGTATTGTCCATGCAAAAGGACAAACATAAACAATTCAGATTATAACTCTCAAGAAAGCAAAAGAGAGACACACAAAAACCTATATGCGGAGGTCAGTGTCCTTCAAATACTGGATTACTGCCATGTAGGTCTCTCAGTGCTGAGTAGCTAGTAGGGTAGATATGCGAGATGGAAGGTGATGGTGCAGGTCCTGGATCCCTTGAGAAACGTAGCCTGTTGAGTTCAAAATCGCGCACACGCAAATAACAAATGATTGATGTTACCAAAAGAAATGTTGTCACATGAACAATACGGAGTGTTATGTCCATGCAATGATTGGAAGTTGAAGTTAATTGTTAATCGTCTGGTTAATTATTTCAGGCAGTAACTACAAAACATGAGCGGTGGATCAAGGAGATAGGGACAAGCAACTAGAAGAACCTGTACGTTGGCAGTCCGATAGAACTTAGTGTTTTCTTTCAAACCGGGTTGTTATTTACATGCAGGGCGCAAAATAGACCGTGCTCCATCAGTCTATTGAAACTTAGACGTTTTGTAATGGATTATTTATACAATGTCGTTGAATCCAGTCAATGTATTTGAGTTTATATCACAATATTTTTGTAATAAGAATATTTCAGCTACAGATCCAGCAAGTAAGGAGGAACAGTTAATGGCGAAATCGTTAACAGTTCTTCTTGAAAGCCAATGACTGCACCGCCCGACAAACTGCACCTGATTACAAAGCTGTAATTCGATGGTTTAATCAGTTTAAGGAAACATGGACTGTAGAGAAAAATCCAGGCCAGGCCGACCACCAACATCAGCATTGAACGCACGCTTTCCCAATTGCTGGATTGGTACGTGCAATCATTTCAGGAGTAACTGTCAAGATGGCGGCAGAAATTCGCTCCCACAGGTGCTCCAAATCCCGAATTTTTTCTTCATACACAATGTTTTTAATATACCCCCAGAAGAAAAAATTCCAAGGGGTGAGGTCGGGACTACATTGGCGCGCGCGCCCCCGGCCGACATTGGCTACTGTGCATCTAGTGTGTGCATAGCAAGGTCACGTCCCCTCCAAAACAAAACTTACTTTAACCAGCTGGCGTTCAGTGAAATAATTACACGTTTAACATAAAGGGTTTCGGTGCTATAATTTTTTGAAATGTTGGCATTATTTTTCGATGACCCTGTATGATGAGTCTGTTTAAAATGCAGGAGTATAATAATTGTCGAATGATCACGAACGATGTATCTACAATACATTTTAAAGCTGTTTTGATAATTGTGAACAAGGCGTGCATTATTGTTCGTACTGTTCATTACTGAAACTGTCGCACATTCGATTGGTGGTTTCACAATTCATATACCTTGATGCATTCATTTAGTACGATTAGGGGCCGATAACCTAGATCATAGACCCCTTAAAACAAGAATTATTATCATCATCATCAATTAGTACGAACGAAACGCTATTGCCGAAACGTTTCGTAGTTCTACAGGAACTGACAAGAAACTTTGGCCCCATGATATGTAAAACAATGTTTCAGACATATAACCTAATAGTGAAAGCGGCAACATCAGGAAAAATGGAGAATAAATAATTAAAAGAGTGGTACTATGAAACCTCTTTCCTCATTTAATGGAGATGAGTGTGCACTGCTGATAGATTCTTGGACTGCGTATAGTGACACTTATAGTATAGAAGGCACCGGGTGAGTTAGCCGTGGTCGTTACGGCATGGCTGCTGGCAGTCGCTCACATCTGGGAGGCGAGGAGGTTTAAATCCCCCCGCCGGCAACCTTGAAGATGGTCTTCCGTTGTTTCCCATCTTCCTTCCAGGCAAATGCTGGGGTAGGTCCCTAACTATAGGCCACAGCCGCTACCTTCCAATTCCTCGTCCTTACACGCACACTGTCCTCCCCAGACAACACTCCGCACGCGACAGTACTTGTAGCTCACCCCTTGGGTGTCCGCCTAGAAGCAGCTACAATCTGGCGAGCCGAACATGTCCTCGGACACTCCCGGCACTAAAAGCCATACGCAAAAAATGTATAGAAGGCACCTATGCAAGAAAAACAGTGGAATTAGACCATATCTCTCCTGGAACCATTGAAGAAAGACAGTCTTTGGATGAATTCATTCTTCGACAGTGAAAATATTTGTACTGGTACGTCACTGATATACTGACAAATATCCTTAAGGAGATGTTTTTCACAGAGACACCATTTCAAAGCTCCAATCTTTAGTTCAATACCAGTTTTACTCTCTCCATTTTCCTAATACATTATCATATAGGCCTATATGATTAAATAACATGTTTGCGACAGGCTATTCATCAGAACGGATGCCAAGATTTCAAACAGTAGTGAAATTCTGTTTAAACAGAGTACCGATTTTGGATTGTGCTTGATGCAAGCATAATTTGTGCTTCAGCCATGCCATAATTACAACAATTCTTGGCGTGACCGTTGCTATTCGGCCCAAAGACTATACATAGAAGCAAAACACGCTAGTGTCCTTGGCGACCCATTTGATTGACGTACCACGCATAATTTCAACTTCCCATCATAGGTCTGTTCACTTGGTGAGTGAGATTATTAGAATACGTTTGTTGCTGATGTATATGTGTGGGGTTAGATATGGGCAGGATTGATAGATCCCTTGTGAGTACAGATTATCATGGAACATACAGTAGTGACTAGGAGTTTGGTACTCCTGCATGTCGCAGCGAACTGTGCGAGCAGACCCCGTGGCTCCGCTGTACCCATCACGCTAGGCTGTTCGCCTGGTTGCCGACATACAGGTGCTAACTCAGCACTATATTATATTATATTACTAGCAACCTGCCCTAGTGTCGTTAACGGTTTACCCAGCGTAAGCTTAAAAGGCGCACGGACGGCAGGTTCCAGTCGCAATTCAGAAAAGCCGAGGTGAACAGCGAAACTCCTAACACATTATACTCTTCTCTGAAGTCTTAACTCGACACGACTCGACAGTTTGATGCTGTCCGAATATGAGGTGATAGGCTCGCTAGCTAGCTCTCAAACTCGCTCCGAATCTATTAATTTAAATTTCCACTGGATGGAGATTGTTGGAAGGAATGAAAACGTAAAAACATTTATAGTGGGTGATGTATCAAAGATAGAGATATGCTGTCACGGACTTTCTTGTAGAGCTTTTCATACTGAACTTTTCTTACACTCATAGTATATAGATATGTTAACGGTTTACTCAGCGTAAGCTTAAAAGGCGCACGACGGCAGGTTTTTCTTTGACTCGATTCACTGAAATTATTATTGCTCGGCTTCCTTTGGTCATATATGAATGTTTCTCTACAGAAACCTTCCTAGAAAAAATCTTTACAGAATGGCGAAAACCGCATCAAAATCCATCCGGTGGTTCTCCCGTTACATCCGAGAATTGGGGACTTAGTTTTATACTACAGTATGTAGAGGCTAAGCATTGTGGTTATCTTACAGCTTCAAATATCAATATGTCAGGTTGTAATTCACCTCAACAAGGTCTCAAATTAAATATAATTAAATTAGGAATGTCCTGCGCTAAAGCTAAGATATAATATATCCCCATTCAAAAATTGAATCTGAAGAAAGGAAAGAAACATTTTTGATATTTCGCATTTTTGAAAGAATGTGTTATATTTGGTACAATAGTAATAAACTAATACATTAGTAGAGGACATCAAATACACTAATGTTAATAGTTATGTGAAATAAATATTGAAATTAATTTATGTGGTAGTTGCTAGGTGTTCTCATAAAATGACGATATTTCTTTAATTAATCTTCCTTGGACACCCCTTAATAGGGACAGAGAGCTTAAGGAGCCAAAACAATACCGATTTTAGTATTATAACCGTTCCTGTCATAGATCTTGTACAACAATTATATACATTTCCAATGAAATACACACATTAGAAGCTTAGTTCTAAATGTTCAAAATTCAAATCGTAACTATTTTTATCCATTTTTCAAAATTTGCTCCTTGCTTTGCGCTGACCTTTACCGTTTCCCTCATATCACCCATGTTTATTGGAAGATTTGGTCTTCGTTTTCTAACGTGGGTAGTAAACCATGTACTAGAAAATGAATCTCACACATTTCCACAGTATTCATTAATTAAGCGTTTTATTTCACTTTTATTCCGAGAAAAACTCAAAGAATATTTTTAACGTTTCACAAAAGGACTAATTAAAGCCAAAAATGTTAGAGTGAGTTTCATATTGTAACTGAAGGTTAAACACCCAATTAAACAAAAAAATACTAAAATTCCTATAAGCATGAAAAATATGAGGGAAATAGTGAAGATCAGCGCAAAGCAAGAACCAGATTTTGAAAAGTGAATAAAAAGAGTTACGATCTGAATTTTGAAAATGTCAAACTTTGATTCTAATAACTAGATGTGTGTGTTTCCTTGGAAATTTATATAATTGTTGTTCAAGATCTATTTCAGTCACAGTTATAATATTAATATCGTTATTGTTTTGGCCCCTTGAGCTGTATGCCTCTCCCCCCCCCTTAATATTAAATTAATCATACTGATGGCATAACTGGCTTTATTTATATTCTAATTAACCACCCAAAACATTCCAAAAGTTTGGTTAAAATTAGGGAAATTTTCTTAAAACGCATGAAGTATCTTACGGGCTTTACGACATTGTGCTCATATAGTTCCGTGTACTTGTGTGTGTGGAATATGTATGGTAACCTGTAACAATGTGGTGGCTGTAATAGTGTGTGTATTTATAACTGGGCCTAGGATTTGGTCTTCATTTAGGAACCAGCCTGTAGCAGAAGTCAAAAATTACGGAAAAACATTTCTTGGTTGCATGAGGAGGGAACTGAACCCACCTCTCCTCAGTTCTACTCACAAGGCCTACTGTACCCCGTTCCAACCTTTAGATCAGAATACAATATTTCTTGCCACAGCCGGAACTAGAGACCAAACGTCCGCAGTGATAGCCAAAAATGCTGGTCACAATGCCACTGGCTGGATTATAGAAATGAATCATGACAATGCAAATTAAAGAAGGTGGAAGATCAATGAGCTCATAACGCTACTATCATCGATTTTTTTAAGGAATCACTGACCTAGGCCACTTTGGATCGTCCATTCATTTCGTGTGGATTCCCGCTCATAGAGGTATCCAACACAATGAATTTGTGCATCACCTTTCCAAACAAGCTGCACAAGGAAAGCAGATTTTTAACGTACCTCTCCCTCCTATAGATTTCACGTGTGCACTGGACAGGGGAATGGTTGCTGTCCAAAAAATCTCCAGGCCACCATTATTTTACTATTCAGCCTGATCCTTGGCTCTCCAAATGGAATGCTAGCCGTATATACTGTACATTACTTCCCTCAGAACACGCTCTAATCATGGCAGTTTACCCAGTCATCTCTTTCGCTTACATGTACACGTGTTACGATTCAACACGGAACTGTAAAATGGGTTGCCTACCCACCCGCAATCGGCTTGAAATCTGCTCGCAGCGCGCTAGCGACGGGGCTGAGTTCGATTTCACTGATTGCCGCCTTCTTATGCAGCATTGCAAAGTATTTTGCTCTTTCAAAATATATTTACACAGGCTTCACAATAAGTTTGAACAATTTCTGTTTCAGAACTTGTTATTTTACGCTTCTGTTAATGGCTTTTGCAGAGCATTTCTATGAAATAAAATTTTATTTACAACAGTTTATTTTAACACAATGTATTTTAGTGCTGTGTTTTATTTGCAACACAATGTATTGCTTTTTAACCCAATACCACAAAACGAGATACAATTTGGAAATTATATCTTACAAAATTATAATCAGTCTTCGATGCGACTAAAAAAGTTATATTATCACAGAGGTTACATCTACTGAAATGGACATTTACATAAGGTGTTCGAAGTGGCGTCCATCATTTTACAAGTAGAAAATGAAGTTCTCTCTCGCGTTCAACAACATCTGAGGAGTAATTTCCGCAAAGGCTTCGGTAATGACGAGCTCCATTTCTTCTGATGATATTGGTGATCTTAAAAATACTCTCGACCTGACGTAGCCCCAAATGAAGAAATCCAGGGCTTTGCAGTATAAGAATGCGGCAATCAGTGAAATCGAACTCAGCCCCGTCACTAGCGCGCTGCGAGCAGATTTCAAGCCGATTGCGGGTGGGTAGGCAACCAATTTTACAGTTCCGTGTTGAATCGGAACAGGCTGTACTTAACACTCCGTATTGTTCGTGTGACAACATTTCTTTTGGAGACATCAATCATTTGTTCTTTCAGCTGGCATTTGAGGGTGCGCAAATGCGAGGGAGCCGTGTCAGTACATTTACTGGCACGTTGAAGATCCCCTTCGGGGCAAAATTCTGGCACCCCGGCGTCTCTAAAAGCCAGGGTAGTTAAAAGGGACGTAAAACCAATAGCATTAATATTATTATTATTATTATTATATCATTTGTTCTTTACGTGAGCGCGATTCCCAACGCAACAAGCTACGTTTCTCAAGAGGATCTAGGTCCCAACTCGTATCTCTACCCTAATAGCTCAGCACTGAGAGACCGGACACTGACCTCCACATATAGGTTTTTGTGTGTGTCTCTCTCTCTTTTGTTTTCCCCAGTGTTATGATCTGATCAAGCGGACTCGTGCCAGACCTCTCGCATGTGTATAAACCACCCGTCTAGTTTTACTGTTATGCGGGCTTCTATAAGTATGTTTATTTGTTTAAACGCACTTTTCAAACAAGTGGTGGATATTTATGAAATCACAGACCAAATGCTGCTGGATGCGCAATGGGTTATGTGCGCCCCATGTGTACAGACTACCCGCCGGGCACTAGTGTTAGGCGGGCTGGACACGACACAGTTCTGCCAGGGGCTATCGTCTTGTTTATTTGCTTAAATCACTTTATAAACAAATATATATATATTTCCGTTGACTTTTCACGAAATGCGAGATTTTAAGATGATTTGGAAGATTTTGGTACAAACCGCACCTTCTAACTCCCTCTGGTTTAGGAGCTTGAGTTTTGTGAAACATACATCTAAGCGTATTAGCCTATATATATAGATAGATTGTTTATGTTTGCTACCTTTTGCAGGTACCTGCTCATAGTACACAACAAATACTCAAAACATGGACAATACGCATACATTTCAGTGTTTTATATAACATCTCTTAATCCTTCAATTTTCATTATGTGGTTGGTTGCATGGCTTACACGCCAAATAACATTAATAAATACATAAATAAAAAAAGAGATCAATGAAGCATTCGACTGTACACTGTAAATACTAACTTATTCTGGCCACCTCGAAGTGTAACTTGACCTTCGCCCTGCAGGTTTGGGTTTGATTCCCAGCTCAGTCAAGATATTGTATAGCCCTGGGGGTGTAGGTTGGTAAGAGCGGAGTTTATTGGAAGGGGTTACAGTTTGTCGCAGGGCTAATACGTGTGTGTAGATGTGCAAAGGAAGTGTTACGTTAGCAGGATTTAGAGGTCGTTTACTGGTCTTGCCTTGTGAATGAGTACGGCAAATGCTGAGTAAGCACCAGCAGGCAGCTAAGTTGCCTGATGGGACAGTAGTGGCCGTGCGGCGAGGGGGGGGGGATTGTGCGGAGTAAGCTAGGAGTACTAGGTTCGAGTAAAAACGTCTTATAAATGTAAAGAATCGATTTAAATGTGTAGAGGTGGTTTAATTCCACAATGTTAAGGTGATGAGTCGCTAGGGAACTCCTGGCGACACAAATGTAATAAAATTAGGTTGAAATGAAATGTGGTGATTACAATTCAATTGAGGTGTGGAGTTGGAAGGAATTGTACTAAGGATAAACCTAGAGTCACACTCACCTGTCTACAGTACGGCGCGATAGCGATGGACTGCACGTCGGTAGGCGAAAAGATCCTTGGTCCTTGCGTCGGCTTCTATTTAAGGTGGTTGCCGATGTTTAGCAAGCTACCTCAGCAGAATCGTGTGTTTGTTGTGCTCTGCATAACTGTTAGCTTGTTGTGAGGCAACGGTTTCCCCAGGTGTATGAGCTGGCTTGCCAGGCCGTGTAACTGTTGTTGCTTTGATTTGGGGATTGTGGAATGAAGAGGGGGGTGATTATGTCCCATGAGGGCTCGGGACATAACAATATTTAATTCTGGTCTGAGGGTTAGAACGGGGTACACTGAGTTTCGTGAGGCAAGACTGAGAAGAGGTTGGTTCGAATCTCATCTCAGCCATCCTGGAAGTGGTTTTCCACTCCTACTCCAGATAAAATGTCTGAATGATTTATAACTTAAGGGCACGGTTACCTCATTACCTCTGCCCTGGCTCCCCTCCTTTTCAATCTATATACTCACGACATACCGGAAACACCTTCAAGGAAATTCATGTATGCTGATGATATTTGTATGGTGTCTCAACGTTCTACCTTTTTGGACGCAGAAACTATTTTATCCCCTGATCTGGAAACCTTGGTTGTATATTTCGAGAAATGGTGCCTCCACTTAAATCCCCAGAAAACAGTCATATCGGCGTCTGGGAAGATCAAATCCTTGTACCCGTTCAAAAGGGCTCCCAACTAAATGTTTTTTGGTTACTGAAGAATGCTCCCACTGGACCTTCCAATAATCATTCACATTAAAGGATGATCCCTCAAGGCTAACTGCTGTGCACCATGGTGGTTTCCTTGACTTCAAACGTTGGTGTACTATTCGTGCAATATCTTGATTAATGTTAAATAAATCTCTAAGTCTCGTAGAGGGACCTAGTGGCACTTCACCGAGATTACTGTGATGTGGTATCTGGCAGCGTTCATTCCGAGCGAGCAAATAAAACACTATGAGTGTGCAATATGTTCCTAGGCTTTTGCTGCTCAAAGAGAACTGAGGTGGTAATTTATTAGCTAGTGTATCTCACACCTCATCTACCTTGTATTCATAATTTAATATCTACTCTCACCCCGCGGCCGGAGAGATATTCTCGTGACTCTAATAAATTAAGGAACCTTGCTTCTGTTTATGGAGGTTCACCGTTTGCTTTCTGTAACCAACGCAAACATCCAACCTGCAAAATGAGACGGAAGACATGACTTGTGCTTCGTCTACGACGCTGGTTATTTAATAATAAATTCCATTTTAACTTCTCCTAACGACTGAAAACAGGAATTCAAAATCGTGAAGACATGTTTTAGTTGATCTTTGGTAAATGCAACGGCCAGGCATGAAATCACGCTTATATACAGAGCATTAAGGCGAGCTAAAGTTATTATGGATGGGATTTTCCCGCAAACCCCTACCCATTAATGAAAAGGCTAGCGATTCATAGCGATTTTGTAAATGTTTGGCGACATGATCTACTGCCAGTAATTTCTAAGTCACCGTCTTTGCAGGCACTGCTACTGGCACTCATAATGTACCTTGAGAGTTGGCAGCAATGGCTGACAGTTCTTTTTGATATATAAATTACGTGCTCAATTGTTGCCAACCTTCTCATCGTTAAATACACTACCGTATGGAACATTCGTTTGAACTTATCATAGAAATCTTACTGGTTGGAACCAATAATAAGGAGGGTAAACGCGTGGCCTATGGTTTATAATGTTCATTACCGAAAGGATTAACAACTTTCTGAAGGAAGATTATTAACAATTAAACATTATAGGCTATAGCGAAAGATACAACCCATAATACAAGTTGTAAAATCTGAGGAACTGTTTGTTGTTGTTTTTAATTCAATTAGGGGTTTGTGACATCGTGGATATTTAGCCCCGTGCACTTTGGTGTTTGTAGAATTTGTCTCTTAAGCTGTGTTATTGTAGTGTCTGTAGTAGCGTGTGTATTTGTAATGTAGGCGAGGATTGGGAAGGAGGCGGCCGTGACCTTAAGTTAGGAACCATCCCTGCATTTGCCTGGAGTAGAAGTGAGAAACCATGAAAAACCGCTTCCCGGATGGCTGAGATGGGAATCGAAACCACCTTTTCTCAGTTTTGCCTCACGAGGCTCAGTGGACCTTGTTCCAGCCCTCAGACTATAATTAAATTTAATGGCAGAGCCAGGAATCGAACCCAGGCCTCCGCAGTGACAGTCAAGAATGATAGCCACTAGGCAACGAGACAGACAGGAATTATTTGGACTTATATTTGGATTTATATTCGTGTTTCGTCAGTTCTTTTTCTTTTTTTAGTAGATTTGTGAAATCAACTTCCTATTTGGCACTTTCCATAAAATACAGTCGAACTTCGATATCGCGAAGTGCTTTCAGAAATCGAAACTAATTCGAGTTATCGAATATATATATATAAATACACGAAACAAGAAGTTCCGTAACGAACTAAAGAGCCTACTTTTCATGCCAATGATTATTCTACAGTATATGAACCTATCTAAAATAATGACGAAATTAAGTTGGTAATATCGAAATGTCTAATTATTTCCAAGTATTCCTGGTATAATGTAGCCTAATAGAGCACTACAGTTGGCAGTCCTGGCCACTGAATATATTCTTAGTTCCATCTCTTAATGTATAGAATACAAAATTTGGTTGAAGTCCAATGGACATTACATGCAGTTAGACATTGGATCTATCAACACGCGTAAAAGGATGTTGGCAACAATGTCATTCGTGTGCTGGTTAGAAATAATCTGAAATATTATGATATCTTGTTGTGCCAATTTTGGATGAAATCCATTTGTTATTATAGAAGTTACATGTATTTTAAAATTGGACCTATCAGCAAGCATAGAATCGAGTTGGCAGCACTGACTTCTATTAATTACTCCAAATTCATCTAGAATGTCAGGTTTTATACGTGTGTAATGTATAGAGCTGTTGGCTTGCATACTTTCTGATATATTGATATTAGGGTAAACAAATTATATACAGCATTTATTAACAGTTAGCAGCCCTGATTGCTCTTAAGAATACCGAGAGTCATATAATTTTTTTTACATAATTTACTCTATCACTGTAATCCTTTAATCAGGCACTTCATTTAAGGCACTTCATCTGTTATATTACACATAGCACATACGAAATTTGGTAGAAATCCAACTGATAGTATAGAAGTTACATGTATTTGAAAATTGGTCCTATCAGCAGGCTTAGAATCATGTTGGTAGAACTGAAGTATATAAGTTACGCCAAATTAATCAAAAATGTCAGGTACTATAAGTGTGCATAGTTTATAGCTGTCGGCGTGCATACATTCAGATATATTGGCATTTGGATAAAGAAAATAGAGAGAGCAATTATTAACAGTTGGCAGCCATGGTGGCTCTTTAGAATACGCTCAGTCATGTCTGTTTATGTACAAATATTACATTCAAAATTTGGTTGAAATCCAATTGATAGTGTAGAAGGTATATGCATTTAAAAATTGGACCTATCAGAAGGCTTAAAATTATTTTGGCAACACTGCCATGTATGGCCTCCTGGAAATTAAACTGAAATAGTATTATCTACATGTGTGCCAATTTTGGAATAGCTCCCATGCATACCTTCCAGGATATCCAACGTGGAGCTCAAATTTCTAGTGTGTTTTTTCAGCAGTTGGTAGCTCTGACATAATTTTCCAATATGGGCGTGAGATATTCCCGTATACATCTTTACTCATACTAAATTTGGTTTCGATTGCTGCAGCCATTTAGGAGTTGATAGGGCGGGGGGGGGGGAACACGCACAGCCAGCCAGACAGACACACATTTTCCCGGATCGATCTCATAGGCCTAAGTCTACTTTTTCCTCATTTTTGCAAAATGTGAAAAGTAGGCTAAAAATGGGGTTGTATTATCATAAATATATAAATATGCTACGCCATGCTGTTATTGTCACTAGTTCGACTGCATTTTCGCCCCAATGTCGAGTTGAAGACACTTCTTTGAGTAATAGAACTTCGAATTATAGTAAAACTCCACGACATATGATTAAGATTTATACCGTATACATTTTATAAATTAATTCCCTTACATTTCTTCTTCAATAGACCGTAAACATATTTATAAATCTTAATTTCGTCGAATTTATTTCAGGTAATTTTTCTCATGTTCCTGTAATTGGATTGTTTTTTGTGTTGATCGACTGAAAGCTACAATATTAACACGAATTCCTGTAAACATATAACGCTGCAGTTTCTTGAGATGCTTCGGGGGGCAAAACGCACAAGAAATGTACAAAAAATTGACAATAGTCTACTTTATTTCTCGTCAAAAATGGCTTTGAACCTCTTTATGATCTAAATATAAGTATTCTTTGGCTTCGCTCGCGCCTTCTATCAGTGCGGTTGGAAAACCGAGTAGAGCGTAAAATGAATTGATATTTGTTAAGTGATTACGTCATCTTGTACTTTCCCCTCCCATCTGCACACATAAA
Source organism: Meconema thalassinum (assembly GCA_946902985.2). Classification (NCBI taxonomy): domain Eukaryota; kingdom Metazoa; phylum Arthropoda; class Insecta; order Orthoptera; family Tettigoniidae; genus Meconema; species Meconema thalassinum. The sequence continues at coordinate 1,386,720,379 of OX336388.2, read as the reverse complement.
CGTAATCAAGCTTCGAAACACCCCCTTCCACTCTCTTTGTGATCACGTAATATGTGGACGGCCCCATAGTTGCTTTACCCGTACCACAGTCGCAGACGAATATATAAATATTAATGCCATGTTATTAGCTTTCTGCGAATACTGTACATGTTCCGCGACATGTTATAAGTAGTGATGAGGACGGTATGAAGTGTCCTGTATGATGTATTGACAGGAACTATCGCTTGCTGTCGATCGTTGATGGTTACATTGTTGCAGGATGCTATTGATTGGACCCGCCTTGGGCGCCCGACCTTGGCTGTCTGGCCCCGGCCGGTCACGTGGTCTATGCGGCATAACTCGGGGACTCCCCTCACGCACGCACAGCAGTTCCTAGAAGCTACAGTACGCCACCACCAGGGCACACTAGATTAAATCTTGTCTATTGATCCCGTCTTGCGATGTAACCACTATCCCATTGTTATTTTAAAATGCAACGAGAGCGCGTAGGAAGATGATCTGAACTTAAGATATGGTTTGAGGGTGCATAGAAACAAAGGCTCTCACGGGCAAAGTGGCGGTTTTCTCTTTTTTCGTGATTTTTTTTTACGACTCCTAAGGCTAAGCAATTAAGTTTTCCATGAGCGACGTAATTGTTGTTGATTCATTTAACGGAAGGAAGTTTGTACTTTTTCGTGACCGTTAATCATGTGATTATCATCCACGGGACATCTTTTCTACGTGGAATCCGAACCACAGGCATTTCACTTTGAAAATCTCATATGCAATAACCTGGAATGGAACTCGATCCACATTGGTGAGAGGTAAACGCTTAGGCCGCTGTGCCACCACGCCCCCTATTCATTTAGGGTTTTACGATATCGTGGTCATGCAGCCCCGTGAGCTTGGGTGTATGTGAATTCTGTCTAATAACCCGTGTTATTGATATTGGTGTATTAGTGTGTACATTTGGGACTGAGTCTAGTATTCATGTAGTAGGTGGCCATCAGCTTAATTTAGACACCATCCCAGCATTAGCCTGAAGTAGAAGTGCGGAAATCATAGAAATTAACAGAATTTCTCTTCAGTTGGTCAACACTAAATTAACAACAAACAACAAGTGACCTAATATATTGGGCAGATATTGACGATTATTTTATCGCCCTATTTGTTTATTTCTTATTAGTTGCTTGGGACATTTTTAGTCTTCAGTACCGTGTACTTGGGTGTGTATTCAATTTGTCCGATAACCTTTTATTTTCTGTGGTGACTGTAGTAGTGTGTGTGTAGCTGTTTTAGAGACAGGGATGTGGTAAGTGTCCCAAGACTTGAAATACGGTACTATACCTGGAGTGAGTGTGGAGAATCCCAGGGAAAAAACTATTCACAGGATAGCCCCTGCCAGCACATAGTTTCGAACCAGCGATATCAGGACTTGCTGCAGCTCCCCATCGCATTTGTGGTGCACGACTTAGCACTCGGGGTTATCACTTTATTATCTGAAAGAAATGTTACAAGCATTATTTATACATTAATACACTTCTAACAAATGGTGGAGGTTAATTGGATGACATATTTCGCTTGTCAAGTGAGCATTTTCAAATCTCCGCCATTTGTTAGAAAAGTGTGGTAACGTAACATTTATTTCAGATAAAAGGATGATAAGAAATCGTTACTTTCTACCCAAACTATTTGGGCACTCTTGTATCCTTCAATTGAAGAGCAATTCTGTTGATTGATTAGCCTATACAGGCAACACTAAGAATGGCTTTTAATTTCAAAACCACAGAAAACATCCTAAACGGCTGAGATAGGAATCGAGCCCACTTCTACTCGGTTCTGCTTCATGAGGCTGAGTGTAGCCCATTCCAACCCTGGGACCAGAATTACATTTTTTAAATTTGATTTTATTTTCACGGCTACACTTAGAGCTTAAGAGCTCCTTTACAGTAGCGCCCTACATAAAATAAGATTAGGGCTTATAAAAATAAAACATTTCACTTACATTCACAATATAATTAATTAATTAATTAATTAATTAATTAACAATTATAGTAACAAAAAGATAGTAAAATACAATAATAATAATAATAATAATAATAATAATAATAATAATAATAATAATAATACAAATGATAATGGAAAAAATATATACGAAAGAGTGCATGCAGACTATCAGCCCGAAAAACAAACACCATATACAAGAAAAGCTATTAATATAGACAGGTTGTCAGCTATTGTCCTGATGTTATAATTGAACTTAAAGAAAAGTATTTAAACATAATGCAGTAATCAAATGTGAGAGGTATACTGCTCCAAGAAGCAGGATGAAATATGTCTTTTGAAAGCTGCAGTGCTTGCAATGTTGACGAACTTTCATAAATCGAAGGTGTTGAAGAGGCGTGAGGCGGTGCAAACAAAAGATTTATTGAACTTCATGGTTCGGTGTATAGGAATCTGGAGTGTTAATTTTGTGTATCTATTTTCTCGATTATGAACAGAATGCATTGGTGTAAAGGCATTGTAGAGATATAACAGGGCCTTGGTATGTAATATTTTATGTGTCAGAATGACTACTGATAGCTGACTACGCTCGTGGAGTTTCAGCCATTTCAGCTGCACGTAGTAAGGTGTGATATGTTCATCTCGCCTTACATCCAGAAAGTACAGAACACATGCATTCTGGACTGTTTGTAATCTGATGTTCTGCGTTTCTGGTAAATCATTGTATACAGCAGAGCCATAATCAATGATTGCAAAAATGAGAGTTTGGACGAAGAGCTTACGTATGTTAGGAGGGGTGTAAGAATCAGTTCTTTTCAGGAGATGCATAGTTGATACATACAACCTTCCTTGCCACATTAGACGTATGCTGTGCCCACGACAGTGTTCTATCAAATATCACTGCGAGATTATTGACAGTGTTGCTATATTTAATATTATTATCTAGTATCTTGATGGGTGGTAGTGAATTAAAATCTACTGAATTTAGAAGTTTTGTATATCCAATTGACAGAGCAGGGAATCAAACCCGAACCTCCGTGGCGATAACCAGTAATTCTAGTCACTACTCTATGAAGCGGCTCCATGACCATAATTTCGTTGCTTTTTGGTAGTTTGGCCTGCTTTATGGAATGTTTACTACATCGTAAGGTTGTGTTTATCGTGTAACCCCTCTTCCGTTTTCAGCAGAGGTGCCAATTTCTTTCAGATATTGGGGGTGGGGGATGGCACGACTTAACAACAAAACATTACATTAGAAATATTTGTTATGATAAGGTACTAATGACGATATAACACTAATAGTGTTGGTATTAATTGAAGTGATAATGCATTTTACCCATTTCAACGGAGTTGAGGATGAGATGCGATGAAAGAATATGTAGCGAGTGGTTCTTATGGCCAGATGCCCTGTATAATGCCAATATCATGAGCGGAAGTGAATAAAACTAGGCTAGAAGCTGGAAGGAAGCGGCTGTGGCCTATAAGAGCGTTTCTGAAGTCGAATCTGGGAAATTACGATAAACCACGATAAACTACTGTGACCGCAAGTAGCTTGGTCCCATGGCATAACGAGCGTAACTATCACTGTCGGCAATTTAAGTAATAAATAAATGAATTACTAAATTGAATTTATAAGAATGATCATTATCGTGTTGGAATTTACCTTTAGTCATTCTTTAATAAATGAAATTTAAAAGAATTTCGGTCGGTTACGACGATTGTACACAAACTGTAATGTGTGTTGTCGACTTGATTTTAATGAAAGAAATTCCACGAGATTAATTATTACACTTATGTAATTACCGGTAATAATAATTGATAATAATTGATATTTTAGTCAATAATGTTATTCACTTATGGTCAGAATGGATCCAACAAGAATAAATAAACAACGATTTGATAAATTATATCATCTGAAGAGCCAAGGGGGTTACACCAAGCAGATGAAGAAAGAACTCCGGAGGCTAGGAATTACAGATGACGACTGTCGAGACAGAACACAATTCAGGGAAATACTTTCGAATATAAAGGTTCTTGTGGGAGAAAAGAGAGAACGCAGGGGAGGAAGATGGACAGCAGAGAGAAAGGCGCAACACTCTGAAAGAATGGAGGAAGTGTGGAGGAAGAGAAAGGAAGAAAGAACTATGGGAAGGAAATGAAATTATATTTGCGTGGTCCTTAGTTTTGGCTGGTTCGCATAATGTAATGTAATATTATTCACTTGTGTAATTAATACTTAATAATAATACATTTTAATAAATCATTTAAATACTTAATTACTGAAAGAATTTACATGAGATTAATTATCATCACACTTGCGTAATTATTAATTAATAATAATTAATAATAAATACCATAATAACAATTAATCAATACTTATACACGTGTGTTATCAATAATTAATCATAAGTAATTGATTTCATGTAATTTGTTTCAGGTTTAGGGAACACCACCCATTAAACTTTGGGTACAATCGTGTTGACTGACCGGAAGCATTTAAATTTCAGGAACGATCATGTATTAATGGAGGCACGATATTGTTTCCGCACCAGTTCTGAGGACGCAGGGTGTGAGGTAAGAGGAGTCGCAACGTTGAGTTAGCGGGGGGAAGTCTCGGGGTATGCTTATGCATACACAGTACTACCTGGGTAGAAGTATAGAAGGGAAAATCCACAGCCCTGCTCAGGAATCCCGTGGGAACGCCAATTCCCCAACTCACCAGCCATGAACCATTGAGGATGTAGCACTACCAGGGTGCACCATACGTGGTGGAGTTACACACACCCTGCCTCCTTTAGAGCCTTGAGCAGAAGGCAGGAGATACCATGAAAATAAAAGTTCTGAAACCCCCTCGAAGAATGAGGGTATCAGGAAAGGAGAGACAAGGGCCAATTACGGCTGGAAAATGAAAGACTCCCTATACCTTGGAGACATTAATACCATTGGGGTCAAATGAGAACTAGAGGTGAACAAGGGAGGTCGACATGAAAGATGAAAGAGAAGAGCCGGCACTCGTAAGTGGAAGCAATGACAGATTCAGCTGGGGTCACGTGGTCGCCAACCGCGTCCCACTAGTTGTGAGCCCCTGGGGGCACATAATCATATGTAACCTTATCATCAGATTTTTAGCGTATGGCTTTTAGTGCCGGGAGTGTCCAAGGACATGTTTGGCTCGCCTGTTTGTAGCTACTTCTATGCGGACACCCATGGGGTGAGCTACAAGATCCGTCGCGTGTGGAGTGTTGTCCGGGGAGGAAAGAGGAGTTGGAAGGTAGCGGCTGTGGCCTATAGTTAAGGACCAACCCCGGCATTAGCCTGGAGGGAAGATGGGAAACCACAGAAAACCATCTTCAAGGTTGCCGGCGGGGGGATTCGAACCTCCTCGCCTCCCGGGTGTGAGTGACTGCCAGCAGCCTTGCCGTAACGACCACGGCTAACTCAACCGGTATCATCAGATGTGAGTTTCCATTACCAACAGCATGTTTCTGCAGTCCTACGTCACTACCCCGCTTACTTAGGCAACTCCACACCTCATATCAGTAAGGTCTCCAGAGTTGACGCGCGAACACTAGCCTACAGTTGTTGTTTGATTATCTTCGGGACTTTTCGACATTGTGGTCATGTAACCCGGTGTACTTGGGTGTATGTGGAATTTTTCTAATAACATATGTTACTGCAAAGGCTGTATTAGTGTGTGCAATTCAGATGAAGATTGGGAAGGAGGCGGCCGTGGCCTTAATTTAGGAACCATTCCGGCATTCACCTGGAGTAGAAGTGGGAAACAACAGAAAACCACTGTCAGGATAGCTAAGGGGGGAATCAAGCATGGAAGGAAGCTTGTAGTTTAACGTGACCGTTAATCTCGCGATCATAAGCCACGGGACCTCCGTTTTACGTGGAATCCGAACCACAGGACATGGCATTTCACATCGAAAAAAGGGGGGAATCAAACCCGTCTCTTCTCAGTTATGCCACACGACGCTGAATGAAGACTGTTCCAGCCCGCAAACTAGAATTTAATTTCTTGGCAGAGCCGGGAATCAAAACCAGGCCTCTGCAGTGACAGCCAAGAGTGCTAGCCACTACGTAACGAAGTGGACAATGCGAACAGTACATACTCCGGGACTACTGAAGGCGACATCATACATTTGAATATAAAGACAATTTCATGGGCAGCTTAGCGACAGAGTGGAATGATTGTTCTGCTGTCGCCTCTGGAGACGCTACTACCTCAACCTCTCCGAAATGTGGAAACTGTACGTCTTGGTTTGCTAAATACGTTACCTTCCATCTAGGATCCACCTCCCCCTACACCCTGTTCAGACTACTGTTGTTGGTGTCAGTTTAGGGGCTTGGGACATAAGGTTATCCCTCCTGTGTAGTTGGGTGTGCGTTGAATTTGTGTGGTAAACCTGTGTCACTGTAATGTCTCTACTAGGGTATAATTCAGGTAGGATTTGGATAGGAAGTGGCCGTGGCCTTAAGTTAGGTAGACCAACCTGGCATTTGCCTGGAGTAAAAGTGGGAAACCACGGGAAACCACTTCCAAGATGGCTGAGGTAGGAATCGAACCCACCTCTTCTCAGTTTTGCCTCAAGAGGCTGAGTGTACACCGTTCCTTCCCTCAGACCATAATTATATTTCTGGGGAAGATGACCTCGCTGTTCCGCCCCTTAAAACCTCAATAACTAACTAGAATGATATTTCTTGACAAAGTCGGGAACCGAACCCGGGTGATGTATTTATGTGATGACTACAGTAGTGTGTGTAACTGTATTGTTGTTGTTTGAGTCTTCAGTCTTTTGACTGGTTTGATGCAACTCTCCATGCTTCCCTGTCCTGAGCTAATCGTTTCATCTCTACATAGCTACCACACCCTACATCCGAGGCAATCTGTTTAACATATTCTAACCTTGGTCTACCCCTACAGTTCTTGTCCTCGACCCTTCCTTCCATAACTAAGCTTGCTATTCCTGGGTGTCTTAGTAAGTGTCCTACCAACCTATCTCTTCTCTTTATTAGCAGTCGCCAGAAACATCTCTCCTCTCCCACTAGTCTTAATACCTCTTCGTTTGTAACCCTATCTACCCATCTGATCTTCATCATTCTCATGTGTTAGGGACAGGGATTGGGTAGATGCCCCGGAACTTGAAATAAGGTACTATCTTGGTATTGAAAAACCCGAGGGAATAAATCACACTCTGGTTAGTCACTATCAGTGCCGGGATTCGAACCTACAATCTGAGGACTTGTTACAGCTCCCTGAGTGGGCGTAGTGCTTGACGTAACGAGCACGGCTACGCCACGGGTCTGTTCTTACCACTCAGATATGTTGCTCTGCCAGGGAATATCTTCTTAAACGCTGTCACAAAATGTGCAACTCATCTCTAATGATCCTAAGTGCCGTACTGAAGTACATATGACCCCTCCCCCTCTTCTAACTGAGGAATAGTTGAAATACTCCCCGTAATAGAATAGAGCATGTGCTGTATCGATGCTCATGTACTGACGACTGAAGAGAGACGGATACAGGAGATTAGTGCGCATGCCCAGGGTCATCCAACCCAGTGTCGTAGAAAGGGTAGGCTAAGCTGCAGGGGTCTTCGTCAGTGCGTGGGTAATTCCTCGAAAATCTCAGTGTTGTTTCCTAGTATTATTTACTGCATATCCGGTCAACAACCCTTACTGTATGTTATACATATCCGTGTAATGCAATTATCAGTGGGGCTGGGACTGGCGACATTGAAATTAAAATACAATTCTTTATTAGTTGCTAGTTAGTGGTCCGGAGGTTCGACTTTGATTCCCGGCTGTGTCAAGAAATTTAGTTCTGGTCTGAAGACTGGAATACAGCTTCGTGAGGCAAAACTGAAGAGTGATGAGTTCGATTCCCACGTCAGCCATCCAGGAGCTGGTATTCCGTGGTTTCCCACTTCTACTCCAGGCAAATATCGACATGGTTCCTAAATTAAGGTCACTGCCGCTTCCTTCCCAATCCTTACCTGAATTACAATTACACTCACTAATATTGTCATCACAATTACACGGTTATGAGACAAAATTCCACACTCACCCAAGTGCTCGGGGATAAATGACCACGATGTTCAAACAACACCTATTAGTTAGTACAACTTTACAGAGTATAACAGATACATACCGTACTGTTCAGTAAGTTGGGCTGCCTACAATGAAAGGAGCTTCAAGATAGTAGAAATGCAGTCTAAACCCCTGATGCGTCGGGGCTACTCCTGCTTTAGTTAGGCCTATGTAGCGGGACAGCCGGTCCTGTGGTGTTTGGGTAGCGCGTCTGCTCGTACTTGGAGGCCCCGGGTTCAATTCCTGGCTCCATCAAGGATTCTAGAAACCGACGCGTGGGTTGCAACGAGGTGTACTCAGCCTCGTGAGGACAATTGAGTAGCTGTCTGACAGTGAGACAGCGCCCCAGTCAGGGAGACCAATTTTAACGGCTGGGGGACCCGACGTCCTGACCACGCGTCACTCCACCCGTGAAAGGAAATTTGTGAATTAAATGTCCCTAAACTTGGTCTCCTTTTTATATTCGTTGATAATAAAGTATACATTGGAGCGTTCCGTTGCTATACATAATAATCTCTGACAGAGATTTAAAACAATTCATCACGAACCGAAAGGACATAAAGGAAGTAATCGAGATACAGTTACTTAAAATAAACTACCCCAACAATTTAAACGAACACACATTCATGGAGAATTCACTCCCCTTTACACTACTAGAAAACACCCCCCGTAAGAAACAAGACACTACTTAACGAGGTAGCCAAGATAGATAAGTGATTAGTAAGGGAAACATGTTATTGGATCAGGATGTACGTTGTATCTTTTCTTCAATAAACCAAGGCCAGCATTAACGGCAGTATTAAAGATTCTGGGACATTCTCATTTGGCCGTTTGCGCTTAGATATGGCTCTTATGCGTGGCGAGAATGAAAACTGGTCTTTAATAGTTGATGTAGTCAAGTATACAGTAACATACACCAAATTAGGAAGACTAGACTTGGTAACACACAGTTACATAATGTTCGACGAACACAGACTCTTAGGAATGCGAGAGGGGGAAAGCCCAGGAAGATAAAAGATCCTCGCGCACAGGAAACTCCCCCCAGTTGAGAGCAGACAGTGACGAAGTTAACTACTCTCATCGGACAGCGTACGAATCAACCAGATAAGTAGCCTGTACAATACAATCAGAACTGACCATTTAACAACCATCACATATTCACACTATGCAAGCAAATTTGGAGGTCCATCACCACTTTCAGTATATTAACAAAATTTCACAGAGGCTATAACTTACAAACATTGACTAGTTGCATTATTTTTACTAATACTGGAACTAAATAAGTGTACATATTGTAAATACTATCACCCATACTTTTACACAGAGATTTATCAACCTAAGTGCAATGGATCTGATGATGATCGCTTGACGATCGAAACTGGTCATCCAAGAGTATTTATTAATCTCATGTACATTGTTTTCAGAATTAGGGAATAACCTATCGCAATTGGGTACAATCGTGTTGACCGATTGAAATACATCAAATTTAGAGAGGTATTCTGTATGTTAATATGTTTATTACCCATACAAAAGATGTGGTATCTTTAGTGTATTGTTTTCGATGAATTGCTCAATACGCAAGGCATTTCAGTTGCCATAAAATATATAGACTAACGATAATTCAGTGATCGGTTATTTAATTCCCGCCGAGAATGTGAAGGTCTCATTAAGCGCTTATGTTCTCAATAATGGCACTTGATCAACCAATGGAGCGCTCTCGTAATTGAGATTGAACCGAGACAAGGCGGTAATTGGTGCCAGCAGGAGCGGCGCCATGGTTGATCACATGCCATCTTACTCACGCTGTGCGTAGCTTTATTAGTCGCTGACCTTGTGCCAGAACCTAACCTTGGATGGATGTCATGCATCAAAGAGAACTCAAAATAAATTGATCAAGTAAATTATGAGAGAAACCGGTTGATTCTGTCATTTCTGTCCTTGATTAAAACATCCAAAGACCAACTCCACCAATGTTAACTCAGTGGGAGTGACAGAGTGATGTTTACCTCCAAGTACACTGCAATATACACTCAGAAAAAGCACTGACAAGCATTTAGTGTACACTGTCCTATCCGAACGTCTCTCGCAGCAGACAATGTATGCACGTGAACTGCACGCCGATCGTAATTTGACGGTCTCATTACTCCAACAACTATCTTCAACCACGAAACCGAGTCCATTATCTAAGGACGACTAACAAAACAAAGATTGAACGTAGTAGTTTCCATTGTGTGTGTCATCAATGTCAAGAAATGCGATAGCGAACATCCATTGTGCTTTCAAGTGTCTAATACTGAACTGGTAGCTGTAAAGGGGGATTGTCCGAGAGTTGGTGCTTATTCTACAAAGTTTGGACAACGTGATCATTTCAGCCCATGCACTTGGGTGTGTGTAGAATGTATATGATAACTAGTGTTATGGTGATGTGTTTAGTATTGTGTATATTTGTGCAGTTGGTTGGTTCCTTACTTTAGGAGCTGCGACAACGCGGTCATGTAGCCCCATGTACTTTGTGTGTGTGTAGAATCTGTCTGATGACCGGTGTTAATTGTGATGGCTGTATTAGTGTGTGTTATCTGTTATTCAGGTAAGGACTGCAGACGATCAATTTCAAGTTTAGTTCCTACTTTTGCTACCAACTTGGCTAATAGATGCCATCGCAATAAGCACCTTGCGGTGAACGTTGGAACTAATATGGCGTGAATCAAATCTAACCTACACATTTTAGCTTCACACAAGTGTTGTTAGTGGAAGGTTCTTTTACATGCCATAAATATATGACATGCACCCACCGGCTTTACTTCCCCTCTGAAGGAAGGCATACTGAGGGATTTTAAAGCTCTTAAAAATCCGACGACTTCAGCCGGGTTTGACCTCGCGATCTTGGGCAGAGAAACTCAGCATGCTACCAACTACGCCACCGAAGCCGCCATTTGTACAGTAATTGATGTGAGGGGATTGGGAAGAGGTTAAGTGCAATCACATTTACCAAGATCCTTCATGTAACTGTACGGACAATAAGCAATCAATTATTCCGTATAAGTACGTTCCTGCGTTACCCTGTCGCCTGCTCTCAGGTGGTGGCGGGACAGGTGATTGGACAGTGAAGAGAGTCAGCTCTGTCTCGGACAAGGTGTAGTTGTGTCCGTAGACAGTGCGTTCACACTGGCCATTCAAGACCTAAAGTACACCTGAAATGGAAAGCAACAAGCTGCACTTCCCTATTGTCTCTGAGATTCATTCAAGGGACAATGACGTGTGCTTCGTGTATCCGTGACGTCGTCAGTAATGTCTTCCGACCATATCTGGACGGTATGTAGGAACCAACCTTCCAGCAGGATAACGCGTGTCCTAGAAAAGCAGCGTGCTAGAAACGGTACACGCTGTCTAGTTTGGCCTGCTAGATCTCCGGACCTCATCCCAACAATGATCATCACACATCTACGGCAAGATATATAGACCTGAAACTTATATGCCAAATTATATGTTTTAGCGGTTTATTAAGGTGTCTATGTATTAGCACCTCTATGTATTAAATGTTTGGGATGACACGGACACTTACCTTCTTCCTCTTTACCAACGTTTGACCATATACGTGAATTATCACTGGGTGTTCTTTAAATTCTGTGTTAATTTCTAGACCTTGATGTGTGAGTTCTTTGAATTAACTCCATGGATTGCTATTTTGCCAGTAAAATTACTGTCACATTGAATGGCAGCTTCATAATTCCAACACTATGGCGTCTCCAGAACCACGGCCGTTAAAGGGACGTTAGACGTACATAACTAAATTAACGTATAATAAACATAGATCGCTAAGGGTAACTATCTTTTCACGGGATATATTTAGATATTTTAATCAATGAATTAATCATTTCATTTATTTATTTATTTATTTATTTATTCATTCATTTATAACACCTTTGATTACAGGGCGCCATTCCTGGCAAAGCTTACAAATTTCGAATTATTTAAACAATATTTGGTTTTAAGAATGAATTAAGAATCAGTGATTAAATATGGTACTGTTAAACTAACACAGAAACAAATACCAGGCATGCAAATGGTGATGAAATATGGCAATCGATCTCTTCAGTGCTAGTTTGGCGACTAGTAGAACGGTGGAGTTTCCATTTTCTTGCATAGGTTTAACGGAAAGAGATAGAATGCTGCCTGGATCCGTACCTCGGGTCGATTTCTTCAATATGTTGAAGCTCATATTTAGCTATGTCGTAGGGAACAATTGGATGATACTATATTATATGACTTCTTTCTCTTCCTTGAATCTAAGTCAAGTGTCACTGTCGGTTTGAGGATATAATTAGTGATAGAGTTTGGTTTGTTGGCGATGATGTCAATACGCCTTATACTGTCTTGATCAGCTAAATCCTGAAATACTTCATAGACGACGCAACCGGTTTGGCGAAGAGCATCAGAAATCCAGTGGCATCCGTTGCGAAGCGCGTCATCGCGATGAGAGAATCCAAGGATATTACCCAGTATTTCAACTTCATTGTGACAATATAATTGTCACGGTTATTGCTCTGGTTCTTGTCCGGGACAGCTTTCACTGCTGTTACATTATCAACCATCCCGTCTCTCCACTCCGAACATTTTAGTCCCTCGTTAGTTTCACGAATAGGATTACATCCTTCCCTTTGTGTATGATCACAGGTGAAATTCTGTCTCTCTCAGTTTAGTCACTTAGTTTCTTCGCGTCTAGAAAGTTATCCTTCGTATTTAACCCAAACATTTCCACGTTCAGGTTAAGATTTTGTACTCTTCAACAACGAAATCACAAAATGATCACTTTTTCACTACTTCCGAGGTCGGCAGCTAGTCAATCGTGGTCAGTCACTTTAAGGAATTCATAGAAATGATCATCAATAGTTTAAGACACACAATACATAAAATACATATTCAGAAATATTTACCACATTTGAATTCCTCAGCTACAGAGCAAGTTGAAAATAATAACGAAGTACGCCATTATATTACCTAAGAGGCTACTGTGTGATCCCTTGTTTTAGTTTTACTACTTGGCCTATGTCTGGGAGATATATTTTAGCCATTTTTAAAATCACATTAAACTGTAGGTGTAAATATTACATTTGATTTATATAATGCTTACATACTTTACATACAATCACACTAAAAGTAACGATGTAAAACGGATATACAGTAGTGGAAGATCATTGACCAGTTTCGATTTCGTAAGTACCCCCATACAGTCCTGGGTTGTGGACCCCTGCACTACGCAGTCTCACTCCTCTTTGTTTGATTTATTTCGGTTATTTATTGACCTCTCGTGTCGACGAAGTTGTCTCCAGCAATTTTCTGTAAGCTTGCATGCTTATACGTGTGGAATGCTGGCAATATATAGATATACCTAGAGTCCCTTTATGAAAGTAGTTATTCAAGGTGCCAAGATCCCTTGTCTTCACTCATCCCCATATATTCACGAAATTTACTCTAATACTTAGACTCATACTAGATGGACTGCAAATTAGATTTCAATTTAGTGCCTGGCATATCATGAATGTGCAGGGTGTAGCTCAGCTCAGTGTTGGGCTGCCTATAGTAATAGGAGCTTCGGAAAAGCAGTCTAAACCCCTGTCGGCAACTTGTCTGCTTTATGTGTGCAGTGGAACGTACGAGACTAAATGCGAAAACTTTGAATGACTGAATCTGCAGCTTTTGCCAGTAGAATATATTGTCTCACAACACACCTTACGTAGAAAAGTTGCCGACAGATTAGGGGCTTAGACTGCACGCCAGTTTTACGAAACTTCCAGTTCTGAGGTACAGGTATCTGTTACATCCCGCAAAGGTTGAACAAAATAGAGGCCATAATGCTTATTGTTCAAAACTATCGTTCAGACAAGTCGTTCCTATTCTTCACTTCAGAAAGATAGCAAATATTGAATTAGAAAACATATCAATGCTTATTCCTCTGTCTACACAATATCATGAAGTTCATTGAGATTAAGAATTGCTGTGGATGACTAGTTGGTTTTTTCGATCTCGGGTTATCAGCGTCATGTTTTAGGGTGCATATGGAAAGTGTGTTATTGAAGCAGTGTGTCATTATTAGGGTCTAGGATTGCGATAGGTGTCCCGGGTCTTGAAATAAAATACCTCTGGGGATGACTAGTTGGTTTTGTTTTGGATCTTGGGTTATCAGCGTAATGGGTGGATGTAGAAATTGTCTGATAACCTGTGTTGTTGTAGCAGTGTCATTATTTGGGACTAGGATTGCGATAGGTGTCCCGGAACTTGAAATTAGATACCACTCCCAGTATATTTCGAAGTGAGTATAAAATAACTGTAGTAAAGCACACCCAATATTGTCGCTGTCATCCCCGGCGTTTGAAATATCTATCTCCGGATGTGAGCTACCCAGTGAAGTCCTTTTGATTTGATTGTATTTCACGGCTACACTTAGAGCTTAAGAGCTCCTTTACAGTGGCGCCATACATAAAATAGGATTAGGGCTTATATACATAGTAACAAATATCAAAAAAGTAAACAACAACAAATAAACACTACACATTAAGTTAAGATCATATTATATAGCGTATCATATCATACCCAACTAGTTAAATTTAAAAATATTATAAAATACGTTCCTTACAACATTCAAAATATAAATAATACAACATAAATAATAGAAAATTATATACAAATGAGTACATACAGACCCAGTATCAGCGTAAAGAATAAACACCATATACAAGAAATATATTAACATATTCTTATGGCAGGTTGTCTGGTGTTGTTCTAATTAACTAAGATGCTCCGCCAATCAATATATTATATTCAAATTAGTACATGTTTTGGTCCAACATTGAGACCTTTTTCAGCAAATTACAATAAAATTACACCGTAAGGAATTAATTTAATAAAACTAATGCGAAATGAAATTAAGTAAAATATATACATGATGAAATGAAGAAACTTGAAAAGCAATGCATAAGAACGATGAAAATATAAAATCTAATGGATAAGTAATAATAATAATAATAATAATAATAACCCCTGGCACTACAGCCTGTGAAGGGCCTAGGCCTACCAAGCGACCACTGCCCAGCCATTTGACCTGCAGATATTGGGGTGGCGCGTGATCAGCGCATCGGGTCCCCTCGGCCGTTAATCTTGGTTTCCGTGATCGGGGTGCTGCCTCACTGTCAGGCAGCTACTTAAGTGTCCTCACGAGGCTGAGTGCACCCCGTTCCAGCCCTCAAGTCAGTTTCTAAAATCCGTGACGGAGCCGGGAATCGAACCCAGGGCTTTCGGGTGAGAGGCAGGCGCGCTACCCCAACAGTACGGGGCCGGCCTAATGGATAAAATAATCAATTTGACATAAAATAAATTTTCTTTTTAGAGAAATTAATTGCATAAAAATAACTTTTTAACACAATGCAGTAATCAGATGTGAAAGGTATACTGCTCCATGAAGCAGGATAAGGAACAACTTAAGAGAGCTGCAATGTATGCAAATTTGACAAACTTTTATAAATCGAAGGAGTTAAAGAGGCGTGAGGCGGTACAAACAAGACCGCTCGGCTACGCTGATGAGCTGTTGTTGTTGTATTGATTGTACTGTAGCTACTGTACTTGCGTGTTCGTAGAGGCAGGTTGTTGGTATTGAATAACCTACATTGTGCCTCTCACCTCTCCGCTGTGTGCAATCGATTACCGAGTCCTCTACCACCACGTAAATAAAGTTGTGTTTAAAATGCACTACTGCTGTTTCATTTAACTAATTGGAAGTGTTGACTCGCAGCAAAACCACTAGTCAACTACTGGTATTCATACCTCACGAAGTAGCCGTGCGCGTTAAATCGCTCAGCAAGTCCAGAGATCGGAGGTTCGAATCCCGGCGCTGACAATGTCAATTCTGAATGTATTTCCAGCATCGGGGCAACTGGCCTTTTTTCACAGTCATTATAGAAACACAACTTAGCAGTCGCATTTAACTCACACCCAAGTGACACTATTGGGTGTGATTTACTAAGGTTGTTTTACGCTCACTTCCGAAAATACTGGGAGTGGTATCTTTATTCTATTCCCGTGGCACCTATCGAAATTCCTAAAACGATTTAAAAACAACAACAAAGTCCTGTATTGCTAAACAGCGTACAGCAGTTTTTAAGTAAAATCTAAGGTGTTAATTACTATACTAGGTGAATCAGCTGCCCCTCGCAATATTGTTTTATGCAGCCCAACTAACGTGTGTTGGAAGAAAGGTCGATATTTCTCTGCTTGCATCCCGTATGGTTCTAATGCACTGCAAGCATATCCTGCAAACGATACTGAACGCTATTATTTTCCCCTCGTATTAGTCTGTAGTCACATCGAGGGAAATATAATTGGGTTGAATATCGTTTGCGGGATATGCTTGCAGTGCATTAGTGCATACGGGATGCAATCAGAAAAATATCGACCTTCCTGATAACAACGCTAGTTGGGATGCATAAAACATGGGCAGCTGATTCACCTGGTATATAAATCGTCAGTATTAGATGGTTGTTGAAATGCAGGAAATTAAGCTCAAAATATCAACAAATACTAAACAAGATGTTCAGTGAAGAACATATAGCCTACTTTCTCCTAAATGTATCAGTATAGTTATAACTCGTTGTTTTTATCAAAGAGTATAATAGAATCATTCCTTGGTTGAAGACCTTAAAACCTATTTACCTCTACCAAACACCACAATCTCGAAAACAACTGCTACCATCATTGAAGAAAGAAAGATAAGAAGTATCTAAAGAATGTTATGGATCTGGAGACATAATCGACCGGACTGGCTGCGTGGCTCAGCGGTAACGTTCTCGCTTGCTGGGCCCTATGTTGCAGGTTCGTATCCTGGCGCAGTCAGCTGGCATTTGAGGGTGCACAAATGCGAGGGAGCCGTGTTAGTAGATTTACTGGCACGTTAAAGATCCCCTTCGGGCCAAAATTCCGGCGCCCCGGCGTCTCTAAAATCAACAGTAGTTAAAAGGGACGTAAAACCAATGGCATTATTATTATTATTATTATTATTATTATTATTATTATTATTATTACATAATCGGCCTGACGCGGGCAACATCCAACTTTGAGTTGAGGCATGTCTTTACACGTCTGACTGTGCATGGCTTTCACAACCCTAATTGAATTAACAAATCTTTCCATGACCCTACAGAGACGTGTGTATACCAACTATGTGGATATTTTCGATTGCTATTTGGCTGCAATAAAAGTATTAATTAACATCCTGAATTAGTGGAGTATATTATTTATATATGAAGCATTTCATACAAAGTTTATTTATTTTGTATCAGTACGCTATATTGCATGCAATACTCAAATTAGTGAAATATAAGTCAGGCACAAGATATCCGCTGCCATCTTGCCTTGTACTGAGACAGCTCAGTTCTTTAAAATCACTTCTGCACTATAGTATTACAAAATAAACTTTTAATTTCGAACGTGCCTCTTCCTTTAGAACAGTTAAAACGATTCTCGGCTCGATAATCGGAACTGGTGGGCTGCCATCCTGAAACGGTACAGCGGATGACCTTGTAGTTTGGTCACAAGACGCGTCCTATATGAAGGTATGTTGTTACCAAATTTGGTAGAGATCGGATGGTTTGGTTAGTCGTTATTTGATTTTACGTGTTGAACGTTTGAGTGGCCGCCATTCAGTTTTGGTAAAGATGGCGGCGATATAAAACATGACACTGAGGTGCCCTTTGATTGTTCTACCTCTGTACCAAATTTCGTTCAATTCGGTTTCACCGTGTTTGAATTGATAGGGGGGGGGGGCAGACATTCAGAGTGCACACACACACAGACTCACACACACACACACATACAGGCACACAATTTTTCGCCCTGTGTAGATCTCATAGGTCTACTTTCATTTTAGGCTAAAAATATACGAGCCTTACAGTAGTCGCATATGATGTGTAACATCTGACATGTTATCCTACTATGAAATTGAGATGAAATGTATGTGAAGTCATCTGACATGTTATCCTACTCGTATACTACACAGCTTGGACATTCTTAAAATGTTAATTTACGCTCCGTTTCCATACTGGTACTATGATGAATGTATAGATTGAATTGGATTCTTATTGGAGCAACAATAACAATTAATAAGTCTGCTTTAAAAGGATAAGAATGGAAATTTGTCTGAACATGTTCTTTACTTAACAGTTTCCCGTTTTGGAAGTTTATCTTGAGATAATGAAATATCACATATTTTACCCGAAGAGCAGCATATTATAGTATTTTATACATCACATTGGTCCCAAATATTTCTATGCAAATAATAGTTTAAAATATAAATAAAAGGATAATATTCATGAAATCACAAAAACTCCAGAAAATGAAAATGCAGACATTGATAAAATTCACAAAAACTTGCGATTATATTTAGCTTCCACTTCAAGCAATATCACAAACTGTGCAACAATTTCTGAAGCACACCAAACAACTCAATTCAGTTCTGTTGTTGTCGTCGTCGATAATGTCTCAATGTTTCAAATGTAGCTATTAATACTGCGGAATAAATTCGCGTCCTCTTCAGCTTGTTACGAAATCGAATACCATATATCGTGCTTTCACCTCGTTGACGAACACTTAAATGTTGCTATGACAACGGGACATTGACTGGTTAGAAGAGGATTCTGCCTTTGTGGAAGTCGGACAGAACAACATACTCCCCAGACGGAATCATTTTCGAGGACAACGTTTTTGTTCTTGTGAGACAAACGTCTATTATTCTGGTCTTGAGAGACAAAACGTCTATTATTCTGGTCTTGAGAAACAAAACTATTATTAGTTCTTCTCAGATATAAGACTTATGCTTTTGGTCTTGTGGGACTTGTCTCATATTTCAGTCTTCACAAGGTAATATTGAATTCAGTCTGTGTGATGGTTGTATCTGGCCATCGTCACAGAGGTGATTTTAAGAAGTAGCTTCTATCACCAAATAGTACTCTGTTGACAACTTGTCTTTGCTACGAGAAATTCATTCATTTCAATCAAGTTTTAACATCGCCGATCTTCAAACTGCATCCTCGATTCTTGGGATGACGAAGTTTTAAAGCTACCAATATCACGACCCTTGCACGACGAAATGATGCAGTCATGCCACAGTCAGAGAAAGAGAGTTTTCTATTGCTCTGATTTATTATTTGTATCTATACATTTCGTTCGTCAACTTCAAGTTGCGACCTGGCGCCCACTCAATATTCGTATTTTTTAAATTAATGAATACGTATTTTGTATTCATCAATCTGTACACGTGGCTTTTCAGAGTGGCCAAACGATCTCATTTATTTCGCTCAACGTGGGGAAAAACATCTCATTTGTCACCTCAACGTGTGACATAAACGTATCTCATTTGACACCCAACAGTGGGACGATTTGTGTTTTGTCGCTCAACGTAAGGGCAAGTTACACCTGTAAATCTATCTCAACTGAAGGTAATTCTATTGGGAGTTCTCTGCTACTACGAAACTTGAGAAGCATGTTTCAATAATATCACTAATGTTGCAGAAAATTAAAGTAGCTCAGGAAATATTTTTATAATTGTTGAATGATATTATTTTTTTTAGAATGAAGATTAGGAATGAAAATTATATTTCTGCTCATTCGTCAATTTGACTTAGTGCTCATGGCATCTTACTTCCCACGGATGTGGATCATTATGCCAGTGCCAAAAAGCACCTGACTGGACTGAAGAAGATTTGAGCTCGAGTCCCGAAGGTCTCATTTTCTAATCTTAAGTTTCGACTACGACCGCTTTAGGAGATGCCGTCCACTATAGCAGAGATCCGGGGGTTGGGAGGGAGGGGGAGAGCAGAGAGTGATAGAGGGGGACGCCGGCTCTGTTTGAAATATTTATCCTCATATCCATGAACCTATCATAGGCAGGAAGCTCCCACGACCATTCAAGACAAATAAACTCGTACTTTTGCTGTATTATTTCACAAGAACTGACCAGTAGATCCTGCCAGCAGGAATTCTGAGGAAGGGTGACATTTCCCACACATCACCCTTCACCAGCCACCCGCAGCGATATCTCGTTACCAAACACTGAACAACCACTAATAACAATAAGCCGCTTGGCCTTTGCAGTCAGTTCTAGGACAGTGAGTGAACAGGTGAATTCTAGGGCGTGTTCAGTGGATATGGTTAGCCAGATTTACTATAAAATGATACAAGTAACGCCTTTACCCATTGGCAAGTGGCGTATTAGTAGTGGTAAAAAGATACCCCATGAAAGTGATAGTGCTTACTCTCCTTCGAAGAAAAGAATAAGAGGAGGCGCTAGATATGTAATATTTCACAAGGGGGGGGGGGGGGAGAGAGAGAGAAAAAGTTTGAGAACACTTGCTCTATAGCAGGGTTTCACAATTTCCACTGAGCTGCGCAATGAACTTTGCACGTACATAAGAAGATAATACCGAATGCACCCGCCTGTCTTCACTGTGAACTACGTACATAACGGTGCATGGCATTAAAAACTGTGTAATTAATCTCCAGCAAATATTTTAGATTTTTGCCATTTCTGTTGTTGGGTTTCGCCGAGGTGCAGAGGCTTGTCAGCGTGCTCTTGGTTCCTCTATAGGGAGCAGATAATAATAATAATAATATCGTATGGCCTCGGGTGCCTGGTGCAAGCTTTGTTAATTGACACCCAGAGGGTAGCTTACATGGCGAATTTCGTCGTTCCTTTGAACGCTATGAAAGTCAAGGAGGTTAGATATCTAAACTCCTTGACACTACAGCGCTTTCAAGTAGAGAATGGAGGAACTTTGTGTTGGCGGAAAATCCCGAGGTTAATTTTGCCTTTGAACACGGCCTACTGAATTCAAATGGGTTCTTTAACATGCCAACAACGTATGACATGAGTATCGTGATTTTTGTCGCCTTCAAAAATCACTTACCATGGCCAGGGGCGAACCTGGAATCTTGAGGTTGGTAGTCCGACACTATAACCACTCACCCACCGTGGCAAGCAGGGAGCAGAAAAGTGCTATGCACCTCATATAGGGGGCGTAGTGTATGGTCCACTACCCCAATCGTGGTCCGGGCAGGGTGTATTAAGAGCCCGCTGAAGATGATCATAATTGTTGTGTTAAAGGGGCCTAACATTTACCTTATCGGCCCCCAATGAAATTAATGGGAACGAAAATAGATTTGGAAACGAAAACTACCAGCTACATCTAACGTATGTACTGAATTGGACAAAACAGGAGAAAGAGAAATAAAAGACAGGGAAACGAAATGTCCCAAACCACTAAAGAATGGAGATTGAGGGACTTGGAAGGAAATAGAGCCATAAAAGGCAGATAGGAATGGGAAAGAGGCGAGCGTCTGTTCCAGAGTGAGAAAAGGGAACAAAAAACGGACCCAGCTCAAGGAATCCCTCGGGGTCGGCAACTCCCGAACTCACCAGCCGTGAGCCCTTGAGGGTGTAGCGATATCTAGGGTGCACCAGAAGTGGTGGAGCTACACACACCCTGCCTCCTTTAGGGCATTGAGCAGAAGGCAGGAGATATCATGAAAATAAAAAAAGAGGTCTGACCCATCGGAAAATGAGAATACCAGGAACGATACGACAAAGGCCAATTACGGCGTTAAAGTGAAATACACTCTGGGCCGCGGATACCCTATTACCGTCGGGGTTGGAAGAGAACAAGAGTTGACCCAGGAAGCAAATATGACAGAGAGTCTGACAGAAGTAAGTGAAAGCAATGCTGGACACAACTGGGGTTCCAAGATCGCCAACCCACGTCCCACTAGCCGTGAGCCAATGGGGGAGCCCACTGAAAAGCCCGACTTGGTGCACCTGGGCGAAACCCCGCAACAGACGGCAAAAACCTTGAAGATATGCTTGAGGTAAGTTACGTGGCCGTGGAAGCCAATATTGTGTTATTAATGTTATTAATATTAATGTTGAGAACACCAGGAGTGTTTGTTGCCATTGAATTATAAAGATAAGCGTTTATTGTTTTTTTTTTTTACAAAAGCGCACAAAAGTTTTATTTGAAATTTGTGTTCAGTTGTTATGCTACATCGCTCTCGGTTTATTGTATGAATTTTCCACAAATATCCTTATCTGATTTTCAATGTTTCTTTGAACCTAGTTGGATATCAGATTAGTTCTACACACAAAAGTTTGATGCTTTTCAGTCGGTCAACACGTTAATTAGTTAGTTATTGTTGTTTTAAGGGGCGGAACTACGAGGTCATCTGTCAACACGATTGTACCCAAATGACATGGGTTATTCCCTAATCCTGAAACATTTACATGAGATTAATAAATACACTTGGATGACCAGTTTCGATCGTCAAAGCGATCATCATCAGATCCATTACACCTTTTTCTTCAGACATAGGTAATATCAAACTCTGTATCAGTATCTTTCGTACATTTTGAGGCAAATAGAAGCAAGTTCGCCTAATTTGATATAATGACGATGCAACCCTTTTCAGAATCATGTTTGTGTGATCCTGCCACGATAATCGAGAGTCAAAAATAACTCCCAGATTTCTTACTGCTGACTGATACGGAACTGTTTGGGATGCAAGCTGTAAAGGTGGTACTGGGTCAGGTAGGGAACTGAGTAATTTGGTATAGCCGATGATGATCGGTTGCGTTTTTTCGAAGTTAAGTATTAGATTATGATCGAGTGCGTACTGAGATAGGCTTTGAATGTCACTGTTAATTAGTGCTACGTTCAAATGAATGGATTTCAGATCCGCGTGTAGATATAGCTGAAGGTCATCTGCGTACATATGATGTTGACAGAATTTAAGGACAGATGTTAGGTCATTTATATACACGGAGAACAGGAGTGGACCAAGGACCGAACCCTGCGGCACACCTGTTGTTACTTCACACCATTCTGAAACATTGTCATCTGCTAGGACTACTCTCTGACATCTGCTTGTTAGGTAAGACCTAAACCAGTTCGTTACTGACTTTGAAAGGCCTAGATTTCTTAATTTAACTAGTAGGATCTCATGGTGAACTCTGTCAAAAGCTTTGCTGAAATCGAATAGAGATAATATAGTTATTTCCTTCCGGTCCATTGCTAGACGAATGTCGTCTGTGACTTTGATAAGGGCTGTCAGAGTACTATGTTTTGATTTATATCCAGATTGGTTCGGGTTTAGGATATTGTTGGAATTTATATATTCATAAAACTGATCAAAAACAATCCGTTCTAACGCTTTCCCAATTGCACACAATATACTTATTGGTCTAAAGTCACTACAGTTTAAGGCGTTCGTGAATTTTGGTATTGCTTTGATGTTGGCTTTTTTCCATTGTGTCGGATAAATACCCATTTGCAGGCTATAGTTAAATATATGCAATAAAACTGGCATGAGGAGGTCCATATTCCTTTTCAATAGCGTAATAGATATACGATCTGCTCCTATGGCTTTTGAAGTTATCCTAAATATGGCTAAATGAATGTCCTCAGGATATATATAGCCAAAATGAAATTCTTCCCGTCGGTCAGTAAATTTTTCCCTGTAGTTAGCAACAGTTGACAAAACTCTATTGCTGTCTACAACGGTTGATACGTTTAAATAATGCTTATTAAGCTCATCAGCGCTCATTGTTGGATTATTGCTTTTGTGTCTGGATTTTCCAACACCGAGAGTTTTTGTAGCTCTCCACAAAGCCGAAGAGTTTTTAGCTGAATTAATTAGTGAATAAGTGTAACGTATCTTTGTATTACGAATAACTTGCTGGGTTCTGTTGCGTAAGCTTTTGTATTCTACAATGTCCTCGGGTTTCTGTGTTCTGTTGCACTTCTTTCTGGCTCTATTTCGAGATCTTATTAGATATTTTATTTCTGTGTTGATCCAGGCAGCTGGTGCGAGCCTCACGTTAGCTGAGCGCACTGGGGCATGGCGATCATATAAATCAATTAAAAATGTGTTCAATGTTTCTACCTTCTCATCTATAGTTTGCTGCTCGAAAACAGTGTGCCATGGAACTGAGATGGCATCGGCCTTAAACCTTTCATAATTAAACCTGCTGAAGTCTCGAAAAGTTCGAATACTGGGCTTATATTTTGGAGTTGACAGGGTATATACTGCGTATAAGAGATCATGTGCTGAGAAGCCAGAAGCAGCAGTTTGGCCAAACTCAATCACGTGCTCATTGCAGTTGGATGCTATTAGATCCAGAGTAGAAGAGGAGGTTGCAGTGTGATGTGTATCTTGATACGGGAGCCACGACAGATTGCAAGTATTTAGAGTTTCTACTATGTTTTTCGTTTCAAATGTAGCCGACCCAAAATGGGCATTCAAAGAGATAATGAATGAAACTGGGCAAGGAAATGATAGGAATTGGCCGTGGCCTGTTGGAAGGTACCGTCCCGACATTTAATTGAAGTTGAAAACAGTAAATTATGAAAAACCATTTCAAGGATGGCCGATGGTGGGTCTTGAACTCAGTCAGTTCAGAGATAGCCTGGTCACATGTCCTCGCACCTTAGTGCGCATAACTACCCCGGTTGGTTAGGTTAGTATAATACCCGATTTAATGAGATTCTGATATTCATTTGAACCATACCGCAGATGATATCCAGGAAGGTATCCTCATCACTTCCCAGTTGATTGGTGCGCACCTATTCAAATGATTCAGGTAAAACCCAGATTCGATTATTATATTCGGTTATCAGCTCATTTCGGTAAGCGAAAGTATTTTCTTTTATTCGGCCCTACATGTCCATACTGTCCACTCGAACAACACAGATCTCTCTCCTTGACTATGAAGTATGGTAAGCACGTTCCACAACTGATCAAGTGTGAAGCTGTGAGGGAGAGGTTTTACCAGCAACCAGCATACTCTTTCGCGGAGGATACATGGAGACATGTTTTGTGTCTCTAGACTTCCTCGAACTGTCATCTCTATCCTATGTTGGATTCGTTTCTAGACATTAGCCAATGTTTCATTTGAACAAACCTTACATAATAATTTTATTTTTTGGACTTAAATAATAAATAAATAAGTGAATAAATAAATAAATAAATAAATAAATAAACTTAGAAACAAACAAACAACTGACTAACTAACTAACCAACTAACTAACTAAATCCGACAGTAGTGGCTACGCGGGCTAAAGCGCTGCGTTAGGTCAAGGGGCCAAGCTCTCTGCTGACTCGGTAGACGCGTGGGTTCGAGCCCCACCGTCGGCTGTCCTTGAAATGGTTTTCCGTGGTTTACCATTTTCAACACCAGGCAAATGCTGGGACAGTACCTTCTGAGAGGCCACGGCCGCTTCCTTCCACATCCTTGCCCAGTTTCATTCATCTTCATCCATTCCCTCTCTCATCCCGACGCGCAGGTCGCCCACGGGCGTCAACTAGAAAGACCTTCACTCGGCCTCTCAGGAGGCTACACGAAAAAAAACCTAACTAAATGAACAAACAAATAAATAATTAACCATACAAAAGTAAATAAGTAAATAAACTTGGAAATAAACATAGAAACAATCATGCAAGCAAACAAACAAATAATTAAATTAATAAATAAACTAATAAATAAAATTAAAATTAAAATAAATAAATAAATGTATAAATAAATAAATCAATTAATAAATATATATAAATAAACAAATAAATACATATCAAAACAAACGAACAAGCAAACAAATAAATAAATAATAAAATAAATAAGCATAGAAAGAAACAAACAACCAATTTACTAACGAACTAGCTAACCAACTTACTAATTAACTAACTAAATAAATAATTAAGAAAACAAACAGATAAATAATAAAATAAACAAACTAATTAGTTGATAAATAAATATAAAAATACATAAATAAACAAACAAATAAATATAAAAACAAACTAACAAACAAATAAATAAATGATTATATATACAAATATATAAAAATAATTAATTAATTAATTAATAACTAAATTAATTAATTCATTCATTCATTAATAAATACAGTATAAAAATAAACATATAAATATAGAAACAAACACAGAAGCAAACAAATAAATAAAGAAGAAATAAATAAATAATTATTTTGCTAATTGAGAACCACAATATTGAATAATATATGGTCTGTTTTTGGTTTAAAGTTGAATGGTTAGATATTTGAGTACTTCCTTTTCTTGTTGCATGTAAACGTTATACAGTAGAAGTGTTACATGATCGATTTACAGAACTTGTTAAATAGGATTGCTCCATAAATTCGTTTCATATGATGTTGCATTGATAATATTTTCAGTCTAATCATCAAGAAAGTAAATTAACTAATTATTTTACATAATATGTGTTAACTTCAAAAGTGTAAATTTATGTCTTGTACACGTAAGTTTACAGAGTTGTTCAGAACTACTGTATATGGTAACCTGTATTTCATCACACTGCTTACTGGATTCATATTAGGTATCTCTGTCGATCCAGAACACTCGTAACATTTTATTTCGCACTGGATTTCATTGCTCGTCATTGATTGGTTCATAGAATAAGGACGGCGATTTATGACGAAACAGAAAACTGGAGGACAGCCTTGCCCTCCAAATAGCTAATAGTGGAGTAAATTACACTGATGCAATGCTCCTTTAAGAATTATGCACCTTCTAACACTGGAATTATAGCTAAAAATCAATGTTAGCACATTCTTTGTGGAGGAATAATTAGAGTGGAGTTATCGTGGAACGACAATAAAAAATAGTATAAACTGCACTGCCCTAGCGGTGGTCCGGGTAATGTTTACCAAGTGCCCACTGATGAGCCTGACTTGAAGGAAATCGATCATCCCTACTCCTGACAGGAGACAGAGTTAGCCAGCGTGTGTTTGGACACACGCCATGGTCTCTGCTGTTTGATTTGAACACAGGCATGTCAGAAGGATGTGCTTCTCACCTTATCGCGAGAGTGTTAAGGGATTTGCATGCACCTCTGCCACTGGACCGGCGCCAACTATAATCACTACTACGTACTTACTACCTTCTAAATACAGTTCCTTTCCTAGACCTAACAGAAGAAGGAATTACGGGATTGAAATAAAGAGACAGTGAGAAATAAGGGACTTGGAAGGAAGTAGGGCCATGAAAGGGAGAGGGGAAAATTAACGGGTTCACCCAAAATTTACTGGAAAAAGAACAATACGAAACCATAACAGAGGTTCAAATTTGAAGTGTAATACTCGTAGTTGAAAGGGTTAGGAATCGAATCCTATTCCATGCAACACATACTGTAGTTTATTAGCGAAATATTTCTGTTGCCAATGATGCAGTTGGTCAACGCACCTGTCTGGAATGCAGGGGGTTAGGGGTTGAGTCTCGATGGTGATATCTGTTTCAAATACTACACTTCAACAATACTGAACTTTGCTCTGAATATAACATACTGCCGACCCGTTTAATGGCAGCATACTGATCGCATGTGCACGCCGCGATGTCTGTGCGTGTGCTATGCTTGTGCAGTTTAGATTACGCGTGATTCTTGTACATTAAAATCTCATTATACTGGGCGTTTATTTTCTTGCAGGCTTTCTTTTCCGAGTAGTCGTCCATGATACGGTGACACAGTTCCGTCACGCATGCGCAGACTAGTGCTAATTGACAGGTAGTATTCCCTCCTCTGCGGAGACAGGAGGGCAATTAAGGAAGCGTCGAGTAATGTAGCCATGAGCTCGGGCCTTGCAGCCCGGGAGACTATCAACATGCCTATTAAGTTAGGTAACACAACCATCCACCTGCATATTTAATATGCATTTAGGCGTACGCGCTTGCTGATGCTGGATTCATAGCATTATGGTGCGATCAATTTGGCCTGGTATATGTGGGGAGAAATTAACCATCATTGGTGATTTCATTTTAAGGGAGATATAGACTAATTTGCCTCAGAAACAAACTTATACATTTTCAAAATTCTAATCATATATGTTTTACCCAATTTTCAAAATTCAACTTATATCTGTTACATGCAATTTTCAAAATTCGCAGCATATCTATTTAATCCAAAATTATAATCATATCTGTTTTATCCAATTTTCAAAATTCTAACATATCTATTTTATCCAATTTTCAACATTCTAATTATATAATATTTGCCCAATTATAAAAATTCTATTCATATCTATTTTATCCAAATTTCTAATCACATCTGTTTCCTGCAATTTTCAAAATCTTATTATATCTGTTTTATCCATTTTTCAAAATCTATGCATCTGTTTGACAAATTTTCAAAATTCGAATAATAGGCTACCTGTTTCATACAACTTTAAAAACGGGGCTACATGACCGCGTTGTCGCAGCCCCTAAACTAAGGAACCAACAACCAACTTAAAAAATTTAATCATATCTTTATTAGCCAATGCTGAAAATTATACTCATTACTGTTTGACAAATTTTCAACATTTGAATTATTTCTGTTTCCTATTATTTTCAAAATTCTATCATACCCATTTCATCCAATTTTCAACATTCTAATTGTATATTATTTGACCAATTTTCGAAATTTTAATCATATCTGTTTCATCCAATTTTCAAAATACTAATCATATGTTTATTATCCAATGTTCAAAATTCTATTCATAGCTGTTTGACAAATTTTCAATATTTTAAATAATTTCTGTTTCATCACATTTTCTAAATTTTATCATATGTATTTTATCCAAAATTCTAGTCATATCTGTCGAATCCAATTTTCAACAAGTAGTTCCTTGAAGAACTAAAGCCTATTTTCATATAACCTAATTATGCTAATTGCCACTATCAACATACAACATTTCAGTTTTGATTGTTGTAAAAGATTCGTAGATATTGAGAACCGACTAAATATTGCGGATGGACGCCGTGTTGGATTTTTATATATGTAGGTCTTCGAGTTAGGTACTGTTACATGAAGATTATTGTGTACGTGTAGCATTCAAACTTCAATCGCATGATTAGGACACAAGAAGTAAAAACGATATTTTAAAATTTCACACAGCTGCCATCTTGTGGTTATGGAAAAAATTGAAATAAATTAGGTGCTAGTGGATTAACAGTTGTATAAGGATTTACTGTACCAATTGTCACTGCATTCGGATGGTTAAATATTTATACTTCGCGTCGCCGCCATGTTGGATTTGTGATCACCAGGTTATTGAAAGTCCTATAGGTGAACTTATGTACATAGCCCCTATGAACATTAAAAAATTCAGTTTGATTGCTGTAACAGATTCGTAGATATTGAGACCCATCTAAATATTTCGGATGGTCGCCATGTTGGATTGTTTTATGTATAGGCCTTAGAATCATGCACCATTAAAGGAAAATTATTGCGCAGTTTCTTTATTCAAACTTTCAATTCGATCGCATGATTACGACACAATAAATTAAAACTTAATTTTAAAATTCGCACAGCCGCCATCTGGAAGTTACGTAAACAATTGAACTAAATTAAATACCAGTGCATTGCAATGTGTATAAACATTTGCTGTACCAAGTTTAATTGCGTTTGGAACATTAAATCGAGAGAAAAGTCTATTTAAAACTTTCAAATTCGCTTGGCCGCCATGTTCGTTTAGTAGTTAACCGGTTTTTGAAAGTCTCATAGATGAACTTCGAGCTGTACCCTTTATCTCCGTACAAAATATAAGGGTGGTACCGGTAATAGTTTCAGAGATATAGAATGCCGGTGAAATATTTCGCACAGCCGCCATCTTGAGGTTAAGTAAACAATTGAACGAAGTTAGATGTCGGTGCATTAAAATGTGTATAAACATATACTGTACCATGTTTCATTGCCTTAGGTTGGTTAAATCGCGAGAAACGTCTATATAACAGTCGCAAATTCGCGTGGCCACCATGTTGGTTTTGTAATTACCAGTTTTTCAAAAGTCACATAGGTGAACTTCTAGTAGTTTCCTTTATCACCGTAAAGAATTCCAGGGTGATATCGGTAATAGTTTCGGAGATATTGAATGCAGGTGAAATATTTCGCACAGCCGCCATGTTGGATTGGTGAGACGTAACAAAATTTGAAGGGCACAGTCTGGGTCGTCCGGAATAGTGCTATGAACTTACCGAGTTTCATTGGAATTGCTCCAGCCGATTAGATGTTATTAGGGACACACACACACACACACGAATCACACACGCACACAGAGACACACGGACAAAAGGTGATCTCATAAGCCTATTTTTTCATAAATGAAAATAGGCTAAAAATCCAATCATTTCTGTTTGATCCAATTTTCAAAATTCTAATGGTGTATGTTTTACCAATTTTCAAAAATTAATCCTATGTTTTATCCAATTTTTAAAATTCTATTCAGATCTGTTTTATCCACATTTCAAAATGTTAATCGTATATATATATATATATATATATATATTTCAAAAATTGCCCTCGCTTTGAGGTGTTCTTCGCATTTCCCTCATAACTCCCATGCTATACCTCAATCTACAAATTTCACCTCAGTCTTTTACACATTTCTTAATTAAGGACTGTTATTTAATTTTTTAAACTGGACGAATTAAATAATTCATTTTCAAAACAGGTTCTATGGAGAGGCTAATTTAAGAGTTATGATCTGAGTGAGATTGAATTTAAGGCTGCAGGTTAGCGTGCTCTTTAAAATAAAACACAAAATAAGAGCAAATTTGAAAAAAATAAATATAACAAGAGCCTATTTACATATATTCTACAATCCTTTTCCGTTTAAATACTGTCCCGTATATTGAAAGGATTTTCCATGTGATGTTCTAAATAACTTCTGGTTCCCCACCTACAGTACGTTGTGATGAAGTATAGAGCAACAACTTCAAACTCAAAACTCAATATCCATAAGTTGTAGTAATTTCAGACAATAGACATAAAAATCACATTTTATGAAGGAAAAATGATCTTACTGTGGTATTAGTGTTTCCTTTGTCTTAAATCAAAACATTCATCGTTACTCAAGATAATTCATATCAACACACCTCCAGCATGGAGAAATTTGAGTCCTTAATACTACATAAGGAATTGTGTGCCAGAATATTTAGTTCATGTTACTAGTTTATCAACTTCCCAAGATATTGGTTCAGTACACCATCAGTACAATCAAATTTTCAGAAATGAACGTACGTATAGGCTAATCCACAATGAAGTAACAATATACAAAATAGCACTGTACCACCAAACACAGTTTTGAGAAAATAGTTTTTTAAAGTTATTTCATTATTGAATGTAAAAATAATTTTTTGTGGTGCTAGAATTTACTCCCGGGAAGGTTGTGTGAGGGCCTTGGTTTTGTATGTCTAATGACTTCTTCTAAAGCAATATATAAAGTACTTGGACATATGTCATTTTGCAATTCTCTATATACATTAAGAAATAACAAAACAAAAATTACGAGAAAAATACATTACAAATATTGTTATTTATGAACTTCTAATCACTGTCAGTGTCCAAACGTTCACAGCCACTCTCTGTATTATCACTAGTAATTCTTTACCAGTTCTTGATACGATAACTTAAAACTAACCAGGGATACTGTCTATATACTTCATAATAACTCTTGCTTTTGGCACTTTCAGAGGTGCTGTCTTGCAACTGCCTGAATTTCCTTCCTACAATTATATGGACTTCTTCATGGAAACTTATGTTGGTTTGCACTGTTCATAATGCGTAGCTGTCTAAAGAACTCTATTCCGTTCTCAACCCAGTTATGGTCCAAATTGGACTTGCGCTGTTTTGCATCTACCTTTTTCAATTTGCGATACCTACTATAGAAAATTGGAGTAGATGATATCGATGTTCCACCCCTTAAGATCAACTACACCACTACTATAATGAAAAATTACGTGCCAGAATATATAACTTTCGTTATCGGATATTATAATCCCTCCCGAGAGATGCCATCTTTCTGAAACGAGAACGGGGGTTAATTTTCAGAAAAGTTATATGTACAGCTTCTATAATTTAGGAAAAGTAAGCTACAGAATTTATTGTCATAAGGTAATGATAATAGTTCATTATACAGTACGTAGCTTCTGTTCATCGCCTGAATAGGGTGCGAGAAATAAAAAATAAAAATGAAAATCCACAGCCTGCTTCCAGTCTCCGACCGGGTCAGGAATGGAATGAATGAAGCCCCCATCTAGCGGCGAGGATATGCACTGTGCTGGCTACCGAGGCCTGACGCACTCCGCTGGGGCAATGATAACATGAATGACAGAAGAAATGAAATGATAGTGGAGAGTGTTGCTGGAATGAAATTTTGACAGGGAAAACCGGAGTACCCGGAGAAAAACCTGTCTGCCTCCGTTTTGTCCAGCAGAGATCTCACATGGAGTGACCGGGATTTGAACCACGGACCCAGCGGTGAGAGGCCGGTGTGCTGCCGCCTAAGCCACGGAGGCTTGCGAGAAATAAAAAATATGCTTTTAAAATTTTGAACTGACACCATCTTGAATTTTTGAGATCAATTGAACAACATTAGGTA
This sequence comes from Meconema thalassinum, assembly GCA_946902985.2. Classification (NCBI taxonomy): domain Eukaryota; kingdom Metazoa; phylum Arthropoda; class Insecta; order Orthoptera; family Tettigoniidae; genus Meconema; species Meconema thalassinum. The sequence goes on along the minus strand of OX336388.2, from coordinate 1,386,687,830 downwards.
TGTTTATATTAGGCTTTAAATAAAGATTTGCTGTGCCAAGTTTCTCTGCCCTCGGATGATTAGGTCGTTAGAGAAGTCTTTTTACATATTTGAAATAGGCATACACGTAGACAACTCGTTACTTTCTATAGCCTATCAGGTTTTTGGACGTTACATGTGTGTACTTAAGTAATAGTCATTTATCTACATGTACAATTTCAGTTTGTTTGCTGAATAGTTTCAGAAGTATTGAGAACCGGTTAAATATTTCTCATAGCCTGCATGTTCTATTGTTTTATATGTAGGCCTTACAATTATATGCGCGGCCCCATGGTGTTGGGGTAGGGTGCCTGCCTCTCACCCGGAGGCCCCGGGTTCGATTCCCGGCTCCATCAGGGATTTTAGAAACTGACGTGAGGGCTGGAACGGGGTGCATTCATCCTCGTGAGGACAATGGAGTAGCTGTCTGATGGCGAGGCAGCGCCCCAATCCCGAAAACCAAGATTAACGACTGAGGTGACCCGATGCGCTGATCACGCGTCACCCCAATATCTGCAGGCCAAATGGCTGAGCAGCGGTCGCTTGGTAGGCCTAGGTGCTTCACGGGCTGTAGTGCCAGGGGTTATTGTTATTTTATACAATTATATGCCAGCAGATGAAGGTTATAACTGTGGTCCATTTTGCAAACTTTCATTTCGATCGATTTATTAGAGCACAAGAATTTTAAAAAACATGATTTTTGAACAACAACCAATCAATGTCATTTAAATTAGTCAACTTATTTTCAGCCATGTGACTTATTAGTTTGTATTTACGTGCAAGCTATTCTTGTTTAAGTGCATTTCGTTTATTGTTGGTGTGATGAAGGTGTACACCACAACCTAAATACATAACCCAAAATACATGTAATTCGTTGAATATTGACATGGCTGATAACATAACAATAATTTTACAAATAACATTGTCAACATGGGCCCAAATGATATGATTAAGTAATAAGATAATGACTGAAACCAGACTTCAACAGTGTTGTGTAAAATGTTGCCTGGAACAGATTTCACAGACGATGTCTTATCAATGTGATTAAATGTATGACAGTGTGCATAGTATTACGGCTAACTGCAGCAAGAGATTAACATCTTAGAAATGCACCAACATTTTTGATCTAAATAGCGAACGAGTAACGCAATATCTCTTTTTTGTTTTCAGTCCCTGTATTGCAACTGCCAACTTCACACGGAACCGTAAAGCTCTAGGCAACTCTTCCAACTGCTGTGTTTAGCGAATTGCCTGAACACCCCCCACCTCAAATCGCACCACTGTACACAGGTGAGTGTTATTGGATTCTCAAAGCTTGACTTTCTTTCTTTCTTTCTTTCTTTCTTTCTTTCTTTCTTTCTTTCTTTCTTTCTTTCTTTCTTTCAAATATAATTAGTGTAGCATTAAAAATTATAAGTACGATTTTCACAAGTAATGTTAGTTTTATGTATCATCATCCATTTCTTAAATTGGCCGGACATAGTGAACCGGTTTGGCTACAATTCGTCTCTGAGGCGGCCTTCGACATGCATGGATTAGCCTCTCAAACATGATCTATCCTGTAATCCTCTATGCTTCGTTCATCACTGGTAATTTTGCTTCCTAAGTAACAGAAGTCTCCAACTTCCTTTAGATTTTCACCTGCCAATTCGACGTCCATAGGGGTTTCTGATTTCTTTCGGCTGCATTCCAATATTTTTGTTTTACATTAAAATGAATTCTTTCCTCATGACAGAATCCATACCATTTAAAAACTTATTCAAATCATCACACTTGTAACTTCTGTTTTTATTGAGCTTATCGGAATCCACGAAACTAGTATTTTGTTAAATTTCTTGCCGTACTTATATATTTATTAGATGCTGAGTATTCGATTTCAAGATCGAATGTACATAGGTATAAAAGGGAATGTTTGTTTTCTGTATTTGTTCCACCGGTCTCAGACAAATTTGAAATATATTCATTCTGCAGTATGTGACTCGTGGGAGGGGGGGGGGGGGGGCAGGAAGGAAGTATGAGTAATTCACTTTTGTCGCTTCTGATTAACATTTATTTCTTTCCAGTTTTTGAACTTTTCTTCCTATCTTTTCATTTGCGTGTTTTGTCGTTTTGTAAATATTTTCTGTGTATCCATTTGTCACTCGTGGATTATATCTGTCTGGCAATAAAGGATACATACTTACATACATATATAAATAGTGGAGAATATTTGTGGCAAAATATATAATTTAAGCTAACAGAATGCCACAAAATCTTTGCGTCGTAATCATTTGCGATATAATTATCGTTTTGGATCAATTTTCAATCTTGCCTTAAAAAACGAAATGTATGCTTTTCAGTCGGTCAACACGACTCTACCCAATTGTATTGGGTGCTATGCCTTAACCCTGAAAGATATTTGCTTCAAGATTGAATAGCCTGAGTGTAAGGGATCTGATGCTGATCGCTTGACGATCGAAACTGGTTATCCAAGTGGATTTATTAATCACATGTAATCGTGTTGACCGACTGAAAAGCATAAAGTTCATAAAATAATAATAATAATAATAGCTATATTATTATTATTATTATATATATATATATATATATAATGCGTTTGGCCCTCTAAGGAGCACGTAGAACCATTAGTTAACATTGGTCTTCTTGTTCTTCTTATCTTCCCAAAACTTCCTCATCCTTTCGCTATGTGCCTGTCTTCTTTCTTGTGTCCATGCATATTATTATTATTATTATTATTATTATTATTATTATTATTATTATTATTATTATTATTATTATTATTATTATTATTATTATTATTATAAGCTCGAAAGTGATGTAATAAGCAATTCACTTTGACTCTTTGTCAACTGTTATGAGAAACATCTCAAGTGGGCTGTAACATATTGTAATGTATATTAAGTTCATTTTTATTTGTGTTTGATTGTTATGTTGATTGAATCTGTGGTTGAATGAATGGTTGGTTGATTTTTTGATTGAATGCACGAGTGACTGAAGTAATGTATTTTATTTGCTGTTTTCTAGATCCTGGAATGTCACTCTTGTATTGTTTCTTTTCCTAGTGTCTGAACTTTTATTCCTATCTTTTCATTTATATTAGTGCCTATTTCCGTTTTCTGTGGATAGTTTTGAATTTTCTGTAATACTTATTTTAATGTTTCTTGTACAAAGGGATTGAATGAATGAATGAATGAATGAATGAATGAATGCTTGAGATAGGATGTTTGAGTGCGTGTCTGTATGGTTGTGGTTGTTGATATATAATAGTGTATTTATATTTTTGTCCGTGTTTGTTGTTTTTGCTTTGTTTATACTTGTAAATTTTATTGTTAATTTATTATATTGTCACAAGTGGATATGTATGTATTCTCTATTGTCACACAATCTTATATAACATATCGGGTCCACAATCTAATTCAGAATGCGTATCTCATAATCACATCACAGCAATAATAAATTTCACCCGCAGACTAGTATCGTCAGGCCACTATTGTTTGTAAATACAGTTATTAACATTGACGTGTTGGTAATAATTTATTATTATTAATTATCCTGTAAACTTGTATACTTATATGAACTTAAACCAAGACCTGAATATGTTCACTTGAGGAACGATATATATCATCCCTCTGATCATTTTAAGTAGTCAAGTGTACAATTTATAAGTGTGTTCCTTATTTCAGATATTTGTGTAGAGTGTATTAACAATAAGTGTCCAAGATAATTGGGATGCCCTGTAGTCTACGTGTTGACCGATTGAAAAGCACATGTAAATAAAATTTAAGAAATCAACTCTGAAGAAAGACATATTAAGTTTTGCTTTGGATTTTTACTCCAAGTTATACGATGTTGGCTAATAAATGAATCTAGTATCACATTTGGTGATCATAAGACGAAATTAATTAAATCTCAACCGCACGCCCAATAGAATTCCGGTTCTTTACCATATTGCAGTGAAACACTGAACGTCAAATTTAGCGAGTAGGTCTCCTGAATGTATCCAACTCCAAACCAGGTAGCTGAAACCATACGATTATTATTATTATTATTATTATTATTATTATTATTATTATTACTTACTTTACTTTTATCGTTGTGGCCACTAGGGACCGCGAGATTTCAACTGTTTTTCTTCTTGTTAGACCACCACGCCTTCATCGTTTCGGAATGGGATTTCTTCCATTGATCCGAGTGAACATATCTTGCTGGGTTTCACTTCCTCTTGATAAACCTGACGGAGTTTTTGTTTCAATGGGGCTCTTAGCAAGATATCTGATTCAGAAATTTCAAACTTTAACAAGTCCTTATCCACTTCCACCTCGGAAGTATGATACTGTAAAAGACGGTTGGAGAATCTACTGACTGGCATTCTGAGGAGGTGGGCATAGAATGTTATTCTCCGTTTCCGGATTACACTTGAGAGCATTTCAGTGTGGGAGTATATTTCTGAATTACTCCAGAGCTTGTAACCTCCAACTTTGAACTTAGGACCAAGAATCTTCCTAATGATGTTTCTTCCTTAACTTCAATTCTTTCGATCTATCCAGCTGTGCGGTTTGATATGCATTCCGATGCATACAGTGCTTCCGGTCTAATTACAGTTTGATAGTGTCTTAACTTTGCATTCCTAGAGATGAACATTTTATTGTTAAATTGATGTGTGAGGCGGAAGGCTGTTTCGAATTTATTGACTCGTGTTGAGATGGCGAACTTCTCTGAATTATTCGGTTCGATTCACTCATCAAGATACCTAAACTTTTGTACTCTTAAAATCTGGCCTTGGGTGGTTTGAAGATGAACTGGAGCTTCTTTTATATTAGAGATGAATTGGGTTTTAGTGTAAGATATCTTGAGTCCTATTTTGGTTGCACATTCATGTAGTAATACTTTTTGAATGGCTATTTCTTCTTATCATTACTGACAAAGTTAGCTACGCTCACTAACGCGCACCGTTAGGCCATGGATCAAGCTATCTGCGGACTCAGTAGACGTGGATTAGAGCCCCACCGTCTGCCATCCTCGAAATGGTTTCACGAGGCTTCCCTATTTTCAACTCCAGGCAAATCCTGGGAAGGTACCTTCTGCGTGGCCACGGCCGCTTCCTACCACACCATTGCCCAGATTCATCTTCATTCATTCCATCTCTCATTAACTCCTCTCTCGAGGTTGGCGTTAGGAAGAGCAGTCGGCCGTACAAACCTTCTGCCACATAGACTTGCATCGCATGTCATCCCTGACCTCGTTGAAAAGAGAATAATTGGGGGTAGGCATTATTATTATTATTAGTAGTAGTAGTGTACCACCATGACTACCTACACATGTTTGTTTATTTAGCCGTCTTGGTTTCATTCGATACAATTTGCTCCGGTTAAAATGGCGCAATATCTAAGGAATTAATAATGTATAATCCTAGTTACATGCCTTGCCAAACCGTTATTACAGGAGATGGCAGGCATAAGTATGCTCATCTGGTTGTAGTTACTTTCACGGTTGAAGTTGTCAGTTCCGATTACGAAGCTTTACGAGCTTTGCCGATCTGACATGGGGGAGGCGAGAGCTCAAGAAAAGTGCGCGTATAGTCCACCAGAAGACACAGTGGTGTTGTGCTGGTTGCCAGGTATGGGCGCAGTGTCGTTGCAGGCGGATCAATAGCCCGGCGGGATGGGGCGGGACGGGCGCCGAGTTGGCCCAGTCAGATCGGGGCCCGTGCGGGGTGGAGTGGGGCACACCACACGGCACTTGATAAACAGATATCATACTAATGGACTCACAATATACTGTATCTATACAGGGTGTGGCAATAATAGCAGAGAATGTCTGTATCGTTAGCATCGGATCTCTAAAACAATTCTCATGAATTTTCACAGAACCAAGTGAAAAATATAAAATACAAAACATTTTGTAAATAATTTAAACACTATAAATTCTGTGAATTTCGCACACTTTAAATGTAACTGGAAATTCCAAAGTAGGATCTGTTTTCCGGTAAAAAATTAAAAACAAATAAATTAATGAGTAAATTAATAAGTAAATTAATTTTAAAAAACAAATAAAAATAAAAAATAAAAAAGATAGGGTACATAAACGAATTAATAAATAATAACTCAATGAATAAATAATTGAATCAATGAATAAATGAATAAATGAAAGAATGAATGAATGAATGAATGAATAAATGAATGAATATATAAATGAATGAATGAATAAATAAATGAATGTACGAATAAATAAATGAATAGATACATAAATAAAAAATAAATTAATAAATAAATGAATGAATGAATAAATAAATGAATAAATGAACGAATGAATAAATAAATGAATGAATGAATGAATGATAAAAAATAAATGAATGAATAATTAAATGAATGAATGAATAAATAAGTGAATGTATGAATAAATGAATAAATGAATAGATAAATGAATAAATGAATAAATAAATAAATAAATAAATAAATAAATAAATGATTGATGAATGAAAATGAAAATCCACAGCCTGCTTCCAGTCTCCGACCGGGTCAGGAATGGAATGAATGAAGCCCCCATCTAGCGGCGAGGATATGAACTGTGCCGGCTGCCGAGGCCTGACGCACTCCTCTGGGGCAATGATTAAACGAATGACAGATGAAATGAAATGATAGTGGAGAATGTTGCTGGAATGAAATTTTGACAGGGAAAACCGGAGTACCCGGAGAAAAACCTGTCTGCCTCCGTTTTGTCCAGCACAGATCTCACATGGAGTGACGAATAAATGATTGAATGATTATATACAAAAATTGATAAATAAACGAATGACTAAATGAATAAATGAATGAATTAATAAATAAATGAACATAAACGTAAATGAATGCATAAATACACGAATAAATAAATGAATTAATAAATAAATAAATGAATAGATGAATGAATTAATAAATAAATGAATAAATGAACGAATAAATAAATGAATAAATGAATGAATAAATAAATGAATATATAAATGAATGAATGAATAAATAAACGAACGAATAAATAAATGAGTGAATGAATGAATGAATGAATGAATAAATAAATGAATATATAAATGAATGAATAATTAAATGAACGGATAAATAAATGAATGAATCAATCAATGAATAAATAAATGAATGAATGAATGAATAAGTGAAGATAAATAAATGAATGACTGAATAGATAACAACCAAACCAACAAATCAACCTGTCAGACGTGAGGTCCAATTTCTGCCAAGAAATCTAATTTTGTTTCGAGGATTTGAACGGGGACACGCAGTATCGTGAGGTAAAACCGAGAAGACGTGGGTTCTATTTTCACCTCAGTCGTCCTGGAAGTGATTTTTCGTAGTTTCTTACGTCTACTCCAGTCAGATACCCGGATGTTTTTTGAATTAGCCACGGCTGCCTCTTTTCCAAACCTAGCTCCAATTATAAATACACTCAATACTACCGATACCACCATACCACGAATCCTATACACATATGAGTACACGGGGCTGATGACCACGTTGTCAAAGGTCCTAAATGAAATACAGCAACAACAACTCAAGAGACACTCGGGTTAAAAGGGTATAGGGCCAATGAAGACTTCCTAGCGTAATGCAACTTGGAAGAGAACATTAGCTGTGAGAAGGGAAATATGAATCGGAATTCAAACCACTGATCTCGAAAATTGAAGTGTTGCTAAACGCTCTCGGCTGTATTGGTGGCGCGCAATCAGTAATGCTCACGTTTACATTACAAATCTTTATTCCTCATTTATTAAGCTTTGCCTGGGATTGTGATATGGCAGGTTTCCTTATAGCGGCTGATAACATTTAAATATAGTCACACATCACTCACGCTAGGAAGTAACAAGTGGCATTATGTTGTCTACTTTATTTGAAACGGGAAATTCATCAACTCCAACTCTGAGCAGGTTGAGTCGCCTCCATCATATCAGTATGGACATTCTCCTCGACTAATCCTTCCAATGACGATACGGGTGATAACAGTCGTGTGCAGACTCTTGTTTGGAGGAAAAAATAACTTAATTGTTTTGTAAGCACAAGGTAGTTTCAAAAATATGGTACGGAAGCTCTCACGTCACCTTCGGGTTCGAATATTTTGCTTTTGGTGTTTTTTCATTTGACGGACTTGGGTATCGTTGTCATTTAACCCCGTGTACTTGTGTGTGTGTGTGTGTGTGCAATTTTTTCTGATAAATTGTGTTAGTGTGATGGCTGTATTGGTGTGTGAATTTGTAATTCAGGTAAGAACTGAAAAGGAGGTGACCGTGGACATAAGTTAGGAGCCATCCAGGCATTCACCTGGAGTAGAAGCGGGAAACCATGGAAAAACACTTCCAGAATTGGGGAAGATGACCTCGCTGTTCCACACCTTAAAACAACAATAACTAATTAACTAACTTACCACTTCATAACTGAGGAGCGGAATCAAACTCACCTCCTCTCAGTTTTGTCTCACGAGGCTAAATGTACCCCGTTCCAGACCTGAAACCAGAATAAATATTCTTGGCAGAGTCGGGAGTTGAATATGGACCTCCGGGGCGACGGCCAAGAATGCTAGCCACTACGCAAGGAGGGGCTAAGACTGGAGACCATAGATTTATCAAGCAGGCTTGATATGGTGAAATGTATGCTGCGCCATATCAGTTGGAGGCTCGAGAATACGGCCAAACATGGAGTTGAAAAGTCTACAGTGTGAAGGGCACCTCAGTGGAGGAGATTCATAGGTAACTTGCAGTGTACGGTGCGAATGTCGTGTCATGGATGCAGATTTGGCATAAGGTTGCTGAGTTCGATAACGGTCGGTCGGTTTTGGGAGATAAGTCTCGATCTGACCGACACCCAGTGATTTCCATCTCTTCAGACCATGGAAGAAACACCTGGGTGGTAACCAACGATATGGCCATTCAGTATGGTATTCAGGAACTGAATGAAGATTTATTCCATGTCTGCATTGATGCCATCGTGTACCGTCGGAACAAGTGCTTGAACAAGAATTGTGACTATATAGCGTACAGTATAAGTATGTGTGCGTATGTCTGGGTGTGTGCGTATGTCTGTGTGTGTGTCTCCCCCTAATAAAATCTAAACGGCTGGAGCCATTTCAATGAAACTCGGTAAGGTCATGGTACTATTTTGACCGACCCCGATCATGTCCTTTAAATTTTTATTACGTCTCACCAATCCAACATGGCGGCTGTGCGAAATATTTCACCGGCATTCTATATCTTTGAAATTATTACTGATATCACCCTGACATTTTGTACGGTGATAAAGGGCACTACTAGAAGTTCACCTATGTGACTTTCAGAAACCAGTTAACTACAAAACGAATGTGGCGGCCAATGTGTAGCCTGTAATAGTACATTATGCAACGAGCCTATAATGGCTATAATTAAGACACGAGTGTCTTTATAAAACGAGCGTATGCGAGTTTTATAATTTCCATACGACTGTCTTAATTACCATTATAGGCGAGTTACATACGACTGTTTATGATCGACGATAATTATAACTTTATTATATGTTTTAACATAAATATTCATAAATATCTGTGGGATTCAGTTAATTCAGTTATTAGTGAACAAGGGCTTTGGTGACTGCACAGAGCGCATGCGTGGTCAAGGCACTCCGGAAGCAGAGACCATTCACTTCGCTTGACAACACAGAAATATGTTGGATTTTGAGCGCATGCGCGAAGGTATTCTTATCTAATTGGCCACACAACTGTTTCTTGAGTTCTGATTGGTGGGAGAAACTGTTTCATAATGAAAAAGAGTGTTATAATGAGCCTCATTATGATACAGTTTTCCGTCACATAATGTTGACATTTCGACATCGTCGAACATAAAAAAAAACTTTCACCTTGGGAGCTTACCTTAATAATTGAAACTCCTTCGTATAGATGCAATAAGACTACAATTATGGTGTATGAAAACCAAGAGCAAACGTTTGATTATAAAATACTTGAAATGTTGTAACAAAATGCGGGTCCAAATCCTTGGTTTAGGTGCAAGTAGAGCAGTCCAGGTATCTCGGGGTGACTAGTTGCTTGGCGTAGCGGTAACGTTCTCACCTGCTGTGCCCAAGGGTCGAATCCTGGCACAGTCACTTGGCATTTGCAAAGCCAACTCCGTACAGGCCATGGAGACCCTGGGAGTAGTGGAAGGTAGAGACTTCCACTTTTTGTGACATCGGCACTACATGGGATGGAGTTGTCAGCTCCACGCCTGGCAGTCTTTGCTCCCAGGAATTATCCTGGTACTCATTTCTTGTGTTGGCTGAGTGAACCCCAGGGATATTTGCGCTTCCGAAAGTGGTAGTTTTGTTTCTAAAATCCTCTACCTGGGTGGGGATCGAACCCACTTCCTTTCAGATAGAAGCTCAGCGCCTCTACCGACTGCGCCTAGCAGCCCCCAGTTGGCATTTGAGGATGTGGAAATATGAGGGAGCCGTGTCAGTAGATTTATATCACGTTAATGATCCCCTTAGGGGCAAACTTCTGGCACCCTGGCGTCTCTAAGAGCCTCAGTAGTTAGAAGGGACATAAAACCAGTAACATTATAATAATAATAGTAATAATATATAATAATAGGTTTTTGGAAGACAAAAAGTCAAGATCAGGTAGATAGTTCAATCACGCTCCTTATACGGACATAACGGTGTATCATCTCAGGGTATATTCCCGATCCTGCCATGAATGATTCAAACAACGTGAAGGTGGCTTAGAATCTATCAGCCATCCTCGAAGTGGTTTCCTAATGGAATACCTGTATGATACCTAACATGCTGGTCACGGCTACAACCTTTCTAAATCCCTAACCCATGCTTGGAGAGTATCCGACTTTCAACAAGGGGCAAGAGTAAGAATTCTATAATTACTCCTCGAGAGATTCCTAGCCAAATGTAGAGGCAAGAGGTGAAATTAAACACCAGTCATATAGAGTTGGAATATATTTTATAAATGTGTTAATTAATTAATTAAATTTATTTAGCGTATGGATTATGATCAAACAACAAATTTAAAATATAAATTACTTACAGAATAATGCAATATTATATTAAGAATAAATAGTTATATCAGAATGTTCAGTGATTTTATCTATCTCTCATTTCTCTCGGAGTGGTGTCTTATTGTATTAATCTTGCGTGTTTTGGGGCATTCGTCAGCGATGTACGCCATCGTATGTTCTTGCGTTCCACAATCACACATCGGGAATCGTAGCTTTTGTTCAAATTTGTACAGACTGATAAAGCAGCATGGCAGCAAAATGTCTGCCGGACTAGATATTGACTAGTTATCGGGTTACATTGTTCATCACCATTTGGTGGAGATTATAGAACTTATCACCCGTACATATCAATACGCATTGAACAAGCAGTGAACAAAGTTTAGTGAGAACTGGAGCGAAAGTAAATATTCAAAGTGAGGGTATCACGACCAGTGGCGTACGTACGGGGAATGAACAGGGGGATCAATCCTCCTCCCCCAGAGACAAATACAGTAATAACAAGAAGTTCCGTGAAGAACTATACAGCCTACTTTTCATGCCAATGATTATTCTACAGGTTATGAACCTATCTAGAATAATGACGAAATTAAGTTGGTAATATCGAAATATCTAATTAGTTCAAAATATACCTGGTATAATGTAGCCTAATAGAGCACTACAGTTGGCAGCCCTGGCGACTGAATATATTCTTAGTTCAATCTCTTAAGTAACAGAATACAAAATTTGGTTGAAGCCCAATGGACGTTACATGCAGTTAGACACTGGATCTATCAGTACGCGTAAAAGCATGTTGCCAACAATACCATGCGTGTGCTGGTCAGAAATAATCTGAAATATTATGATATCTTGTTGTGCCAATTTTGGATGAAATCCATTTGTTAGTATAGAAGTTACATGTATTTTAAAATTGGACATATCAGCAGGCATAGTATGATGTTGGCAGCACTGCCTTGTATTAATTACTCCAAATTAATCTAGAATGCCAGGTGCTATACGTGTGCAAAGTATAGAGCTGTTGGCTTGCATACTTTTTGGTATATTTATATTAGTGTAAAATAAATATAGACAGCATTTATTAACAGTTGGCAGCCCTGATTGCTCTTAACAATACTTATAGTCATATCTGTTATGGTACACATAGCACATACGAAATTTGGTTGAAATCCAACTGATAGTATAGAAGTTACATGTATTTAAAAATTGGTCGTATCAGCAGGCTTATAATCATGTTGGTAGAACTGACGTATATAAGTTACTCGAAATTAATCTAAAATGTCAGAATATACGTGTGCATAGTTTAAAGCTGTTGGCTTGCATACTTTCTGATATATTGGTATTTGGATAAAAAAAAATAAAGAGACCAATTATTAACTGTTGGCAGCCCTGGTGGCTCTTAAGAATACGCTCAGTCATATCTGTTTATGTACAGATATTACATACAAAATTTGGTTGAAATCCAATTGATAGTGTAGAAGTTATATGCATTTAAACATCGGACCTATCAGAAGGCTTAAAATTATGTTGGCAACACTGTCATGGTTGGCCTCCTGGAAATTAAACTGAAATGGTATTATCTACATGTATGCCAATTTTGGAATAGGTCCCATGCATACCTTGCAAGATATCCAACAAGGAGCTCAAATTTCTAGTGCGATTTTTCAGCAGTTGGTAGCACTGACATCATTTTCAAATATGGACGTGAGATATTCCGGTGCACATCTTTACTCATACTAAATTTGGTTTTGATTGCTGCAGCCGTTTAGGAGTTGATAGGGGGGGACACACACACAGCCAGACAGACCGACAGACAGAAGGACAGACAGACAGACAGACGCACATTTTCCCGGATCGATCTCATAAGTCTACTTTTTCCTCATTTTTGCAAAATGTGAAAAGTAGGCTAAAAATACGCAATTCGATGAAATGCTTATTTTGAATAAATCCAAACTTTAGTTCGATGAAAAGCGACTGGATTATGTACGTGATTAATTACTTATTCGAGAACATGTCTGTTTACTCGTGTAAAAACAAAAGCCAATGCATAAAACAACAAGCACGAAACAAAAAAAAAACAAACAAAAAAAGAACACAAAGCAAATGCCAAAGCAAATTTGAAAGCAAAATCATAACGAAAGAACAATGCAAAAATCAAAAACAAAATCCAAAGCAGAAAGTAACCAACACGAAACCAAAAACACAAAGCAAAAACAAAAGCGAAATTGAAAGCAAAAGCAAATACAAAAATCAAAAAAACAAACAAACAATAACACAATAACAAAACAGGAAAAACAAACACAAAAGAACACAACAAAAAACTGACAAAAAAACTAAAGTTAAAAGAAAAAAAGAAAGAATTTGAAAAAAATAGTTATGTCCTAAAAAGAGTATAGACCTAGTAAACGCTCTTAATAGATTAATAGTTCAGATTTGACTCCGGCTCATCCCCCTCCAAAACGAAATCCTAGTTACACCACTGTTCACGACATTATAATTTTAGTTAAATCAGTGGAGCGTTTTGCTGATGGTTTTCATAGTCATGGCTAATATGCGAAAACATGAATCATTATAATTAATGTTATGTCACGGGATCCATATTGATATACTGTATATAACTCACTCAAGCATGGTTGGCACATCTATAATATTGATCTAACTAGAAATGAACGGTATTTCTACTTTTCCAAAAGTTCGTCGCCCATAAACGGAAGAATTTTATACTACTCTACAGGATTGGAATGATTTAAGATGTTTTTAAACCTATATTTGTTACTTAATTTTCAGATTTTGTTAAATTAATAACCATCTTTTCTAAGGAATTCCATTCAAAGTTTTTACTAAAATTAATGTTCGCAGAATTTGCAGTGTGTCTGTCCGCAACTTCATAACCGATTAAGTATTTTATTGGATTTTATATGTATCGCTAGTCTAATTTTCACTTGTTTTCTATTTCGCTGAAGATGACACCATTAACTGTCGAAACTAGTACGATAATTATGTACTGTATATTAATTAACATGATTTTATTCTTTAGTATTGATTAAGGGGTATCATTCACTTACGTCAGTTAGACATGGGTATACGTATTCTCCAAGGGAAAGTACTTCCATTAACAGTACAGTAAAATTGTCAATTGTAGCTCTTCATTCGGTCAACAAGACATCGAGTAGCTCGGTGTGTCAAGGGGCTGATGATTGTAATATCCCAGGACATTATGCGATTGTGTTGACCGACTGAAGAGCTACTAATGACATTTTGTGTAGGCAATGCTGAGAAGAATAGCTTCAAATCTCTACATTACGATACAGTAAAAGTAATGGCAGAAATTTGGCAAAGTAGGTTACATTTCCGAACACCGTATAATTGCTCCGGAATTAGTGTTTTCCACTGTGAGGGGGAGAGAGTGGGGTAATAATGTCCACATTGAACGCAAGTAACAGGCACTTATCCACTTTACGCACTCGTGAACTTGACATTAAGGAGTCGTAACCAAGTACTGTACTCGGTGTTATATTCTCGTCATTTCCTGCCTAGACATCTTGTAGCTCGGTGGGTTAAGGGGCTGATGATTGTAATATCCAACTGTTTAAATCGTCGTGTCCATGCCTCATGCTCTTAAGTAGTCTACCTCGTTGCGTATTGGTTAGCATTCTTGACTGTCACCGTGAAGACCCGGGTTTGATTCCCGGTTCTTCCAATATATTTATTTCTGGTCTGAAGGGTGGAAAGGGGTACACTCAGCCTCGTGGGGAAACCTGAGAAGAGGCGGGTTCGATTCCCACCTCAGCCATCCTGGAAGTACTTCTACGTGTTTTTCTACTTCTTCTATAGTAATAATGAATAACCTCTGGCACTACAGCCCATGATGGGCTTAGGCCTACCAAACGACCGCTGTCCTGCCATTTGATCTGCAGATATTAGGGTGACGCGTGGTCAGCGCATCAAGTCCCCTCGGCCATTAATCTTTCCTACTTCTTCTACTCCAGGCAAAACCAGTGATGGTACCGAACATAAGGCCACGGCCGCTTCTTACCCAAATCCTACCTCAACTACACATATAAACAGGCCGCTTCTTACCCAAATCCTACCTCAACTACACATATAAACATTACTACAATCACCAACGAAACACATGTTATCAGACAAGTTAAACACACCTAAGTACACGGGGCTGATCAGCAAGATATCTCAAGGTCCTAAAATGAATTAAAACAGTCCTCTTCGCCGTACTTTAGTACACAGTATGTTACTAATGTTCTGTTTGAATCGATTACCTGTTTGGGACCTGAAAACTGTCCCAAGCATCGCATTTATGTTTATGATATCCTCCGCGTCCATTTACTAAACAAACTCAAGTTATAATTACTCTGTTGCCAGCAGTGAATTTGTATATTTTGTAATGTAATATGTGGAATATTCACATCTGCAATGCGACATGCTTGGTTACAAAAAATGGCATAACACACTTTTATAGAGGAGACTTGCTAATTCCGCAGTAGGCTATAGATTATCTGCAAAGATACCTCGGTGCAAGAGAGAAGTTTATTTCACCAGTTGTATTACAATAATATTGTATGGCCACGGGTGCCGGGTGCAAGCTTTGTTATTTGACGCCCAGAGGGCAGGTTGCATGTAGAATTCTTGTTGTTGCTTGGAGCGCTAGGAACCTGAAAGCTTGAGGTTGGTAGACCGACACGATAACCACTCACTACCTTTGTATTGAGTCAACTATTTAATCATATTTACTAATGGAATGCAGCCGAAATAAATCAGAAATCGCTGTGGGTGTCAAATTGTCAGGTAAAAAGCTCAAGGAAGTGGGAGACTTCTGTTACTTTGGAAGCAAAATAACAAGTGATGGGCGAAGTAAAGAGGATATTATAAGTAGGTTAGCACAGTAAAGGAAAGAATTTCTACAGAAATGGAATCTGTTGACATCGAATATAGATTTAGGTATTAAGAAGTCATTTTTGAAAGCCTTTGTCTGGAGTGTGACACTCGATGGAAGTGAAACTTGGACTGTTGGTGCAGCAGAAAAGAGGAGAATTCGAGGAACAAGGGCAGCGTTAGCTATCCGATTGTCATCTGCCACGGACCGGATTATGCGCTGTTGTAATGTGTACACGCTCCATGGTGACAATCGTTTATCGCAATAGGAAAGGGTTCTGTGTTCGTAGTGTTCCCATCTAAGAATGGAGCCATACATGGCAGTTTAGAAAGGGAAATTGACGCTGGTCAGCCCCAAAGTCAGTGGTAAAAGTTCATCAGATGATAACTTCACAAATTCAGTAATGAATTTGTTTTTGAAAACTAGATTAATACTTTAGAAGTAAGAGCGTATTGATGGATAATTCTTGTCTGGTTGATGGCGCATCACTGCAGAGGTCATGGAAGAAGCAAGCAACAGCTCAAACTACTGTACGCCTATAAACTGTGAAATTTCTACAGAGGTGTTCGTCTTATTTACAAAATATTTTTACTGCTTAATTTTTCTCAGGAAAGTGTGCCACACAAGGGGATGAAAACGGTCTAGTTAGGTTATATTTAGAACTTTTAAAGTGTCTCTCTCGTAGCATAGTGATTAGCATTTTTGGCTGTCACCGCGGAAGTCCGGGTTATTTCCCGGCTAAACCAAGAAATGTAATTCTCGCCCGTGGGCTGGAACGAGTTGCACTCAGCCTCGTGAAGCAGGACTGGCAATACGTGGCTCCATTTCCACATCAGCTATTAAAGAAGTGTTTCACCTCGATATCCCAATTCTACTCCTGTCACATGCTGAAATGGTATATAAGTTAAGGCCCCGGCCACCTCCTACCCACATTCTACCTCCAATTACACGTACACATACACTAGCACAGTCATCACATTGACGCCGGTTACCAGTCAATCTACACAGATCCAAATACACGGGGCTATATGACCACGAAGTCGCGAAGCCCCTACAATAAATTATCAACAAAACTGGAGTTGGTAGGTTGTTTCTCTGTGATACGAAGTCACTGTTTTATGAGACTTCTATTGCCATGCATATAACTGAATATAAGTGGTTTCCCGTGTTCAATTCCAGACAAATCCCGGGATGGTATATTCTTAATCTAAAAGATTACGGCTGCTTCCTTACAACTCCTAGCACAGATTCATTTAATTTCATTAATTTGGTGTCTCATTAACTCCTTTCTTCGGCCAGTTGTCCGCTACATCACATCTCATATCCGACCCCGTTGAAACTGGAATAAATTGAACGTACGGTACGTAGATATAATGGTTGCGTGGCACAGCGGTAACATTCACGCCTGCTGTGCCTACGGTTGCAGGATCAAATCATAGAGCAGTCAGTTGGCATTTCAGGATGCACGATTACGAGGGAGCCGTGTCAGTAGATTTTCTGACACGTAAAAGATCCCCTTCGGAGCAAAATTCTGATACACCGGCGTCTCTAAAAGCCACAGTATTTAAAAGGGGCGTAAAAATAACATTAACATTAGAATGTTCGGTAGTTAGCCCGGAAGCTGGTTGGATCCCCCAAAACTGCCACCGTAGGTTATGTTGGTAGATAGGCTACCCACAAAAGCCCAAGGTAGCACTAAATTGAGGCGTACTAGGCAAGGTGGGGAGAGAGGTAGTTTTTCATTGCTTTCCCCACTGAGTCAGAACAATAGCACTGACCTTATGAGTAGAAAATTTCACAGTACAGTACACACTGGTTGTGCCTTGAGACCATTACTCAGCACCACTCACACCTCAGTAACTTCCAGAATATCACAGCCATGAATGAGACTGAGACATCGGTGAATAGCCACATTTTACTCTAGCCTGTGCCAACAGGCTAGATATCCACCGGTAGATATCTGCAGAGAATGAGAGGAGTATCTTAGATAATTATATTATTACTGCTATCGATACATTTCCGTTAATTCTGAAGTATACAGTAGATATTCAGATTGTACCGCTCGTGAGCTCCTGAATAACTTAACATGCACTGTGCTAGAGACTTGAGGGAACGATGCGGTATCGTATGTTGTGAGTGGTAGATAAGAGACATGCAATGTGTTTGTTAGCGCTGTTGGATATCAGCAGCTAACTTGATAAAGAAACCCGCGACTTCATAACCTTCATTCCAACACGCAGTCCATTCACAAACACGCATTTTGACTAAAAGATAATACTTCACTATTTTAAACCAATTAAGAGAACAGTGAAGACAGGAATATTAGTTATATTGAATCCCTAATTCCCTAATACAAGAATCCTGCTCAGTAAGATTAATAAATCGCAGCATGAATTTAAATAAAAAAATAATCATAGGACCTACAATTATTGTACATGGAATTAAATGTTCTATAGAATTATCATAACACTAATAATGGCTATTAATTATGTACTACCTTAATCCTATTCTAATTGATACAGAGAGGATATCATAGACATTAACTAAGTCTTATAGTTTAGGATACCATACCCTGTACCCCTAAACCGTATTTGTTTCAAATGCATTTTGTTGTGTTCCTCATCTGTCGCTTTCGTATTCCACAGTCCCCTTACAAAATTAAAATGTTTCGATAATTTACCTGGCTGCCTCAATTCTCTATTTAGTAATTTTATTAAAGTGTGATATCCATTTTCACTTTCCATTATGCTTACATCTCCCTTATCTACGATCTATGATTTTATTATTTTGGTTTCATTGCATTTCCTGATGGGGTGTGCTGCACCCATAACATTCCCACAAAAAAGACAAATGTCCGCTTTCCCTACTTCTCTCAATTTTTGTTGTTATACACCCCCATTAACCAAGAAATTATCCCTTTCATTTCTCTTTTCGTAAGACCATCAAGCTTTATAGCCAAAAATTGCCTTATTTCGCATAACTCTCTTAAGATTCTTCTGTTACCACACTCTTCTTTTAGCACCTGCAACTCTATGTCCTTTACCCTTCTGCACCCTTCTTTAGCCTATTTTTATTTATGAAAAAAAAAAAAAAAAAGGCTTGTGAGATCGCCTCTTGTACGCGTGTGTGTATGTGTGTGTGTGCGTAAGTGTGTGTGTCCCGCCTAATAAAATCTAAACGGCTGGAGCGATTTCACTGAAACTCGGTAAGGTCATAGTACTAATTTGTCCGACCCCGACCGTGCCCTTCAAATTTTATTACGTTTCACCAATCCAACATGGCGGTTGTGCGAAATATTTCACCGGCATTCTATACCTCCTTAACTACTATAAGTTCACCTATATGACTTTCAAAATCTTTTTAAGTACAAAACGAACATGGCGGCCAAGCGAAGTTGAAACATTCAATTAGACTTTTCTCGCGATTTAACCATCCGAGTGCAGTGAAAAATAGTACAGAAAATGTTTATAGACATTGTAATGCACTGACATCTAATTTAGTTCATTTTACATAATCTCAAGATGGCGGCTGTGGAAAATTTTGAAACTAAGATTACATTTCTTGTGTCCTAATCATGCGATCGAAGTCAACGCTTGAATAATGAACATACGCAATAATCGTCATCTAATCTTATATATAAAAGTGAAAGTCTGTATGTGGGTGGATGGGTGGGACTGTTCCGTATACAAATCCACACCGTTCCACCAATCTCAACCAAATTTTGCATACACATAATATAGGACCCAGAAGGAACCGCTGGCTACATGCATTTTCGATAGTCTTTCTCATTCTTCTGATTTCGGCCCTGTTGCACTCAAGCACAGGCTAATCAAATCATAAAATTAACTCATGAAGGAATGGCAAGGCAGGACGTTTCCATGGCAACATAGCTCGAGTCGATACACGGCCGACTGGAAGCGAGTTGCGCTCGCCACTACAGGTATAGAAAATGAGGTTCTTTACTTGAAATCCCGTTAGTTACTCAAGTGCTCACACAGCACTGTCAACCGATTATAGCATAACAAAGATTTGACACTATCTACTATATATTTGTCAAATACCACTCACTCACTCACCCACTCACTCATTCATTCATCAAGAAATCTCAGAAACCACCGAACGGATTGCATTAAAATTCGGTATGCAGCTTCCTCATGGGCCAAAAACACCCACTAAGAAAGGATTAGTGGATATTCAGGTTCTAAAGGGGTGTTAAGGGGGTAGACATGCATTTCATTGAATAGCAATATCTCCCGATTGGTTTCATTGGGGGATGTGATAGACGGCATATAATCTCATCATTAAAAATAAGAAGACGCGTGTCTGAGGGGTTTTCGATGTGGTGCATATTATGAGGTGAAAGGGGTGAAAAGTGAGGGTTGAAAGATTCCTAACGGAGCGTGTATTTCTTAAACGACATAGGCGAGGAGTTTGAAACTCTGCGGAAAAAAATCAGAATAAAAAATGAGTAAATAGGTATTTGACCGTTTTTTCATAAATCCAATTTAAGGGGCCCATGGGGAGGGGTGAAATTCTGGGGGGGGGGGGGACAGGAAATAAACTGTCCTAACTGATTGACTCACTCATCAAACTCAGGGGGTAAAACTGTTTTAAAGTAAGTATATAGCTGTTCGACAGTTTTTTTTTTTCATAAATCAAATTTAAGGGGTTCATGGGGAAGGGTGAAATTCTGAAAAAAGGAAATTGAAAGAAAATGTCCTGACTCACTCACTCACTCATTCATCATCACCCAGCCAAAATTATTGTAGTTAGAAACATGACAGTTTGGGGATATGTTCATTGTATGTCAAATCTGTCGATTTTCGGATATTCAGGTTCTAAAGGGGTCTTAAGGGGGTTAAACCTGCATTTCATTGAATAACAATATCTCCCGATTGGTTTCATTGGGGGATGTGATACACGGCATATAAACTCATCATTAAAAAATAAGAAGACACGTGTCTGAGGGTTTTTCGATGTGGTGTATATTATGAGGTAAAAGGGGTGAAATGTGGGGGTTTAAGGATTCCTAACGGAGCATGTATCTCCTTAACGACATAGCCGAGGAGTTTGAAACTCAGCGAAAAAAAATCAGCTTAAATATTAAATAAATAGGTGTTCGACCGTTTTTCCATAAATCCAATTTAAGGGGCCCATGGGGAGGGGTGAAATTCTGAAAGAAAAAAAAAACAGGAAAGAAAGTGTCCTAACCGATTGACTCACTCACTCTTCAAACTCAGCGGGAAAAACTGCTTAAAAATGTGTTCGACAGTTTTTTTTAAATAAATCAATTTTAAGGGGTTCATCGGGAGGGGTGAAATTCTGAAGAAAAGACAATTGAAAGAAAATGTCCTGACTCACTCACTCACTCATCATCGCCCTGCCAAAATTATTGAAGTTGGAAACATGGCATTTTGGGGATATGTTCGTTGTATGTCAAAACCGTACTTAAGGGAGGATTTTTGTATATTTAGGTTCTAAAGGGGTCTTAAGGGGGTTAAACCTGCATTTTAATTGAATAACAATATCTCACGAGTGGTTTCATTTGTGGATGTGATACTCGGCATATAAACTAATCATTAAAAATAAGCAGACATGTGTCTAAGGGTTTTTCGATGTGGTGTATTATTATGAGGTGAAAGGGGTGAAAGTGGGGGTTGAAGGATTCCTAACGGAGCGTGTAGGCCTATCTCTCAAACGACATTGGCGATAAATTTGAAACTCAGCGAAAACAATCAGCTTAAAAACATATGTCAATCGGTGTTCGACAGTTTTTTCATAAATTAGTTTAAGGGGCCAATGGGGTGGGGTGAAATTCTAGGAAAAAAAAGAAGAGTTGTAAGGAAGCAGCCGTAATCTTTTAGATTAAGAATATACCATCCCGGGATTTGTCTGGAATTGAACGCATGTAATATTACGCAAGTAATAGGAGTTCAAGCGTTTTTTCATCAATCCAATTTAAGGGGCCCATGGGGAGGGGTGAAATTCTGGTAAAAATAATTGAAAGAAAATGTCCTGTCTGACTCACTCGCGTTTTCTTCTGGAGATAGTCGACTGACGGAAATAATATTTCTCCACCGTCTTGACGTATCGTTTGCCTTAAACATGGCTCCCAAGAATATCTCGCTTCTCGTACACCTGACTAATTTGCTTCAGCGTAGCTCATTGACACGGGCAAAATCGGGCACAGTATGTATGTATGTATGTATATTTACACATAGTTACCCCTCACAGTTCAGACGTTTTTGTTACAACCAAATGACAACTTAAGGAAGCATCATATAATACTACTACTACTACTACTAATTATAATAATAATAATAATAATAATAATAATAATAATAATAATAATAAATAATAATAAAAATAAGTTGTTGTTGTTGTTGTTGTTGTTGAATATTTAGGTCGTTGTCATGAAGCCCAGAGTACTTGGGTGAGTGTAGAATTTGTCTGATAACCTGTGTCACTGTAATGTCTATACCAATGTGTATACTTGTAATTAAGGTATGAATTTTTGGGAAGGTTCCAGCCGTGCCCTTCATTTAGGTACCATCCCGACATTTTCCTGGAGTAGAAGTGGGGAAACAACAGAAAGCATGGTTGAGGGAGGAATCGAGCCCACCTTTTCTCAGTTTTCCCTCTCGAGGCTGAGTGTACCCTGTTCCAGCCCTCAAACCAGATTTAAATTTCTTGCCAGAGCCGGGAATCGAACCCGGACCTTCGCGGTGACCAGCTAAGAATGCTAGCGACAACGCCAGAAGGCGGAGACTCAACAGTTCAAACGTTTTTGAACCTCCCCACCACATAGATGAAATAGATCACCAACTTGCAGTAGAATGCCGTTTGATTGTTTCCCGCCTTCTGTAACAATAGGCGTGTGTACAAGAGAATAATAATAATAATAATAATACTCATAATAATAATAATACAATGGTCACTGACCCGGATGTTTGAGAGGATTGCTGTGTAGGTGGAAAAATGCGGAATGGGTGCGTGCAACTTTTCTCTCGTGGTTAGCGGTAATTCCTGATCTCCTGCCGATAATGGGATTATTCTACTCACATGAAGCTCTAATTAAAACATGAAAAATTAAGTCTATTATTTACAGTGGCCTGACAGGCTTGTTTGTTATACTCTTGGGCGTACATCGCAGAGGCTGTAACGTGTTTTTCGAGGTTTTTTTATGCCACTGTCATAAGTCAGTAGGAAGCCATTCTATATTTATTTACGCGGCAAATTGTTCAGCCAAGAGAATTTTCATGTTAATTTATTATTATTATTAATTTATTATAATTATAATTAAGATATTTTCGGAGCATTTTATAAAAATTATAAGCATACAGATAGGTTTTCTATGTCTTAGAAAACGCTATCAAGCAAATTATTACGAACGACATTATCATAGAAAGTTGTGTGATTACGGAATTTAACGGAGTTTCGTCAGTTAGGGTATATCGAGAGACGTGACTCACTGGGAATTCAAGTACACGCTTAATCTTGTCGGGAAGTATTACGCAAGCGGGGTTGCAGCGTCATGAAAAGGCGGATAGTTGGAACGGAACCCTCCCGCCGAGTGTAATGAGCCAGAGGAGGGGAGTATAGCGCGTGGGGTGCAGCCAATCAGTGGAGACCACGTAAGCTAGAAGTCGGATGAAGAGTGGGGAGCCGACGTGTGGATATATCGTTCAGCGCGCCGTGGAGCGTGGACTATCTGTGTAGAACTTAACGAGTACGGTTGCACGCGGGAGTCGCTCCGATGTTCCGTGGAGTGGAGGACTAACTTTTGTAAAACCTAACCAGTGTGGTTGTACGAGTGTTTGGGTCCGATGTACGGACCATAGAATTATCTAATCTACCAGAATATCATCTAATATCGACAAAGATGACGACGTCCAGGAGACTGTGGGAAGCTCACAGCATCATCCAGTACGAGGGAAAGGCTTCGGCCATTTCCAGTGGTAAGCGCAAATGACGCAGAAATACGCCATCTCTCATTTCTCCTTGTTTTATATTTCATATTTCAATAACTTCATAGCTTGGGAATAAGAGTAAAATCAATAATTTATCAGACTCCGTTTTCACGTAATTTTCTATCGGTAATATTCAAAGCACAACGCTCCAATTTAAATTTTATACTTATTATTATTATTATTAATTTTGCTATACTTGTTTTATATAATAAATTCATTTCTTTTACAATGCAATCTTTGCTTTCAGTAGGTAGCATTAGATATGGACCAATTCCTTCTCCTGATACAATTGTTTGTTGGGTTAATGATCAAATCATACCACGATCTGAGTGAATAGATTCTTGAAGGTGTTCTACCAGAGCTAGACGTTGTTAAATACAAATTTAGATTTCAGCATTGCGTTGAGGTCTTGGCGCCCATTAAAACAACATAGCTTAGGCAAAGGTAAACAGTTACATTAATCACCCAACAGTTAGGGGCAGCCAAACCTTTACACTTGTCGCTACCAACATGGGGCATTAATTAACATTACACTTGTACGCTCAACGTGTGGGCTAGCAAAACGTCACAATTGTCATCCCAACGTGGAGCAAACCGTCACACTTGTCGCTCAACGTGAGGGTCAAACCGTCACAAGGCTATGCGAGGAAAGCAGGATAGTAAATAAAGCTATCCATTCATCAAAATCATCTTCATATCTTGCCGAGGATGCAGCCTACTTTTATACTGCGGTAGTCGACCGTGGTCCCTGAAGTAGATTCTTAGTTATTCTGTTTGAACAATTCTCACTTATGGTCCGATACTTACAAAACCGTGTATGGCAAAGTAATTTATGAGGAATATTTCCAAATGTACCTACCGCGGTAGCAGCGAGTGATGAGATGCAAGGCAATGGGACCATAATATCACCGGACTCAGTAGAAGAGTGCATTCGAACCCCATCACGGAGTTGGGTGAAGACCAGTTTGGTTTCAGGAGAAATGTAGGAACAAGGGAAGCTGTACTAAGTCTTAGGCTGATTTTGTAAGGTAGAATAAGGAAAGATAAGAGAACGTTCATGGCTTTTGTAGACTTAGAAAAGGCTTTTGATAACGTTGATTGGACTAAATTGTTTGACATTTTGAAATCGATTGGAATAAAGTACAGGGATAGGAGGGTGATATACAATCTATACAGAAACCAGACAGCAGTCATTCGAGTCGAAGGACATGAGAGAGAAGCTGGTATTCAGAAAGGTGTAAGGCAAGGCTGCAACTTATCACCCATACTTTTCAATCTTTACATTGAACAAGCAATGAAGGAAATTAGAGAAAAATGTAAAGTGGGAGTGAAGATTCAAGGAGAAATAATTTCAACTCTGAGATTTGCTGATGACATCGTCATCTTGGCCGACAAGCCTGAGGATTTGAATGAGTTTTTGAGTGGTATGGACTCCGTCTTACGGAAAGAATTCATGATGAAAATTAATAAATGTAAAACAAAAATACTGGAATGCAGCCGAAATAAATCAGAAACCTCTATGGAGATCAAATTGGCAGGTAAAAAGCTGAAGGAAGTAGGAGACTTATGTTACTTAGGAAGCAGAATAACCAGTGATGGACGAAGCAAAGAGGATATAAAAAGTAGGTTGGCTCAGGCAAAGAAAGCATTTCTACAAAAAAGGAATCTGCTGACATCGAATATAGATTTAGGTATTAGGAAGTCATTTTTGAAAGCCTTTGTCTGGAGCGTGGCGCTCTATGGAAGTGAAACTTGGACTATTGGTGTAGCAGAAAAGAGGAGAATTGAGTCATTTGAAATGTGGTGTTACAGGAGAATGATGAAGATCAGATGGGTAGATAGGGTTACAAACAAAGAGGTATTAAGACGAGTGGGAGAGGAGAGATGTTTCTGGCGACTGCTAATGAAGAGAAGAGATAGGTTGGTAGGACACATACTAAGACATCCAGGAATAGCAAGCTTAGTTATGGAAGGAAGGGTCGAGGACAAGAACTGTAGGGGTAGACCAAGGTTAGAATATGTTAAACAGATCGCCTCGGATGTAGGGTGTGGTAGCTATGTAGAAATGAAACGATTAGCTCAGGACAGAGAGGCATGGAGGGCTGCATCAAACCAGTCAAAAGACTGAAGACTCAAACAACAACATTAGCATTCCTCGAAGTGGTTCTCAATGGCTTACCATTTGTAACGCCAGGCAAATGCGGGTGGCACGTCCACTTTCTTCCAACGCCTTGCACAATTTCATTCAGTTTTATTCATTTCATCTCCCTTTAAAGCCTCTGATATGGTGACGACAGGAAGGGAATCCAGCCGTAAAATATCCAATATTTAGAAATTAATCGCAAACTCTCAATTTCGCGATAATATATCATGAGAACTCTCTTTTGTTTGGAAACCTAAATACTGTCTAGTTCGAAAAATCTTACATGGATCTGAAGCAGCCTATTACGATAAAAAGAATATCACGATCTAGTGATTATATTTTTTGCGAAACTATTACTACCATTCATCTTTTATTATCGATCAATAATCACCATAGAGAAAAAAGATACGAGCCTTACAGTAGTCGCATATGATGTGTAACAACTGACATGTTATCCTACTATGAAATTGAGATGAAATGTACTGTATGTGAAGTCATCTGACATGTTATCCTACTCGTATACTACACAGCTTGGACATTCTTAAAATGTTAATTTACTCTCCGTTTTCATACTGGTACTATGATGAATGTATAGATTGAATTGGAGATATGAAACCATAGTCTCTAGCCTATCTATAGACTACTAGAAATAATGTTCAATACAATCAAATTTCCCAATTCCTCCTTGGTGCAAACTATTGTAATTAAAATTAGATAAATCGTAATGTTATGTAGATTCTGTTAAAATGACGCATTATGTTATGATATACATCCTTTAAATCGATAATCCGTTAGCAAAAATAATTGCCGGGACTGGGGTTCGAACCTGAGACCGCATTATTCGCAGACCAAGATGTTATCCACGCAGCCATTAAGACCACAGACATTTGGAGTACACGGCAGGTACTCATTTTCACGTGCCGGTAATGATATGGAAGTATTTCTTTATGCTCCATTAATATTTTGGTTTTTTTTTCGATAATGTGCCTGCGTGGAATTGAGTTTTAAATTAGTTATGAATACGCCTACTTGACAGTAAAGGGAATTCCAAATAGTGGTCTATGAAAGGCTAGCCCAGTTCCCGTATAAAATCATTGATATATATTGCATTGATCACTGCATTACCGCAATGTGGATTAATATCTGAATAACCACTGTGCAAATATGATTTAATGAATATTTTTACACCAAAGAAAGACAACTTGATGATGATCTATTGTAGAAATATCTGTAATGGTGTCTCCAAACCTTGAAGTAATCCTTATGTTATATACATTCCACATGGTACCACTGCCAGCTGCTTTAGCAGCCAGGAGGGTTGCGTCTTACACACTTCCGTCCGATCCACTTCCGTCCCATTTTTCAAAATCACTCCCACAAAAATATCCTGCAACCAAGTGGAAAGATGTTACACATCAATAACCTAGTGTATCACTCATTCCAAACATGTCACAACGGTACTAAATCTGTCTCCTGGTTGGGCAGATGACCTCGTAGTTCCGCCCCTTGAAACAGCAATAACTCTGTCCCCTGGCGGGAAATTGTGAAATCCTCCAACCCCTTCGGAGGTTTAATGGGCCTGAAGGGTCTTCGGAAGATACGTGTGCTCTATGGACGAGGGGGCTGCTGCTTAGGCTTACGTGAGATATTTCAAGGTATACCATCTACTTTCTCTTCTACCTCCTTCACAGTTAGGGATGCAAATTCACAATAATTCGCTGATTCCAGTGGGAGCTTCTTGAACGAGGAAGAATTCGTCACAATTTGCTGGTGTGATCTCGCCGCTTTGGTATGGTTTCCAGTTACAGATACTACTCTGGATCATAAGCGGAAGTAAATTTGCTTGAAGGATGTTGCTTCATCAACACTACTGTAGGTTATGAGTTCCAGGAGAATGAGGTATAGGGGCAGATAACCTCGCTGTTCCACCCCTTAAAACCCCCAACAACTGACTAACTACCTATAGAATGAGGATTTTTGTTCCACGCAGTGTTTGCG
Organism: Meconema thalassinum; assembly: GCA_946902985.2. Classification (NCBI taxonomy): domain Eukaryota; kingdom Metazoa; phylum Arthropoda; class Insecta; order Orthoptera; family Tettigoniidae; genus Meconema; species Meconema thalassinum. The sequence goes on along the minus strand of OX336388.2, from coordinate 1,386,659,802 downwards.
TAATGTGCTTGTTTAGCTTTGTTTGACTCATCCCAGTCTTCTCGGCTTCTTTAAAGAATGAGACTCTTAGTGAAACCAGATAGATGATGATGATAATTGCAGTTCTAAGGGGCCTAAGATCTAAGTTATCGGCCCCAAAAAGACAGATAGGAGCGTATGACATGTTGTTAGAAGAGTGCACCTTACAAAGTGTCAGCCATTCGGGTAAACTTGATAAAATAAAATAAGAGAGAAAATTTACGACTCTAGTGAATCCTCGAGACCAGTCCCAAAGTTAAATGGTTAGCCTGTTGCATTTTGACCCGAAGTATTCCGGGTTCAATTCCCCACGCGTCCGAGGGGATTTTAATCTCCAGTGTTTATTTTTTTTGGCTCAGAGACTGGGTGTGTATCACGTCTTCATCGATCATATTCCTCATCGCTTCGCATAAGTCGCTCACGGGCGTTAACTTGAAGGACTTGCACCAGTCCTCCCCGGAGGCCACACTCAATTATTATGAATCTTAGAAGAGGCTTTCCGTTGCTCCTCATTCCTATGTGAGGAAGATCTCCGGCCACGCCCACCTCCTTCCAACAGGTATACACTCCCCTATACCAGGCAGAAGCTGCTTCAGTCCGCAAGTCAGAGAGCAATAATGCTCATAAGATAAGACATAGGAATAGCTACGCGCGATAAGGTCCAAATCTTTGGAGACAGGCAATAATCTCTGGACTTGGTAGATGGGTGGGTTCAACGCCCACCCTTGAAATGGTGATCCATGATTTCTCATTTCCATGTGCAGGAAAATTTCGCGACGGTCCTTTCTCGTAGAAAAATGAAAATGCACAGCCTGCTCCAGACCGACCGGGTCAGGGATGGAATGAATGAAGCCCCCATCTTGCGGCGAGGATATGAACTGTGCTGGCTGCCGATCCTTTCTCATAGCAAATGTCTAATTTCTTTCATCTCCCTTAATGAGGTTGGCGTTATCAAGGGTATCCATCTGTAAAAACCATCTACCACACAAAAATCTAATTTTAACTCATCCCCGACCCCATTGAAATAATAAGACTGGCTGCGTGCCTCAGCAGTAACGTTCTCGCCTGCTGATCCCAAGGTTGCAGGATTGAATCCTTGCGCAGTCAGCTAGCATTTGAGGGTGCGCACATGCGAGGGAGCCGTGCCAGTATATTTACTGGCACGTGTAAGTTCCCCTTCGGGGCAAAATTCCGGCGCCCTGGCGTCTCTAAAGACCGCAGTAGTTAAAAGGGGCGCAAAACCAATAACATTCTTTTTATTGAAATAATAATAATAACAATAACAATAATATACGGTATATATATTGGCATTAGAAAGCCTCCGTGGCTTAGGCGGCAGCACGCCAGCCTCTCACCGCTGAGTCCGTGATTCAAATCCCGGTCACTCCATGTGAGATCTGTGCTGGACAAAACGGAGGCAGACAGGTTTTTCTCCGGGTACTCCGGTTTTCCCTGTCAACATTTCATTCCAGCAACACTCTCCACTATCATTTCATTTCATCTGTCATTTAATCATTGCCCCAGAGGAGTGCGTCAGGCCTCGGCAGCCGGCACAGTCCATATCCTCGCCGCTAGATGGGGGCTTCATTCATTCCATTCCTGACCCGGTCGGAGACTGGAAGCAGGCTGTGGATTTTCATTTTTCATATATATTGGCATTCACTCGCGAGCGAGTATGAATTAGTCTTCCTACTGATGTATACGTATTAGGTGTATACATACACTAAACTGGTCATTAAGGGCTTAGGCCTTTATGTGATACTTGTTTCACTAAGATGAAGGGTCTGACATAAATAATAAGATCTAGAAGGTACTGTATAAGAACGCGAAGAATACCACGAAACGACAGTTAAACGAACAGCAGACTGGAATAAGAAGAAATTCGGCTTAGAAACAAGGTAGAGGACCTGGGTACAAGAACAAAGAAAGAAGGAAGATGGGAAGGAACTACAGGAAAAGAATAATTATTTGTAAGGCAATTCTAAGTAACAAAAATAGCCTCTTTGCATGTAAAACAAGGGAGACACAAATGAGAATGAAGAGGACTGGCTGTGGGGAATTATAATGGAGAGAGGATCTACAAGGAATACCGCAGTGAGCACAACAGCAAGCAGAAGCTCCTCAGATCTAAATAGGAAATGGCTACAGCTACAGTATAATCTCCATTGCACAGTTGATGTTAATGTATGAACAAATGATCCTTCACCAAGTATAATCTGGGAAGTCTGTCTTCGAATACAGGCGCTCAAACCAAAGAATGAGCGCACTCATAATAACTGTTCTTGGCCAGGTCCCAACGCCGGAGTTACATGAGTTTTGTGGTTGTAGCTTACTTTAGGGGCTGTGACGTCATGTAGCCCCGTGTATTCTGTATCTTTCAACATTTCCTGCTAACTTTTCAAATTAAAGCAAATAACTTACCTCAGAAATTAATTAAAATGTCCTACTTTTCCAATTCATGTATTATGCATTCTATGTCTTCCCCTTAGACTATTAATACTGTTTCCAACGGCGTCGGGGATAAGATGCGATGAACCCCACGTGGCTGATAGTTTCTACGTCCGGATGCCCTTCCTGACGCCAACCTCACAGGAGGAGTTAATGAGAGATTTGATATCTTGAATGTATTCATAGAGAACTGCCACTGAGGCTAAAGAGCCCCTTCGTGTAGCGTATACATTGCTCTGGCATGAAGTTTTGTAATTAGAAACTAAACCTAGCTTAACAACTAATAAAACAAAATATAAATGACACTTATTACTAAACAAACCAATTAGCAAACATGTTGTAGACAAGACGAATAATACAAATTAGAATATAATAATTAAATAAATAACCTACCCAATGTATTATTAAATCTATTGAAAAGAAACAAACAAATTATAGTACGTTAAAAGAGGACTACAATTTTTATGTGAATTATTAGTACATTATGCATCAAGCCTATAATGGCAATAATTAAGACACGAGTGTCTTTTATAATTTGCATACGAGTGCCTTAATTACCAATATAGGCGACTTGTATACGACTGTTAATGTTCTACGATAATTATAACTTAACATAAATATTCATAAAAATCTGTCGATTCTTGGGAATTGTGTGGGCTCAGCATTTGATCTCTACCCAATAACGGATCTCAAAGCTTTGAAACATATTTAATCCTGAATTTGCACCAACAGATAGCGCACTGGTACTATGCATGATCATTTTGTTATATTGGTCAAAAAACAAAAAATAGACTGTTACAAACGCTTTAAAATTAAAATGTATCGTATTATTAGATTCTTCAAATTCGATGCGTATAGAATGTCAACGGAAGGCAAATCAACTTAGTCCCAAATAGAACAGTTATTTGGCGGAAACGTTTCGCATAAGAAATCCATTTACTGCACAAGGAGCTGGATTATAATTTCCGTGGGACTAATGTCATACACATGCTTCCTGCATGACGTTATGGTGTGTTTATGTCAAAAACTGCATTCACTAAAATTGACGACGAAGTCTTACGAATGTGTGGAAATTGGAGTTGCGGATATTAAGGTACAGTGCTATTTCTTTTGCAATGTTGCCCAGTTTGTTTATGCATTGTAGCTACAATGGTTGATCCAATATAGGCTACATTGTCAACTTTCATATCAAGTAATTCATGTCCGACATGTTGGATTTTCAGTGCATGCCAGACGCTATCCTTACCTTATTGGTCAATGAATGAAAATATTGAGCTCTAATTGGTTGGTAAAATAGTGTTATAATAATAAATAATAATATCGTATGGTCTCGGGTGCCGGGTGCAAGCTTTGTAATTTAATATCCAGAGGGTAGCTTGCATGTCGAATTTCGTTGTTCCTTGAAACACTATGAAAGTCAAGGAGGTTAGATATCTAAGCTCCTTGAACACTATAGCGCTTTCTAGTGGAGAAATGAGGAACTTTGTGTTGGCGGAAACTCCCGAGATTAATTTTGCCATTATGAACACGGCCTACTGAATTCAAATGGGTCCTTTGACATGGCAACATCGTATGACCAATTGTAGTGGTAGGTTCTTTTTCATACAATAAATCTATGACATGGGTCCGCCGGCTTTACTTCCCCTCCGAAGGAAGGCATACTGAAGGATTTTAACGCTCTTAAAAAACCGACGACTTTGGCCGGGTTTGATTCATGTATTATGCACATAATAACTAATTTATCCCACATTGGTAACACGTTATTTGAGATCTCAACGTCATTACACAATTCTCAAAGGTACAGTTATTAAATAAAGAAACTTTCCATGTTGGTACCCCTGATGTGTCAATCATGATTCTGGTTTATTTGAAATAACATATTATCCTTTATATACCAGTATTTATAATTTCATTTCAACGTATATAATGGTTTGAATGTTACAGTAAGTTAACTATAGAAATCCCAGGCCTAGATTTATAATGGTTGGTGACACGGATATCATCGCAAAGTTGCAGAAATGCTTATCCTTATTTATTGTCACAATATTTAAAATGAGGTATATTTAAACTGTGCAGTTTCAGCGGTGAGAGACCGGTGAGCCGCGAGGAGGTCTACTAATGACTGATAATGGTCATCATAAGATACGTATTTTCAATGTTTATGTTTTCAGAAGGAACACTTAGAAGCGAATTCGCTTTGTTTTTGTACCGTTTCATTGTTAACTAACCATGATTGTTATTGTTTCCAGAAGGACTGATGTTTGGTTTGTAAATAAGTTATTGTATAAACCACAATGGGTTTACTATAAGAAGTCATTGTAGTGAAATCTATGCTATTCCAAACATTAGTTGAGCAGTGTAGTTTCCTGTTCCTGATGTTGATTCTTTGTGAGGTATTGCGACATTGTGGTCATGTAGTCCCGTGTACTAGGTTGCGTACGGAATATGTTTGATAACCTGTGATATTGTGATGGCTGTATTAATTTGTTTAGTTGTAATTCAGATGAGGATTGGGAAGGAGGCGGCCGTGGCCTTAATTTAGGAATCATCCCGGCATTCACCTGGAGTAGAAGTTGAAAATCACCACGGAAAACCCACTTTCAGGATAGCTGAGGTAGGAATCGAATCCGCCTCTTTTCATGTTTGTGCCATGAGTCTAAGTGTAGCACGTTCCAGCCTTCACACCAGGCAGAAAGGGAAACCAAATCTGGGACTCCACGGTGACAGTCAAGAGTGCTAGCCAAAACGCAACGAGGCGGACATCCCTGGAATGATATATGGGCTAAATAACGAATGTTGAAGAGGCCACAAGATGGCATATGACCCACAACCTGGTAGTTACACCACTAAAGTATCGACAGCAGTGGCTACGCTGGCTAAAACGCAGCGTTAGGTCATGGGGCCAAACTCTCTGCTGACTCGGAAGACGCGTGGGTTCGAGCCCCACCGTCAGCCGTCCTAGAAATGGTTTTCCGTGGTTTCCCATTTTCAACACCAGGAAAATGCTGGGACATCCTTGCCCAGTGTCATTCATCTTCACCCATTCCGTCTCTCATCCCGACGCTCAGGTTGCCCACGGGCGTCGACAAGAAAGACCTAAACTGACCTCTCAGGAGGCCACACGACTAAAGTGGGTTATCAGCGCCTAAGATGTTTGTGTATCTATTGAGGCCCACTTGTGGATAAAGCCCGAAGTGAATCGGGCGCCATAGTGAGGTTGATGGCCTCGAGACGCCCCGCCTCACGGCGCTAGACGGAGCGGCGGCAGAGTAACTGGAGCACCAACATTACAGGCACGCTAAAAGCATACATGCGGCAGTCAACCACGCATGGAAATTGAATGTATGATAAGAATCATGCAGGCCAGTCGCTACGTGTGCGAGACCTTGCCCTCATTGTTGTGCCTGTTGCCACCAGCTCTTTTGTGATTGGCAGTTTTTTTATGGGGTATGCGTACGCAGCTTCAAACATACGAAGGACACAGGTAGGGAAAGAGTGGTTCCTTGGGGAAGGGGGCAAGTGGCAAGTCATCTTATCCTCGTCTTTACAAAGTATTGATGCAGCCCGCTCTAGAGACTCACAACTAGTGTGCTGGCGACCATGGCTCCCTTCCTTCATATTTCCAACCACTTCGTGTTTTGCAGCTAACATTATTGGCAGTCACTACGTGTGCGAGACCTTGCCTCCATTGTTATGCCTGTTGCCACCCTCCGTACCAGCTCTTTTGTGATTGGCAGGGTCCGGGTTCAATTCCCGACGCTGTCAAGGAATTTAATTCCGTTCTAAGGGCTGGAATGGGTACCGTACACTCAGCCTCGTGAGGCAAAACTGAGAGGAGGTGGGTTTGATTCCTAGAAGTAGTTTTCTATGGTTTCCCACTTCTACTTCAGGCAAGTATCGGGATGGTTCCTGGATTAAGGCCGCGGCTGCCTCCTTCCCAATCCTAACGTGAATTACAATTACACACATCAATACAGCCTTCACAGAGACACTGGTTGTCAGACAATACACACGCACGCAAGTTTTCGGGGTTTAATGACCACGATGTCCAAGCCCTTCAAATGAAATAACAATCATTAAATCCCTACTTAATTATCCTCTGTTCGTATGCATGTCCACCATATTGAATGTACGACATCAGCAGAGTATATATCCTATACAGTATTCACTTTATGCCAAGTTTCGATTTTTAAAATTTATACACTGAGTGGCCAAGAATCACGAGAAACGGCAGTCCCATGAGAAAATGTGCCGTGCATGACTAGATTTACGCCCATTATATCACTAATCACGACCACATTAAGACTTCGTCAACTGTGATTTTTAAAATATTTCTTTCTATTACAGTAGTTTGTAAGTTCTTTAAGTTCTGTGAACTATCGGTGCTAGCCGCACTGTCTGTGTCAATACTCACACAATGCCATGATTTTTGGCCACTAAGTGTAAGATAGTGAGTAGTTGATTTCATTATTTTGAACGGTATATTCAGGATGGCGGGTAACTGAGGTAACTTATGTGTATTATGTGAAGCTTCCTGAATGCGAATTTGGTGAGCATTTATCGATTAAAACAAATGACTAATTATAATACTTGAAAATTTTCCGCGACTGCCATATTTAAATTAATTATATGAGATATTCGTAAATTTGTCGTCCGGATCCGCTCATAGAATGTATACAGTATGTGAGAGTTATGTAGAACTTGAGACCACATACATCTGCGCAACCAATATAGGCTAAATAATATAATATTCTTTTAATTATTGTCCATCCAAGGATACAAGGCGTTAAACCAAGGGAGATAAGGCCCTTTACTGCTTCTTCCAGGTACAGGCTTAATAAAACATCAGTTATGTATTGCGTGTGCCAACGACCTAGCCATGTTGAAACACCGGATCCCATGAGAACTTCGCAGTTAAGCAACATTGGGCGCAGTCAGAACTTGGATGGTATGCCGGTTCTAGACACTGCGCGCTGTTGGCCAACATACGGAGGAGCGGAAAGGCCCTGGCCACCCTACCGCAAGTAAACTCCGGCTGGGGGTAGCCTCTTCGGAGGCTCGGACCTGCCTTCGGGCAGAATACCAATTAATTAATTATGTATTGCGCACCCGACCTCCGCAGATGCAATGCTTTGATGAATGAATACAAGAAGATCCAGATTAATCAAAGATTGCCCATTCATGAGGATATCCACCACCTACATATAGTAGGTAGCATGCTGAGCTTCTATGCCCAAGATAGCGGGTTCAAACCCGGCCGAAGCCGTCGGATTTTTAAGAGCGTTAAAAATCCTTCAGGCGGCTTCGGTGGCGTAGTTGGTAGCATGCTGAGCTTCTATGCCCAAGATAGCGGGTTCAAACCCGGCCGAAGCCGTCGGATTTTTTAAGAGCGTTAAAAATCCCTCAGTATGCCTTCCTTCGGAGGGGAAGTAAAGCCGGCGGTCCCATGTCATAGATTTATGGCATGTTAAAGATCTTTCCACTAATTACACCTGTGTGAAACTAAATTGGATAGGTTAAGAATGTAAACAACGCTCTTAGGTTGCTACGTTCGTTGCCAAGAGCCGACTGCGGTGGCGTCTAGTAGCTAGTTCTGAACTAGGCCTAGTAGTCGTTGACGGTGGCGCTTGGCGGCAAAAGTAGGAACTATTTGAAAATTCAAAGTTGCAGTCCCTACTTGAATTAAAAAAACAGATACACACACTAATACAGTCATCACAATTAACACCGGTTATCAGACAGATTCTACACACACCCAAAGTACACGGGGCTACATGACCGCGTTGTCGCAGCCCCTAAACTAAGGAACCAACCAACCAAAATCCTTCAGTGTGCCTTTCTTCGGAGGGGAAGTAAAGCCGGCGGTCCCATGTCATAGATTTATGGCATGTTAAAGAACCTTCCACTAATTACACCTATGTGAAGCTAAATTGGATAGGTTAAGCATGTAAACAACGCTCTTAGGTTTCTACGTTCGATGCCAAGAGCCGACTGCGGTGGCGTCTAGTAGCTAAGTTCTGAACTTGGCCTAGTAGTCGTTGATGGTGGTGCTTGGCGGCAAAAGTAGGAACTATTTGAAAAATTCTAAGTTGCAGTCTGTACTTAAATTAAAAAACAGATACACACACTAATACAGCCATCACAATTAACACCGGTTATCAGACAGATTCTACACACACCCAAAGTACACGGGGCTACATGACCGCGTTGTCGCAGCCCCAAAACTGAGGAACCAACCAACCAACCAGACTGAAGTCAAGATATCCACCCATCTGCACGGCGGAGAATCATGTAATGTGTAATTTCAACCTGACTGAGAAATGGTCTAATGAATGGAGACAATTCGCCCAGCAGAGTCTTTGGAAATGCCATGCATCACACAGAAGGTACCTGGCTTTGAACAACCTCGGAAAGTATGGTCCAAGCTAAACCATGGTGTGTGTGCAGATCTGCTATACAAATGGAAGAAAAAGTCATCATCTTGTTGCGACTGCGGTGCGGAGAGGCAAATTGTGAAACATATCACCCAAGAATGCCCACTGAGTCGTTTCAACGGAGATAGAAGTGAATTTTTCCTGGGTACGCCACAAGCGATTAACTATGTAAATAGTGTAAATATTAATCTGTAACTCATGTATACGCCATACGATAAATAAATAAATGTATTGCGGGTTGGACTAGGAACAAGGAAACATAAACAATCCATTTAACTCATTGTCCAGTTGTACACTCATGATTCCCATCTCAGCCACAATATCAACACGTAAATTATGGAACGACAGCGGTGGCTACACTCACTAAAGCGCAGCGTTAAGACATGGGACCAAGCTCTCTGCTGACCTGGTAGACGCGTGGGTTCGAGTCCCACCGTCGACCGTCCTTGAAATGGTTTTCCGTGGTTTCCCCATTTTCAACTCCACGAAAATGCTGGGAGGGTACCTTCTGACAGGCCACGGCCACTTCCTTCCACATCCTTGGCCAGTTTCATTCACCATCATTCATTTCATCTCTCATTAATCCCTCTCAGGAGGTTAGCGTCAGTAAGGGCATCCGGCCGTAAAACCATCCGACACAATGACTTCCATCGCATCTCATCCCCAACCCCGTTGGAGAAACGGGAATAATGAGTAGACATACACAACACGTAAACTGTGGGGCGATACCAATCCCCCAATTACAAGCACACAAAATCAGACAGATTTTATAGACTCTTTAAGTATATAGGAATGAAGACCAAAAGTGAAGTACAGTATAACAAATAACATAAAATATGCAATACTTGATGTGAGTTCACGGAATATACAAGAACATGGATTATTTATGCTTTGAAAGGCACATAAATATCGTGAGTTCTGTGAACTGTCGGTGCTAGCCGCGCTGTCTGTGTCAATACTCACACAATGCCGTGCGCCGGCCGGGATAACTCGCGTGACAGCCAGCAGGTGCCACATATTCTACCTGCACGACTCGGTACAGCTGCTTGTACTGCGGCATTATGGGTCTATTAGTCCCTCTTTCCGAGTGTCTCCGCGAGTGTGGGACCTCGCAATCCGTCCTGCAGAGGACGCCGGAAATGGCTCAAGTTCACACACCGCAGGTAATGCCTGCTCTCAGCACATTGTTATCACCAGCATATACGAGGAACTTCCTTCAAGTATCGAACAGATATTGCTATAATATTGGAGAAGACTGATTATGTTGTTTGTTGTTAACTCGGGACATTATAGTCATCATTCCCGTGCATTTGGGTGTGTATTCAATTTGTTTGACAGCCTGTGTTTCTGTGATGACCGGAGTAGTGTATTATGGTCGAAGATGGGGCAGATGTTCCGAGATTTGCAATAAGTTACTATCCCGGCATTTGACTGGAGGAAGTGTAGACTTTCCCCGTGTCAACGGCGGGATTCGAACCTCCGATCTGCGGACTTGCTGCCGCACTCTATTTCGGTCGCGATTAAGGATTTTAACGCGAGGTAAAGAAGACTCAACGTTCAGCTGTATTCCATGTTATTTACCACTGAAGCGATAATTATACATGATTATGGGTCTGCCTAAATAAATATTGAGTAGGCTACGCAACAATATGCTTACATCACGAATGATCCACTTCAAGTCTGCTACGGACAGTGTCATTCGGAAGACTGAAAATTCTTCAAGTTTCTCCACGCCCAACTGAACATAAGGATAATTCACAATTGATTGTTGTTGTGTACATGTATAATTACTTGATTTCTTTACCCAGTCCCATGAACATGAATAATTGCCGCTATGGGCAGCTAAAAGTGGTAAATGAACATAGTTCACAGACGAACTTTATCCCTTCTTCAATAGTATACCAATATCTGTTCGACAATTAAATTCTAGAAAGTTTCTTGTTGGTCTCACCATCAGGTGTGAAGGAATAATACACCTATGGCTTCAAGTTTTTAAATGATCTTTTCGTACGTTAAGGTTATGTTTGATTGAACAGTGCATAACACAAATTCTTTCTCACGCTTTGCTTTAAAACAAGCTAGATTTTCACGTGGGACCGATCACTGAACCTGATACAATGCATGTGAACGATTTCTCTCCTCAAAATATGAGGTCGAGTAGGTGATGTTCCCTTTATAATGTTATGTGTAGGGGAGGCAACACGTGAGAACAATATATAAATGAATTGAAAGAATTTCAAAATATCCAATTATATTTACTCCGACGAAACTTCAGGACATAACTTTCACTACATAGACTATAGAGATTTTATCAATGATTTCTCTAATATTGGTTTAAATGAACTGATAAGGATACTTTGGTCCAGTAGAAGAGCTGTTTACATATATTACTGTAATTGACAGGGATTTATGAAAGATAATCTCGCGATTCAGACCGACAAGCACAAATGGGAGAAAATAGTCTCATATTGATCTATATTAACTCCTGGGCAAGATGGAATAGGTCAGTGCTGTATCGCACAAGAAGAACTGCACTACTCAAGATACTTGCTTCCTAGAAGTCTTATTAGCTGTTAAGTTCATCTCGTATAGCCTCTTTTTATATCCCTTCTGTGGTACGTATAGAAATTCAGATCCTAAGGGTCCAGGGTTCGGTTCTCGGCACTGCTAAGAAATACAATTCTGGTCTCAAAACAGGCGAGTTCGATACCCACCTCAGCCTTCCTAGAAATAACTCTCTCCGTGGTTTCCCACTTCTACTCCAGGCTTATGCCGGGATGCTTCCTAACTTAAGGCCACGGCTGCCTTCACTGGTTCTCAATATCTCCAAAACTATTATAACGATCAAATTGAAATCTTGTGTGGTGTTAGAGGACTATAAAGTACACAGCCTTTATGTGACTTTCAAAGTACAAAAATACACGTGGGCCACGCAAGTTTCAAACGTTTAAAATTATTTTTCTGGTGACCTAATTATCCGAGTACAAGCGCAGTGAAACTACGCACAGTGAACCGTTACTTGCCTTACGTATATCGGTATCTAACGTTGTTCAATTATTTTCAAAAATTCAAATGACATTATTTGTTATGCGAAATTAGAAGGATCCTAATATCTATTTAAGGCAATCCAATTGAAAGTTTGTTTAATGAACCACCATAACAATCTTTATACTATACTGGTGCATTGGCCTACTCTATGCATTACACTGAAACAAAACAACATGGTGGCCACACGAAATAATTCACCAGTACTCAATATTCCCGAAGCTAATAATAGCAACCCAACTGACATTTTTAATGGCGATAGAGGGCTATTAAGATTCAAACATGTGACTTTCAGGAACATAATAAGCAAGAAAACATGGTGACACACGAATTTCAAATATTAAAATGACTTTTCTGGCGATATAATGATCTAAGCACCGTGAAACTTGGCACAGTAAACCTTAATTTAGAGCTAAATATATTGGCATCTAATTGAATTGAAACTTCGCATAATGATCAACCATAATAACACAGGTCTACAAAATAACATTTTTTGGATTCAATAACATCACATAGACTACAACTATCAAATATTGACGAGTTGCATTATCTTAACTAATACTGCAAATAAATTAGTGTATATATTGTAAATGTTTTCACCCATACTTTCAGACATAGATTTTATAGCCTAATAGTGTAATAGATCTGATGATGATCGCTTGACGATCGAAACTGGTCATCCAAGTGTACTTATTACTCTCATGCATTTTTTTCTTGATTAGGGAACAACCCATCTCATTTGGGTACAATCGTGTTGACCGACTGAGAAGAATCAAACTTTTGTTTTTCTAATCGAGGTAGCTGACAACTAAACACAACTAAAAGGACACGAGTCGAACAATTGAATATATCTTGATGAGGGAATTGAGAAATTGAGTAACTATCGTGAGCAGCCATCCTTTCGAGGAGTAGCTCATTCGATAATAAGTTAAACTTTCGCATATGGTAGTAACTATCGTATCGTTTGTTATAAGCATTCCTTATTTTCCTTTTATGTCCCCTGATTTCACTTGTAAAATATTCCGGTACAAATTTCTCAATAGCACTGTTTGCGATATTTAGAATTATTTTCCATAACCTGTGATCAACATTTGTATTCCTGTGTCGAAGAAGTCTGCCACCAGTGTGTTACATTTGTCTCACGAGGCTGAGTGTACCTCATACCAGCTCTCACACCACATTTTAAATTTCTCGGCCAAGCCGGGGATCGAACCCAGACCTCCGGGTCGACAGCCAAGAGCGCTAGCCGCTGCACATGGAGATTAGAGTCCGTGCTGCCACTTGATGGTAAAGGTGACGGGGATATGACGTCATAAACCACCTTCCTTTACTCTGTGCACACGATAACGACTGGTGATGATCGTTATTACAATCACCGTTCGCACGTAGCACGGGTTAGTCGCTGTCCCAGTGGTCACTTCATAGCTCGATAATGTGAGGAGCAAGCCACAGCACTTGGCTAGCACCAGATTTCTTGTGTACTCCGGATCAATACACATGAGGGAAATGCGTCAAGGTCATAAATGTGACGACAGAACTTTCTTATCAGAACACGCACACTTACGTGACAAGGAGGGGCTTATTTAACTCGGAGAAATGAAAAAAAGCAGTTTCATTTTAGGACCTCCTCGTGTCTCAGGGGCTAGCAACGTTGACTACCAGCCGAGACATCCTTGGTTCGATTCCCGTCTCTGTTAAGAATTTAAAAAAATATTGGTATGTTCTCGTAAGGGGTCTCCCAGACTCGTTATGCTAAATGGAAATCTGCCGGATTCTGTGTCCTGCTCTTCCTCAACGTTATAACCACGATGTCCAAGCCCCTCAAATGAAATAATAAGAGATTCACTATGAAATGGAAACTGTCAATGAAGTGGCCACAATACACTGAAGACTACTTGACCGCCTTAACTTCACAATTCTCTTTATAGTGGTAGTTGAGTTGTTCGTTAGATTACAGCAGGGTGGGATTCGATGATTATGATGATAATTGTTGTTATAAGGGGCCTAACATATAGGTTATCGGCCCCTAATGGTTCGGGTGATAGTGAAAGATGATATGAGAATGAAAACTATAACAAATACTAACTACAGACTTACATACTAGACGAAGAAATGGCAAACAAATAAAGGATAAGGCAAATAAAAGACAAGAAGGAAAGAAGTGCTCCCAAACCTCGAAGAATGAGGATTGAGGGACTTGGAATGAAGGAGAGCCATGAAATGCAGATAGAAAAGGGAAAGAGGTGAGGGCCCGCCCCAGAGTCAGTGAAAAAGGGGGAGGAAACGGACCCAGCTCAGGAATCCGTCGGGATCGCCAACTCCCGAACTCACCAGCCGTGAGCCCCCGAGGGTGTAGCAATATCCAGGGTGCACCAGAAGTGGTGCCTCCCTGCCTCCTTGAGGGCCTAGGGTGGGTATCAAAAAGGGAGTAGTTTAGGGGTATTATACCACCCCGATGAGTATTGACTTGTCTTGCTATAGACTATTTCCACTTGTGAGTCGCCTGTTCTCGGACCCGAGTATTATTTATTTATTTATTTATTTATTTATTTATTTATTTATTTATTTATTGTATGGCTATTAGTGCCGGGAGTGTCCGAGGACATGTTCAGCTCACCAGAGGCTGTATCTGCTTCAAGCGGACACCACTAGGGTGAGCTACAAGTTCCGTTCAATTTCAAGTAGTTCCAACTTTCGCTACCAGATATCAATGATACCTAGTGGAGAGCGTTGGAACTTTGATAGAGCGTTACAACGAAATCAAACCTAGAAATTTAGTTCCACACAAGTTTTGTTTGTGTAAGGATCTTTTACATGCCATAAATCTATGACACGGGACCGCCAGCTTTACTTCCCTTCCAAAGGAAGGCATACTGAAGGATTCTAACCCGAGTGTAACAGTGTACCCCATGTTCAAGTATTGATCATCGTAGTGCACATCTGTCAGCAGACGGGATGGAGCCGGGGGTTGCAGATAACGGAGCAATTGTCATGGGAACTGAGTGGGTGACAGACACACAATACTGCTTGTGCTCTGGCTTCGGCTGTTTTTCACAAATTGTACATGGGAATGTAGTGGTCTAAAGGGTAATTAATTCAAACATGAGTGTGAGTGCTGGTGGCAAGAGCGCCACGTTATAGAGCATTCTAAACTACATGTCTAGGTCGAGTAAGTAGAGCATGAGTTATGGATTAAAAAAAAAAGAATAGTTTCATTTATTATAAATTAAGTCTCAAAAATATGACATTAAAAACACGTCGCCCGGCGTGAGCTGCCTGACACGACTAATCATTGTTCACCATCGCCTGGGAAGTGAAATGGTACTATGAACCAAAATGAAAACAGTGCGAAAACTTACAATAATGTGGATGCGCAAAGAGAATGGTCCAAGTAAATGTCGATGCAGACCTGCAGTAACGGAGTCCATCACCAGAATGAAGGATATTTTCTAAAGACACATGTACGGATACTTCAAACATTCAAATGCACTGAATATTACGAGCATCTGGCATCTTTGATATATGTTGATTACGCCTTCTAAAAAATCAACAACGTTAATTTAGAATGTAATTGAGCAATTGGCTCAAACAATGCTGATAGGAGAAATTTATATGACAAACCTCAGTTGTAAAACATCACAAGACTATCTCACTGAATATTACGTGCAGCTGCCACCTTGAATATATAAAATAATGATAGCGATTACTCATCATCTAATAAACGTAGGATTTTGAGACTTGACATAAAGTTAGTTCTGAATAGGATCTCTTTTCTGAAGGCACATGTGAGCATACTTCATACATTCAAAATGGCGGCCATGCGTACTGTTAAAACATAAAAATCGGTAAAATAGAAAGTAATTGGACAATTACCACGAAGCATGGTGAAAGAGTTTTTATTAAGAGACTCCATTTGCACAAACCACAAAGATAGTGTAGTGAGTAATACGCTGCATCATCATAATTATGGAATCATTACATAGGATAGTATAGGCCTAAAACAAAGTCCCCAATTCTTGGATGTAACGGGTAATCTTGAGAACCACTCGATGGATTTTGATGCAGTTTTCACAATTCTGTAAAGGATTTCTTGAGGAAGGGGTCTGTGGAAAAACATTCATTATTGACCAAAGGAAGCCGAGCAGTAACGATTTCAGTGAATCAAGTCGAAGAAAAACCTGCTATCCGTGCGCCTTTTAAGCTTATGCTGGGCAAGCCGTTACAAATATCTATATACTATGAGTGTAAGAATTGTTCAGCAAGAAAAGCTCTAAAAAAGAGTTCGTGACAGCATATCTCTATCATTAATACATCCCCCACTATAAGTGTTTTTACGTTTTAATTTCTTCCAACAATCTCCATTTAGTGGAAATTTAAATTACTAGCTTCGGTGCGGGTTTACGAGCTAGCGATCGAGTCGATCATCCCAGCTTCGACCAGCATCAAATTGTCGAGTCGTGTCGAATTAAGTCTTCAGAGAAGAGTACCGTGTATGCGTATGGAGTTTCGCTGTTCACCTCGGCTTTTCTGAACTGCGTCTGGGTCCTGCCGTCCATGCGCCTTTAAGTTTACGCTGGGTAAACTGTTAAAGGTACCGGGTGAAGCTGGGGCGAGTTGCTACAGTAGTATCTCTATAAATTAAGTAATCTTCCTGTCTGAACATCTATATTTTCCGGCTAAAACTTGGACATTTTCCTGAAGGAGGTGTTTAATATACTCTGAGTTTAATTTCTGTCTGTAACGGGTTGGCGTCCGGGGCGAATGAAATAATAAAAATTCGTATGTAAGTAGAAGAATCCCATCCCCTAAAAAACTAGGCTACAGTTAGGTAGTACAAAAGGGTGAGGGATTATTAACAAGAAGACTCAATTGTTGGCAGTAAGGCAACTGTACAATCTTTATATCCTTCTCCTGACATGACTCGGCCAGGTGTGACAAAGGGATGGAGACAGTGACGTAACTAAAGGGGGTGATCAGGGGGATCAATCTCCCTCCAGACCCAAATAATTTTAAAAGAACGTTATTTGTTGAAATATTAATTTAAAAAAAAAAGAATATAAAATAAAGAAAATAAAATGCCAATTTTCAGATTGATGATAAAGACTGAATTATGTACGTTTAGACTATAATTTGAGAAGATTTATCTTTACTTGTGGTTAGTGTGAGGCCTACCGAAACTGTTCATTTCCGTGCATTAAGATGTGCAAATAAAATATATCAAATGCTATCGAGATCAAACATGAAATCATGTAGGTGTGCTTTCATTGATTGTCTTATTTTGCCCTCCGCACACAGAAAAGCGCAAAAACAAACACATGACCAAAACAGAAACCGAAAACCAAATTCGAAAACAAAAACAGACAATAAACACCAAACAAAACACAGAAAGCAAAAAGCAAATTTCGAAAACATAAGCAGAAAACAAACACAAAACAAAACACGGAAAGTAAAGAGCAAAATTCGAAAGCGAAAGCAGAAAGGAAACCTAAAACCAAATACAGAAAACAAAAAGCAAAATTCAAAAACAAAAGCAGAAAACAAACACTAAACAAAACACAGAAAGCAAAAAGCAAAATTTGAAAACTGAAGCAAAAGCAGAAAAAAGAACCAAAACCAAGAACACAAGGCAAAAAAATTAAAAAATAATAAAGTAGAAACAGAAACGCAAAATCTAAACCGCAATTAGTTCAGATTTGACTCCGCTTATCCCCCTCCAGAAGCAAATCCTAGTTACGCCACTGTATGGATAACCCGCTATATTGAGAGCATCATGAAGGGAGAAGGATAACTTGCAGACCTGAATATGTCACAACACGCTTCTAATTTTATCGTGTTGGAAGCCACTTTTTCAGTGTTGATTTAGTAAATCAAATCGGACAGTGAATTGTGACAAGCTGAACGAGAACAAACACCACATCGCCCAAATAACCAGCTAAGTACTTTAATCCATATTTACCAAACTGACCATTTACTAACCATTACAGACCATGACACTAAAGAATTAAACTTGAAGGTCAATAGCCACTAACATTTTGAGAGCAAAAAGTCACATATTACTAACAACGTACGTAACTAAAATAGTGTACATATCTTAGCCCACATGTCCATCCTGTAGGCATACTCCCCCCAGGGGCTCACATCTAGTGGGACGTGGGTTGGCGACCACGGGGCCCCAGCTGAATCCGGCATTGCTTCCACTTACTTGTGCCGGTCTCCTCTCCGTCTTCTTTCCTGTCGACCGCTCTTGGTCAACTCTTGTTCTTTTCCGACCCCGACGGTATTAGGGTATCCGAGGCCTAGGGTGTCTCTTCCTTTCCTGCCATAATTGGCCCTTGTCTCTTCTTTTCTGATACCCTCCTTCTGCGAGGGATCAGCCTTCTATTTCTTTTCATGTTGTCTCCTGCCTTCTACTCAAGGCCCTCAAGGAGGCAGGGTGTATGTAGCCCCACCACTTCGGTGCACCCTAGATATTGCTACACCCTCAGGGGCAGGGCTGGTGAGTTCGGAAGTTGTCGACCCGAGGGATTCCAGAGCTGAGTCCGGTTTTCTCCCTTTTATCCATTACCTCTGCCTTTCATGGCTCTCCTTCCTTCCAAGTCCCTCAATCCGCATTCTTCTAGGGTTGAGGGCATTTCTTTTCCTCCTGTCCTTTATTTGCCTTATTCTCCTTATTAGGCCCTTTAAAACAAGAATTATCATCATCATCATCATCATGTAGGCATACATTATTAGCCTAAGAGTAAAGAATCTGATGATGATCACTTGATGTAGTTTTTCAGGTTATTAAGACTGAGTAAATTATTTTACTCACGCCCAATGTTTTGTTGGGCACATTAAAGTGTTGACCGATTAAAGAGCAATCCATTGATATAGATTACGAAGGTAACAATCAAAAAATAAGGCTTCTAAATTCCTCTATTACGCATAGCTTCCATGTGAAATAAATCAAATATTAAAACCAAATACTCAGCAATTAATAAAGCCAAGTATTGAAACAGTCAAGACATAGTTAGAGTAGAAGACTTGGTATTCCTGTGTTTCAAGTGCAGCTGGATGCTGCGTCACGCAGGAATAAAATTGTACTTACTCATGCTGCCAAATAAACGGACAAAAGTAATATAATTTCAAATAAAACTGGATATTTGTTCTTTACGGAACTTCTTGTTTATTTTAAGTGGTATCCGAACCACTAGACGTGAATTTTAACTTCAGTACTCTGACGAGGATACACCAGAAATCGAAACTGGTACGACTCGATGAGAGTCAAACCGTACCATATCATTCATCTGCAGTCTGTAACAGGAGATATGTTAGGCTCATAGAGCATCTTCTTATACGTGACTGCATTCAGCATATTGTATTGAAGCAACATCTCTTACTGGATAACTTCATTGAGTTGGAAGGAATGTCTTTTTACCGAATGGTGCAACCGACCCAGTTACTTAAGTGAAGCATATGTTTTATGTTAATTCATTTTAGGCCCGTGGACATCTTCGTTATCCGCTTCGTGTCCTTGGCTCTGGATTGAACTTGTCTGGTAACCTATATTTCTGTGATGACTGTAGGCCTAGTAGTGTGTGTGTAGTTGCTTTAGAAAGCAGGGGTTAGAGGCCAAGGACTTTAGATAAGTTACTATCCCAGCATTTGCCTGGAGGGTGTGTGGGGGCAATAGACGAGAAAAACAACACTTAAAATAGCTGCTGTCATCACCGGGATTCGAATCTCCAATCTACAGTCTTGCTGTATCTCCTCTATTGCGGTCGTAGCGTTATAAACGGATCTGGACAATAATACGCGCAAGGACGGCGAGATGATAATAATAATAATAATTCATAATGTTGAATTTTGGGCTTATGCCGTGTTTTATTATACTAATATTCGACGCGTTTCGAAAGAAACCATGTCTTTCATCGTCAGGAATAATCTGGAATACGACAATGTTGCTAAGAGAAAGCAACGAAGAACATATAGAAGGTGCCCAAAGATGGACGCCATTATAGCCCCATGTTAGGGACAACGGAAAGCAGCAGTGAATTACTTTCTCAGGGTTCTGATAATAGGTAGCCAGGATTCACTGAGATTGTAGCCGGTGTCGCGGTTGAAATTGTCTGGGTGTTTACGTATTTCAACCGCCTCCCTGATGATTCTGGGACGATATTGCTTAATACGGGCAAGAACATCCACTCCTTGGAACATGACATCATGGCCAGGTGTTAAAGCATGATCGGCAACAGCTGATTTATCAGGTTGAATGAGCCTGATACATCTATTATGTTCCTTAATGCGAGTGCATATTGTTCTCGAAGTCTGCCCGATGTAAACCTTGCCACAAGTACAGGGAACTCTGTAGATACCCGGTTGTTGCAATTTAGGCAAACTGTCCTTAGTTGGTCGCAGGAGTTGCCTAATCTTAACAGAAGTTCCAAATACAGTCCGTATGTTGTACCGACGTAGGATTTTAGCAATACGATCCGTTGTGTTATGTATGTACGGAAGGTAAGCAGTTCCTCTTACATCTCTTTTCTCAACTGACGTCCTATTATTATTTGTTGGTTTCAGAACCGTAGAAACCAAAGCCTTGCTATAACCGTTGCTCTCAAAGGTGGTTCGCAGGGTGTTAATTTCTTCTTGTAAAGAAGACACTTCACAAATCCTCCTAGCCCTGGTAGTTAGAGTTGTAAGGATACCATGTTTCTGGGCAGGGTGATGGTGAGAACTTGCGTGGAGATATCTATTGGTGTGTGTTGGCTTACGAAAAACGCTGTGTCCTAAAGATCCATCCTCTTTCTTGGTGACGAGAACATCTAAAAAAGGTATTTTGCCGTCAGATTCCTTTTCCATGGTGAAACAAATAGAAGGGTGCTGGAGATTAAGGTGATCCAGGAAATGGCTAAGATTTTCCTCACCTTCCGTCCAAACAACGAACGTGTCATCCACATAACGCCACCAGATCTTCGGTTTGAAAGGAGCCGACGACAAAGCTTTCTCTTCAAAGTTCTCCATGAAGAAATTAGCCACAACAGGAGAGAGAGGACTACCCATGGCCACACCATCAGTCTGCTCATAAAAATTCCCATTCCATAGAAAGTAGGAGGAGGTCATGCAGTGATAAAAAAGTCTTGTGATGTCTTCAGGAAAAAAGCCATTAATGAGAGACATAACACCATCAATAGGTACTCTCGTAAACAGAGACACCACGTCGAGACTCACTAGAACATCACCCGGCTGAAGTGTTATAGCTTTTAACTTTTCCACGAAGTGTGTGGAATCCTTAATGTACGAAGGCGTGTTACCCAGAAGCGGCTGAAGTAGTCTACCTAAGTATTTGGAAAGGGCATATGTAGGAGAACCAATCGTACTAACAATAGGTCTAAGAGGAACATCTTCCTTATGTATTTTAGGAAGACCATAGAGTCTCGGAGGAATAGCATCCCCTGGAAGGAGAGTCTTCGCTGCATCCGCTGGAATAGATGATTGCTTGATCAATTTGACGGTGACATTTGAGTAGCGAGTAGTAGGATCACGACTATTAATCCTATATACAGGATCTGATAACAAAGACGAGATCTTGGAATCATAATCAACCTTATCCAATACCACTGTCGCGTTACCCTTGTCAGCGGGGAGAACGATAATATCAGAATCGTCCCTTAGATCTTTAAGTGCCCGGCTTTCGCCTTGTTTTAAGTTGGTGTTAGGTGGCTTAGCGGTCTTGAGAACTCGGGAACATTCTTGCCTGGCTTCCTCGGCCTCTTCAGGTGTGAGGTGATGTACCGAGGATTCTACGGATGTAATAAGTTCTTCAATAGGAATTCTTCTAGGCGCTACAGCAAAATTGAGACCTTTGCTGTAGCGCCTAGAAGAATTCCTATTGAAGAACTTATTACATCCGTAGAATCCTCGGTACATCACCTCACACCTGAAGAGGCCGAGGAAGCCAGGCAAGAATGTTCCCGAGTTCTCAAGACCGCTAAGCCACCTAACACCAACTTAAAACAAGGCGAAAGCCGGGCACTTAAAGATCTAAGGGACGATTCTGATATTATCGTTCTCCCCGCTGACAAGGGTAACGCGACAGTGGTATTGGATAAGGTTGATTATGATTCCAAGATCTCGTCTTTGTTATCAGATCCTGTATATAGGATTAATAGTCGTGATCCTACTACTCGCTACTCAAATGTCACCGTCAAATTGATCAAGCAATCATCTATTCCAGCGGATGCAGCGAAGACTCTCCTTCCAGGGGATGCTATTCCTCCGAGACTCTATGGTCTTCCTAAAATACATAAGGAAGATGTTCCTCTTAGACCTATTGTTAGTACGATTGGTTCTCCTACATATGCCCTTTCCAAATACTTAGGTAGACTACTTCAGCCGCTTCTGGGTAACACGCCTTCGTACATTAAGGATTCCACACACTTCGTGGAAAAGTTAAAAGCTATAACACTTCAGCCGGGTGATGTTCTAGTGAGTCTCGACGTGGTGTCTCTGTTTACGAGAGTACCTATTGATGGTGTTATGTCTCTCATTAATGGCTTTTTTCCTGAAGACATCACAAGACTTTTTTATCACTGCATGACCTCCTCCTACTTTCTATGGAATGGGAATTTTTATGAGCAGACTGATGGTGTGGCCATGGGTAGTCCTCTCTCTCCTGTTGTGGCTAATTTCTTCATGGAGAACTTTGAAGAGAAAGCTTTGTCGTCGGCTCCTTTCAAACCGAAGATCTGGTGGCGTTATGTGGATGACACGTTCGTTGTTTGGACGGAAGGTGAGGAAAATCTTAGCCATTTCCTGGATCACCTTAATCTTCAGCACCCTTCTATTTGTTTCACCATGGAAAAGGAATCTGACGGCAAAATACCTTTTTTAGATGTTCTCGTCACCAAGAAAGAGGATGGATCTTTAGGACACAGCGTTTTTCGTAAGCCAACACACACCAATAGATATCTCCACGCAAGTTCTCACCATCACCCTGCCCAGAAACATGGTATCCTTACAACTCTAACTACCAGGGCTAGGAGGATTTGTGAAGTGTCTTCTTTACAAGAAGAAATTAACACCCTGCGAACCACCTTTGAGAGCAACGGTTATAGCAAGGCTTTGGTTTCTACGGTTCTGAAACCAACAAATAATAATAGGACGTCAGTTGAGAAAAGAGATGTAAGAGGAACTGCTTACCTTCCGTACATACATAACACAACGGATCGTATTGCTAAAATCCTACGTCGGTACAACATACGGACTGTATTTGGAACTTCTGTTAAGATTAGGCAACTCCTGCGACCAACTAAGGACAGTTTGCCTAAATTGCAACAACCGGGTATCTACAGAGTTCCCTGTACTTGTGGCAAGGTTTACATCGGGCAGACTTCGAGAACAATATGCACTCGCATTAAGGAACATAATAGATGTATCAGGCTCATTCAACCTGATAAATCAGCTGTTGCCGATCATGCTTTAACACCTGGCCATGATGTCATGTTCCAAGGAGTGGATGTTCTTGCCCGTATTAAGCAATATCGTCCCAGAATCATCAGGGAGGCGGTTGAAATACGTAAACACCCAGACAATTTCAACCGCGACACCGGCTACAATCTCAGTGAATCCTGGCTACCTATTATCAGAACCCTGAGAAAGTAATTCACTGCTGCTTTCCGTTGTCCCTAACATGGGGCTATAATGGCGTCCATCTTTGGGCACCTTCTATATGTTCTTCGTTGCTTTCTCTTAGCAACATTGTCGTATTACAGATTATTCCTGACGATGAAAGACATGGTTTCTTTCGAAACGCGTCGAATATTAGTATAATAAAACACGGCATAAGCCCAAAATTCAACATTATGAATAATAACACGGGCCGTGAAAGTCTAAATGACAATAATAATAATAATGTTAATGGTTTTATGTCCATTTTAACTACTGCGGCTTTTAGAGACGCCAAATTGCCGCAATTTTGACCCTAAGGGGATTTTAAAGGTGCCAGTAGATTTACTGGCATGGCTCCTTGCATTTGCGCATCCTCAAATGCCAGCTGATGTGCTAGGATTCGATCCTGCAATATTTGACTGTGAGATGTTTGAAACACCATCCTTCAGCGAAAGGAAGGCGAGGGAAATTCTTCATTTTTATTCAAGAACATGAAGAATATTGAAAGTACTTGGCTCCCAAAGCCATCAAATTCGTAATCTTGTAACGCAATAATAGGCGAGATAGAGAAAGTGAACTCCTCTTGCTTCGGATCATTTCTGTTTGTAATCAGATACAATTACAGACACAATTTTGTTGTACTTTGCACTAGTTATGACATTACTCTGCTAACACAGGATTTAATTATGAAGCGTACATATCCCTTGGAGCCAATTCCGTCCCATTTTCAGAAGCTAGTCTCCAATGTGGATGTGTGTCTCGCGGGACCTTCTGTGGAGAGCGCCTCGCCCAAGCGTGTCCTTGTGGCCCGTCCGGTTCCTACCGCCTATTGCCGGCCGCGTGACCTCTGGTAGTCACTAGGACAGGGACCCAGACAATGAACACTCACGAAATATGTTTTTCAGTCGGTCAACACGATTGTACCCAATTGTAATGGATGGCTCCCTAATCCTGAAAGAATTACATGAGATTAATAAATATCTCCCAGATGTCATCAGAAGGAGACGCCTGACTTTCTACGGGCATATGTACAGAATGGACCATCACAGGCTGTCTTGCAAGTTCTTCAAGGTGTTCAAGAAGGGTAAAGCCAATGGGTCCTTGTGGATCAAACAAATTGAGAAGGATCTTAATATTCAGCAAGACACAATACATGACAGGGTCGCTACCAGACCTTTCCTCTCATCCATTACAGAGGCTCACAACAACGCGTCCAGGAAATGGTCCGATGAACGTGAGATAAGAGTTCAGCAAGGCGGCTTCGGTGGCGTAGTTAGTAGCATGATGAGCTTCTATCCCCAAGGTCACGGGTTCAAACCCGGCTGAAGTCGTTGGATTTTTTAAGAGCGTTAAAAATCCCTCAGTATGCCTTCCTTCGGAGGGAAAGTAAAGCAGGTGGTCCCATGTCGTAGATTTATGGCATGGTAAAGATCTAATTACACCTGTGTGAAGCTAAATTATAGGTATCTTCGACTAACGCTCTTAGGTTCCAACGTTCGTCGCCAGAGCCGACTGCGGTGGCATCTAGTAACACAGTTCAGAACTAGTTGGTCGTTGACGGTGGCGCTTGGTAGCAAGAGTTGGAACTACTTGAAAATCGATTGTATGCAGTCCATACTTGCATTAAAAACAGATAACACACACTATTACAGCTATCACAATTAACACCGGTTATCAGACAGATTCTACACACACGCAAAGTAGACGGGGCTACGTGACCGCGCTGTTGCAGCCCCTATACTGAGGAACCAATCAGAGTTCAGCAAGAAAATGAAAGGATGCTGGTCTAATAGAAAGGCGACTTTACGAAAGCACGAAAGCATCTGCCAAACAATCCACCAAGAACACCAGAAGTGGCAGACAACACCTAAAACACAAGCATCGTGCTCCATAAATGGCCAAAACGGCCAAAGAAGAAGAAATACACTTGGATGACCAGTTTAGATCGTCAAGCGATCATCATCAGATCCTTTACACTTGGGCTATGAAATCTGTCTACAAGTATGGGTTATGACATTTACAATATATACACCTATTTAGTTGCAGTAGTGATTACACTAGCACAACAAGTCAAGATATGTGCAGGCACCGGGAGGGGGCAGCTTCACGAAAACGGACCACACATCGCTCAAACAGCTAAGTGCACAATCCACAATATCCTGGCCATTTAATAACAATCACATAATCACACTAAGCAAGCAAACTTGAAGGTCGATCACCACTATCAGTATCTCAACAAAATATCACATATCTTGACTAGTTGTTCTAGTTTAATCACTAGTGCAACTTAATAACTGTGTATATTGTACAACCTGTGACAATAAAGTTCGGCGAATAGTCCTGTACTATCAACATAGATGAACAATGCACGACAGTGATCCTACTGTCCTTCGAAATTGTCCCCTCCCGTAACTATGCAATGCTGAGGTCGGCGATACATGTCCTGGAACCTTTGCAAGAAGGCGTCCTTTGGGATGGTGTTCAAAAGCCTCGTCACGTTGCGTTCGGTGAATAAAGTCAGAAGGTCGACCTGGCAACATTGGCGACACACAACGCAACGTGTAAGACCTGTTTGACACAGTGCGTGTTTTGAAGGATGAATTTATGCAACCTACCATGCACACCTGTTCGGCGGGTTGGCAGTGAATAGGATGAATGTATGCAACCAACCATGCACATATGTTCGGCGGGTGGCAGTGAGAAAGCTGAATGTTCTGTGGAATGGAATGGCTCTGAAAACCATCGTCACGGGCGACGAGACCTGGTGTCTGAGGTACAACCCCGAAGTTAAGCGTCAAAGTATAGAGTGGCGGGGTCCACGCCCAGGGTCACCGAAAAGCCCTGAAGGGCCAGAGGTTTTCGGACATTTCGGACATCCAACGTAATGTGGCGACCCAATTGAAGGCAATCCCTAAAGAGTTTCCAAGACTTGTACAGACATTGACAGAAGTGCATAACCATCCACGGGGATTACTTCGAAGGTCAGTAACTGCTGTTTCACGTAAGCCAATAATCCGTTCGTAATATAGACCCATTCACCGAACTTTTCGGTCAGAGGTTGTAAATATCATAACCCATACTTGTAGACATAGATTTGATTGCCTGAGTTTTAAGGATCTGATGATCGTTTGTCGATTGAAACTGGCCATCCAAGGGTATTTACTAATCTCTCGTAAGATTTTCAGGATTAGGGAACTACCCATTACAATTGGTTACAATCGTGTTGACCGACTGAGAAACATTATACTTCGATTACTAAGACAATACTGAACAAGTAGTTCCGTGAAGAACTATACAGCCTATTTTCATATATCCTACTTATGTTAATTGCCACTATAATTTTATTAATGCAGCCAATGGCCATGTACTTTTCTTTTTAGGACGGGTCAGGGAAGGGATATTGGAAGGAAATCGGCCGTGGACCTATTGAAAGGAACCGTCCCGGCATTTGCCTGGTGATGAAAATGGGAAACCACGAAAACCATTTTCAGGACGGCCGAGGTGGGAATCGAACCCACGCTCTCCCGATGCCAGCGAGGCACGAGGTAGCGCCTTAGCGCTCTCGGCCACCGCCACTATCAACATACAAAATTTCAGTTTGATTGCTGCAATAGATTCGTAGATATTGAGAACCGACTAAATATTTCGGTTTTTCGCCATGTTGGATTTTATATACGTAGGTCCTAGAGTTATGTACTGTTACATGAAAATTATTGTGTACGTGTAGCATTCAAACTTCAATCGCATGATTAGGATACAAGAAGTAACAAGGAGATTTTAAAATTTCGCACAGCTGCCATCTTGTGGTTATGGAAACAATTGAAATAAATTAGATGCCAGTGGATTAACATTCGTATAAGGATTTACTGTACCAAGTTTCACTGCACTCGGATGGTTACATTGCGAGAAACGTCCATGTGAATATTTATATTTCGCGTCGCCGCCATGCTGGATTTGTGATCACCAGGTTATTTAAAGTCCTATAGGTGAGCTTAAGTTCATAGACTCTATGAACATAAAAAAAAAATCAGTTTGATTGCTATAATAGATTCGTAGATATTCCGAGCCGTCTAAATATTTCGGATGGTCGCCATGTTGGATAGTTAAATGTATAGGCCATAGAGTCATGTACCATTAAAGGAAAATTATTGCGTAGGTTCTTTATTCAAACTTTCACATCGATCGCATGATTACGGCACAAGCAATAAAAACTTAATTTTAAAATTCTCAAAGCCGCCATCATGAGGTTATGTGAACAATTGAACTAAATTAGATGCCAGTGTATTACAATGTGTATGAACATTTCCTGTACCAGATTTCATTGCGGTTGGAACAATAAATCGCGAGAAAGGTCTATTTAAAATTTTCAAATTCGCTTGGCCGCCATGTTCGTTTTGTAGTTAACCGGTTTTTGAAAGTCTTGTAGATGAACTTCCAGTAGTGCCCTTTATCTCCGTACAAAATTTCAGGGTGATACCGCTAATAGTTTCAGAGATATAGAATGCCGGTGAAATATTTCGCACAACCGCCATCTTGTGGTTATGTAAACAATTGAACCAAGTTAGATGTCGGTGCATTACAATGTGTATAAACATATACTGTACCAAGTTTTATTGCGTTTGGTTGTTTAAATCGCGAGAAACGTCTATTTAAAAGTCGCAAATTCGCGTGGCCGCCATGTTGGTTTTGTAGTTACCAGTTTTTCGAACGTCACATAGATGAACTTCTAGTTGTTCCCTTTACCACCGTAAAAAATCGAGGATGATATCGGGAATAGTTTCGGAGATATTGAATGCTGGTGAAATATTTCGCACAGCCGCCATGTTGGATTGGCGAGACGTAACAAAATTTGAGGGGCACGGTCGGGGTCACCCGAAATAGTGCTATGAACTTACCGAGTTTCATTGAAATCGCTCCAGCCGTTTAGATTTTATTAGGGACACACACACACACACTGACAAAAGGTGATCTCATAAGCCTATTTTTTTCAAAATTGAAAATAGGCTAAAAATGCCTTCCAACACGATACTGAACATTCACATAAATAAATTTACAATTATTTTTAAAATTCTTGTAGAAAGCTGCCCAAATTAATAGTTTCCATTATATTGTACAGAGCCTGCTTACCACATCAGAGATTCAAATTACAGCCTTCACTCTACCTCTAAAAATTAATCTATGTGGCGGGTAAAGCTACATATTATGCACGTATGTAGAGTACACGTATACAGGAACCTAACACTCACTTTTCCCAAGACCATCTCGTGGTGTAGCGGCTAACATTATTGGCTGCCACCACAGAGGTCCGGATTCGATTTCCGGATCCTCCAAGAAATTTTAATTCTAGTCTGAGTGCTGGAAAGGCGTATACTCATCCTCGTGAGGCAAAGAGAAGGGTTCGTTTCCTATCTCAGCCATCTTGGAAGTGTGCTTTCCGTCGTTTCCCACTTCTAATCTGGGCAAATGTCAGGATGGTCCCTAACTTAAGGCCACGGTGGCCTCCTTTACAATCCTAAATTACAAATATGCATACTAATACAGCCATCACAATAACACATTTATCAGACAAATCCCCCCCATACACACACAAGTAGACGGGGGGCTCCATGACTATAAGAACAAACTTTCCCAGGTGCAGCAAGTCCAGAGATGGGAGGTTCAAATCCTGGTGCTGACAATGGCCAACTTGGGTGTCTTTTTCCCCAGGGTTTCCCACATTTCCTCAAGGAATGCTGAGATCGTACCTGATTTCAAGTCCCGTGGCACCTACTCTATCCCTGACCCTAATAATAACAGGTGTACCCACCATATAAACTCAGGTTTACAACCTAAGTCTGACTGGCTGCGTGGCTCAGCGGTAACGTTCTCGCCTGCTGTGCCAGGATCGATTCCTGGTGCAGTCAGCTGGCATTTGAGGGTGCGCAAATGCGAGGAAGCCGTATGCATGGATTTACTGGCACGTTAAAGATCCCATATAACGAAAAATTCCGGCACCCCAGCGTCTCTAAAGGCCGCAGTAGTTAATAGGAACGTATAATCAATAACGTTATTATTATCACAACCTAAACAAATAATAATGATCTACTTTAAATATATATCAAAGTTTCATGCCTCTAAACACAATAGGCTCTTAGATAATTGCACCAAAAGGTGATCATTGTTCATTTTATAATCTCCCACAAAGAGTCGAGAAAGTTTTTTTTAAACCAAATACTTTTTCAGCATAAAATAATGTCAGTGTAGCAAATGCACAGCGTAAATCTCTACAACTTAATAACATTTCCAATATTCTGTGCAGTGCCTGCTTGTCCAAACAAAGATTCAAAAGACAGCCTTTCCTTCCTCGAACATTTTAATCTACTCCTAAACATACGCAGTTCTCCTGGTAAGCACGCAATTTGCCTCACTGTGGTGGCCAAACGGTAGGATATCTTACAGGGGAGTCTTCACTCTCGTTTACGGTCGGCGGCAAACTTCTATGAAGAAGGTATCCAAAACTTGTGCCACGCTATGACAAATGCCTGCAAAAGTTCGGCAGTTATGTGGAAGAGTAGTTTAAGAGGTGTAGAATGTTGTGCAATAAATAATATTACTGTATCTGTACACAATTTAATTTTATTACCAAACGGAACTTACTTTCTGGACGTGCCTCGTACTTACACCAACCGGTGATCATTGCTCATTTAAAACTCATACAAAGATCGAGAAAGTATTTTATTAATTAACTTGCCTACTTTTTCAGCATAAAATAATGTCACTGACATACGCAGAAAATGCTCAATGTAAATTTCAACATTTCTGATGAAACTATAGGCAAAAACTAAGTAATTGTCTCCCTCTTACGTTATAGCCATCAAAGTTTTGACTTGTGGATTGCATTTTTCTAGCTATTAAATTCTATGACTGTGGTCTGGTGTAGTGAGCTTAATTTCTCAGTGGATTATGCACTGGCTAGTGGTAGCTAACAGATTCCTTGAATCCCAGTTTGCACGATTTAATTCTTGGAAGCGATAAAATGTGAGCTATTCGTGATGCCTAACGTTTACTCCAGAAAAGCTCACTCCTTTATTGTTCACTACGTGACCATAATCTTGTTGAGTCCCTCTAGGCGAGATTCCGGTCAAGGCTGGGTCGGTCATCCAAGGAGTCTCTGCGATAAAACTTGAACTGTTCCTCCCATAGCGGCCATGAATCATAGATTTTCAACTTTCCAATGGAATTATAGTTTAATTTATAGTGAGGAGGAGCAGGTCCAGAGGTTGCCAGCCGATGGGAACAGAAGGAGCTACTTCAAGATATTTGCTCCGGAGGTAAGACTCTAAGATTACTGCAGGTTAATTGTCAGAGTTTAGGAAATAAATTAATTGAATTTTGGAATCTTGTAGAGACGTATTCTCCGGACATTGTCATTGCAACTGAATCTTGGTTATATGAGGACATAAATAGTAGCGAAATAATTCAAGGGACCTACGAAATGTACAGAAGGGATCGGGGGAAACGAGGTGGTGGGCTATTTATTTGTGTGCGCAAAAATATAGCTAGTTTCTTAAAGTGGGCTGATATGGATCATGAAATGTTATGTATACAAATTTCAGATAAAGGAAATAAATTCCCTCTTCAGGTGATAGGGGCGTATAGAGCACCGAAAGATAACTTTTCTCTCCTCGAAACACTGTATGATAAAACTTGTACGGGTAATGCTATGAAAAAGAGCATAATAATTGCTGGAGATTTAAACCTCCCCAAAGTAGACTGGTCTGGTGAGTCAACTAGCTGTGGTCAAGCTCAGAGCGCTGAAAATAAATTCTTAAGGGAGGGGGGATTTTCCCAAGTAGTTGACTTCCCAACTAGAGACAATAATACCTTAGATGTTTATCTCGTAAGGCCTGTAGAGCTGTATATTAACTGTCTGAAAGTACCAGGAATTAGTGACCATTCTGGGGTTGAATTAAATATTAGATATGGTGACGTTACAAAATTAGACTCTGATGTAGCAAAAAAGATCATATACCAGTATCGCAGGGCGGATCAGGGCAAGTTTCAGGGGTATTTGAATGAGCTATTTGTAGGATGGGCATCGGAAGGAAATCACATTAATATCCTGTGGACTAACTTTTCGAAAATTTTAAATAGCGCTGTTGATAAATTTGTCCCATTTAAATTGCTGAAACAAAACCCAGACCCTGAGTATTACACACGAGAAATTAGGAGACTAAAAAGGAAAATTAGGAAATTATACAATAAAAGACATGATAGTGACAAGTATATGTTGAAATTTAAGTCCTTATCAAGAGAGCTCGTCTTAAAAAAGAGGGCTGCTCATGACAGTTATATGCAAGGTTTACTTGGTTCGGGAGAGGGTGGGTGGAAAAATTTTTACAGTTATGTTAGGAGAAGAAAGGGAAATTCAAATAATTTGTCGATGATAATGTCCGGTGACGGTAAATTAATTACTGAGAAACAGGCCATTGCTAATGAATTAAATGTCTTTTACGGTAGTGTGTTCAATAAATCCAATAGCTGTGTGTTGGACCTTAACGACGAATCAGGGGCCCCTCTGTTCCAAATAAACCAGTCAGCAATTGTAAAGCTAATACAAAAACTGCGTTTCAATGTATCAAAGGGTCCTGATAATATTGTTAGTGAAGTACTTAAATTAGGAGGTAGGGCCGTGGCACGATACTTGGAGGTGATATTTAATGTGTCCATAAACAATGCGCAAATCCCAGATGACTGGAAAAGAGCTACGGTAGTCCCAATATTTAAGGGAGGGAGCAGACTTGAATTGGGCAACTACAGGCCGGTTAGCCTTACGTCCATCGTTTGTAAGCAGATGGAGCATCTCATTTGCGACTACTTGAGGGAACAGTGGGAAACATTATCATGGTTTAATGATAGGCAGCATGGATTTCGGAAAGGTTACTCATGCGAGAGTCAGATGCTATCACTTTTTCAAGACATTAGCGAATCGTTAGACCATGGAGTTTCAGTCGACGCCGTGGTTATAGATTTTGCGAAGGCATTTGATGTCGTGCCGCATGACATGCTACTCCATAAATTAGCTTCGACGAAGATTGATAGAAGAGTAATTTTATGGATCCAAGAATTTTTGACGGGTCGTTCCCAGAAAGTGAAAGTCGAAGGCATATTCTCGGATGAAATTACCGTAACATCGGGTATCCCTCAGGGCAGCGTAATCGGAACTTTGTTGTTTTTGGCGTTTATAAATGACTTACCAAATGGAATTCGCAGTGACTGTCGATTGTTTGCGGATGATTGTGTAATATATCGAAAGATACATGACTCACAAGACAATGCAGTGCTGCAAGAGGACCTGAACCTGGTCTATAAGTGGGCGATTGTAAATAAAATGAAAATAAACACAAGAAAATGTAGTCTCTTAAAAATAGGGAAAGTGCGAAGGCAGGATTTTCAATATAACATTGGCTCGGAAATACTTGTAGAAGAAGATTCTTGCAAATATTTGGGCGTTCACGTAAGGAATGATATGAAATGGAGTAGTCATGTAGGATGTGTAGTTTCAAAAGCTTACAAATCCCTGCACTTTGTAATGAGGGTATTAAAAGGAAGTAGTACCTCTGCTACAGAATTAGGCTATTTGTCACTTGTAAGACCTATTCTGGAATATGCCTCGGCGGTTTGGGATCCATATCAAGTAGGGCTCATCAATGAGTTGGAAATGGTACAAAGAAAGGCCGCTAGATTTGTGCTCAGTGACTTTAATCCCAGGAGCAGTGTGAGCCGTATGTTAAAGAAACTTGGGTGGGAATCACTGGAGGCTAGGAGGATGAAATCTAGACTCTGCGCTATGTACAACACGTATACAAATCAACCAGCATGGGGTGAGCTTAGCAAACGATTGGGAAAGCCCACTTACATGGGTAGGAGCGATCATCCTTTCAAAGTTAAGGGCCGACCACAGCGAACAAATTATGGTAAATATTCTTTTGTAAACCGTGCCATTGATAACTGGAACTCTCTACCTGCCGCAGTCTTAGAGCCTTTTCCCAAACATATAGGTGTGTTTAAGAAAAGACTGACTATTTGTGTAAATACTCCAGTTTAATTGTTGTATAATTGTTATTGAATTGTTATGTATAATTATGTATTGTTATGTATAATTATGTATTTGTTATGTATATCCAATTTGCCACCGGGGGACACACCCCCCATTGCAAATAAATGAATGAATGAATGAAATGACACACTTAGATTTTAATTGGATGCATTTTTATCAGAGTATGCACTGAGACATCTCACATCCAGAAGTACTTATCAATTGAAACCATGGATCTTAGCCAATTCCCTTGGAGAGTAGTGGTTTTACGAGCCAATTCCAGCACAGGTCAAGGGTTAATGACCTTACTTCTAGTGTGGGATAAATACCAAATTGAACAGTACCGAGTGTCAACTGAGATATTACTGGTTGAGAGATTGGGAGGGTTTATCAGTTACCATCGTTTTTCTCGTATTAAGAAAAATACAATATTTAGATTGATTCAAAATTAAAATTTTTGGGAAACGATCTCTTTCTCAGTTTCAGAATAATTAAAATTGCACACATTTATGCAGACACAATATCCACACAAAAATACAAAGGGAGAACTTGCGAAAGTGAAGGAAGTTGTATAATCGCAGGCCATAGGCGGTTAAAACGAAAATAAATGAATAAATAAATAAATAAATGAATAAATGAATAAATAAATAAATAAATAAATGATTAAATAAATAAATACAATTAAACGTTTAAATTATACGCCAAATCAATACATAAACAAATATATAATTTATATATTACTACATGTTTCGACCCACAGTGGGGTCATCCTCAGCCTAAAAAGAAAATCAATTAAGGATTGAAAAACTAAAATGACATATACGCCTTAAATCTAAATTAAAATGAAAAATTAATGATAATAATTGTAATAAATAAAATATAGCAATAAAATGGATATCCTTACAAAGTAGTATTAATTAAATTAATATAAGATTGGTCTTTTAACAATAATTTTAAAAAAGTAGTTAGAAATAAGAACTATTAACGGTGAGTGTAAGAATGTTAAGCTTTAAATTTTTTATTAAAATATACACAAAATAATTTAGAAAATCAATAAAATAATTCAGCTCGGCGCTTGAGTTAAATAAATAGAATCCTCTTCAATACGGAGACTATTAACGATTTTTAAAAGGTGCCAACCAGTATTATGATGACATGAAATAACCTCGTTGTATGGGATGTAGAAATTCGGAAATTCGTACAAGAATTTGAGTTGAAATGCCCAATATGGATATGTGGCAATTCTAATAAATGTCCAAAAGGTTTAGAAGAGAAATCGGGATTCTTGAAATGGAATTACGGTATCAGAAGTTCCACTTTAAATTTGCCAAACAGTGTTAGGTTATGTATATGCTGATTTAATGCAACCGTCGTGTTGAAAATTCTCCCGTAGTACCGTATGTACTGCATACATTAAGTATTTATCAAATCAATGAATACAATCTTCTAGCCTCAATGTATATACTATGTCTCCCTAGAAATTAGTCCTCAAATTATTGGTGATACATGCTGTGATACCTCAGCCGACAGCCAGTACTCCTCAATTGGCTATTTAGCCAATACTAAAAGTACGCTCAATAAGCTTATTTTTTTGACCTGTACTGGAATTGGATCATAAAACACTACCTTCCAAGGAACCTGAATGTGGGTGGCCTGCAGCAAACATTTAATTTGCTTTTGTAATCGGGTGTAACACCAGAAGTCTCAAGCGACTTGGTATCGTACGAATTGAAGTGCCGTGACATTTTCCAGATATTTTCAAAAATTTGACTTCCTCGATTGTAAGATGGATCAACGATCTCAGGATCAATATTAACACTAAACCGTCGAGGAAGCCATTAAAGCTCGTAAATTATGCACGCCTGCTAGGTTATCTTTTGCAGTTAATTGAATTGTCCTTGTGCATATGCACTATCGCTGTGAGAATTCCAGAACACTATCAACAAGTGCAATTACCAAGAATTTATCATTCCTGCTATTTCAATCGCTACCTACTCTGCGTGTTATCTGTAGGGCTCGGATTTTTAGGTAAATAAATATTTTTTTTATGTAAATACATATTTTAAGCATTTCTTCTATAAATACATACATTTCTGCTTTTCACTTATTAGCACATAAAAAGACATAATATTTACATTTTTTTAAAAATAGTATGCTTGATCTTTCAGTTTATTGCATTTTTCTTCTGTGTTGTTTCAACGGGGAAGAACCTGTGAGCTATCGAATCTTCATGCAGAGCGTACGTCAGCTTGCACCTGTGTTATTCTTAACTTGTCGCCCCGTGCCACTCACTGTGGAAGCCGGAGATTTCTTTATCTATAGCCATATTGCACCACGTGCTAGACCTCCCCCAGCTACCTGAAACCAGTGTCACTCATATGTAGTTCTTTTCTGGCACTGTGAAGTGTAAGGCAGTTCTACGGTGACTAAACTAAAAACAACTACAAGTTATTGTCTTTTGCAGAATTTAAAGATAATTTTACTTCTGATGGGGGCGTTCAGTTCTGCCAACCATGTGGGAAAGCAATTAAGGCTGAACAGCGATCTCAAGTTACACAAAACCTCAATGGCAAGAAACACATTGGCGCAGTTTCGCGCCTTCAGAAGAAGTGTTTCGCGATAATCGTCGGTCATTTGTGATGGATAACCTGAAGATGTATCTCGTTGTGTAATGTAATGCTTCAGCAGTTAGTGAGACATATATTAAATTTCATTCATGAGTACTGCATATTAATAAACTAAATTATAATTAAATATTTTTACTTTTTTGTCACATATTTCAGGTGTTTTTAATACATAAAAAATAAATATTTTCCCGATTTTTAGCACCTAAAAATCCGAGCCCTAGTTATCTGTATTCCCTCTGCATGAGGTGAGCGTGTTCGCCGTGAGGTACATTGTGTAGGCCACTACTCTGCTATGCTTGTTCGGCCGGTATGTATAACTCTTAGGGGCACTCTTGAGCGAATTCATGCTGGAGCAGGGCTTGACTTTTCTTCCACTAGCATTGAGTCATAAGATGCTTTCCACAAAAAGGCATGTTGTTGCAAAATCTGGTAGAGATCAAATTATTAGGATGGTCGTAATTTGATTTAAGCTTTTAACATTTGGGTGGCCGTCATTCCGTTTCCGTCAAGATGGTGGCGATATAAAACATGACACTGAGGTGCCCTTTGCTAGTGCTACCTCTGTAACAAATTTCGTTCAATTCGGTTCACCGTATTGAATTGATAGGGGTAATCGATTTGCACACATACTTGGCCACCATCTGCAAACTATTGGGCTGATGATCTTGCAGTTGGGTCAGAATATGCTTCCCACATAAAGATATGTTGTTGCAAAATTTGGTAGTGACTAGATTATTAGGTTGGTCGTAATTACATTTTAGCTTTTAACATTTGGGTGGCCGCGATTACGTTTCCGTCAAGATGGCGGTGATATAAAACATGACACTGAGGTGCCCTTTACTAGTGCTACCTCTGTACCAAATTTCGTTTCATTCGGTTTCACCGTGTTCCAATTAATAGGGGGAATCGATTTTGACACAAAGATGGCCGCCATCCGCAAACTATTAGGCTAATGGCCTATTAGATTGGTCAAAGGATGCTCCCACCATAAAGGTATGTTGTTGCAAAATTTGGTAGAGATCGGATGATTATGTTAATCGTAATTTTTATTTAAGCTTTGAACATTTGTGTGGCCGCCATTACGTTTCCGTCAAGATGGCGGCGATATAAAACATGACACTGAGGTGCCCTTTGCTAGTGCTACCTCTGTACCAAATTTCGTTCCATTCGGTTTCACCGTGTTAGAATTAATAGGGGGAATCGATTTTGAGACAAAGATGGCCGCCATCCGCAAACTATTAGGCTAATGGCCTATTAAATAGGTCAAAGGATGCTCCCTCCATAAAGGTATGTTGTTGCCAAATTTGGTAGAGATCGGATGATTATGTTAATCGTAATTTTTATTTAAGCTTTGAACATTTGTGGGGCCGCCATTACGTTTCTGTCAAGATGGTGGCGATATAAAACATGACACTGAGGTGCCCTTTGCTAGTGCTACCTCTGTACCAAATTTCGTTCCATTCGGTTTCACCGTGTTCGAATTGATAGGGGGAATCGATTTTTACACAACGATGGCCGCCATCCCCAAAATATTAGGCTAATGACCTATTAGTTTGGTCAAAGGATGCTCCCTCCATAAAGGTATGTTGTTGCAAAATTTGGTAGAGATCGGATGATTAGGTTAATCGTAATTTGATTTAAGCTTTGAACATTTGTGTGGCCGCCATAACGTTTCCGTCAAGATGGTGGCGATATAAAACAAGACACTGAGGTGCCCTTTGCTAGTGCTACCTCTGTACCAAATTTCGTTCCATTCGGTTTCACCGTGTTCGAATTAATAGGGGGAATCGATTGTTGACACAAAGATGGCCGCCATCCACAAAATATTAGGCTAATGGCCTATTAGATTGGTCAAAGGATGCTCCCTCCATAAGGGTATGTTGTTGCAAAATTTGGTAGAGATCGGAAGATTATGTTAATCGTAATTGGATTTAAGCTTTGAACATTTGTGCGGCCGCCATTACGTTTCTGTCAAGATGGCGGCGATATAAAACAAGACACTGAGGTGCCCTTTGCTAGTGCTACCTCTGTACCGAATTTTGTTCCATTCGGTTTCACCGTGTTTGAATTAATATGGGGAATCGATTTTGACACAAAGATGGCCGCCATCCGCAAACTATTAGGCTAATGACCTATTAGATTGGTCAAAAGATGCTCCCCCCATAAAGGTATGTTGTTGCAAAATTTGGTAGAGATCGGATGATTATGTTAATCGTAATTTGATTTAAGCTTTGAACATTTGTGTGGCCGCCATTACGTTTCCGTCAAGATGGCGGCGATATAAAACATGACACTGAGGTGTCCTTTGCTGGTGCTACCTTTGTACCAAATTTCGTTCAATTCGCGTTCACCGTGTTCGAATTGATAGAGGGGACAGACATTCAGAGTACACACACTCACACACACACACACACAGACTCTCTCTCTCTCTCTCACACACACACACACACACACACACACACACACACACACACACACACACACACACACACAGACAGACACACTTTTTTTCGCCCTGTGTTGATCTAAGACTACTTTCTTTTTGCAAAAATCGAAAGTAGGCTGAAAATAAAACATGATGTTGATGATTTGAAGTTTAAGGATGACGAACATCTGGGTTATCGGCCCCTAATCGTTTGGGGAATTGTGAAGATGATGACATAAAACAACGAAACTAAAAGTAACTACAACATACAACTAACTTACGGACAAGAAGTAGGAAAAGAAGAAGAATACTAGAACAAAAAAAAATAGAAATAACGGAAAAAACGACAGAAATCCCCTCAACCCTCGAAGAATGAGGATTGAAAAATTTGGAAAGAAGTAGGGATATGATAGGCAGATAGGAAAGGGAAAGCGGAAAGGTTCCGTCCCAGAGGCAATGGAAAATTGGGAAAATCCGGACCTAGCTCAGGAATCCCTCGGGGTCATCAATTCCCGAGTTCACCAACCGTGCGCCCTTGAGGGTGTAGCACTATCCAGAATAGTGGGGCTAAACACACCCTGTCACCTTTAGGGCCTTGTGCAGAAGGCAGGAGATATGATGATGCAAAGGAAAAGAAGAGATCTGACTCCTCGAAGGTATCAACAAAGATGAGATAAGGCTCAAATAAGGGGAAAAGTGAAAGCTACCCTAGGTTTCGGATACCCTAATACCGTTGGAGTCGGAAGAGAACAAGAGTTGTTCAAGAGAGGTGAACAGAAAAGAGCCCGTCACAAGTAAATGCCAGACTCAACTGGGATCCCGTGGTTGCCAACGACGTCCCACCAGTCGTGAGCCCTTGGAGTATAGATAGTCATTCACTTGAGGCCGTGAGCAGTAAAAGTCGCAATCAAGCTAAACACAGAGTGAACTGACCCCATATGGTGAATCCTAATGAAATGGTGCTTCAAATAAAGGTGATGTAAGCATAGGGCGGGGCTGACATTGAATATGTCTGGCCAGCCACTCCATTCATCCACTCCCTTTACAGTACACAGACAATACCTTTAGATGGAATATTCACTATAATACTGTTGTTTCATTTGAGAGAATTGGGCAACGTGGTCACGTAGCCTTGTTTACTTGGGTGAGTGTAGATGTTGTAGATATTATTGTGGTGTGCGTAGTAGTATGTAATTCAGGTGAGTATTGGTAAAGAGGTGGCTGTAGCCTTCATTTGCCGGGAGTAGAAGTGGGAAACCACGGAAAGCCACTTCTAGGATGTCTGAGGTGGTAATCGAACCCACATCTTCTAATTTCTTTTGTCATGAAGATAAGTGTACCCCGTTCTTGCCCTCAAACCTGAATTAAATTTCTTAGCAGGATCTAGAACCTAACCCGGACCTCAGGGGTATCAGCTGGCCCTTTTTGGACACGATATTCAGTCTCAACGATTCGCACAACATGCTCCTCTTCACTCTCAACCGGGATTTCTTACAACGTAAGGTGGAGTAGACTTGGCGATGGACAGACGGAAAGTCACAAGGAAAGCAAAGAGTTGGTCGCTCCGCCAGCGCTTCAGCTAATTGTGTGGCACGTTTGTGCTCGAGCGTCTAGGAGATGGGCAACCGATCTTAAAGTTTTGCGCGCATGGTAAGTTTGGGAGTTGGTGACCCCAAGGGTTACCTGAGCTGGGTCCGGGTTTTCCACTTTTTCCAGTGCCTTTGGGACGGACCCTCTCGTCTTTCCCCTTTCCTATCTGCCTTTTATGGCTCTACCTCCTTGAAAGTCCCTCAATCGTCATTCTTCAACGGTTGGGGGCATTTCCTTATTCCTGTTTTGCCTATTCTTCTTCTACGAGTAGTATATAAGTTGTTGAAGGTCAGTAGTTACTTGTAGTTTTCACTTAATTATCAAATTTTCACCACCACCATATCATAAGATTTTTGGCCCCTTAATACTCCAATTATTATCATTATAGCTTGCCACGGTGGGTGAGTGGTTAACGTGTCGGTCTACTACATGCAGGTTCGCTTCTGGCCGTGGTAAGTGATTTTTGAAAGGCGGCAAAAATTACGACACTCATGTCATACGATGTTGGCATGTTAGAGAACCCATTTGAATTCATCAGGCCGTGTTCATAATGGCAAAATTAATCTCGGGAGTTTCCGCCAACACAAAGTTCCTCGTTTCTCTACTAGAAAGCACTATAGTGTTCAAGGAGCTTAGATATCTAACTTCCTTGACTTTCATAGTGCTTCAAGGAACAACGAAATACGACATGCAAGCTACCCTCTGAGTGTCAAATAACAAAGGTTGCACCCGGCACCCGAGGCCTTACGATATTATTATTATTATTATTATTATTATTATTATTATCATCAACATTATCATCATAATCATTATCATCATCAATATCCATGTCGGCATTGCTACTTTTGTTGTTAATTTGTTTTAGAGTGTTTTGAGTCGTCGCGTTCATGCCATCCCGTGTACTTGGGTGTGTTTGAGGTATCAGTCTGATAACTTGTGTCACTGTGATATCTAAGATAGTGCTTGTATGTGTAACTGTGGCTAGGATTTGGAAGGACATGCCGGGATTCCAACCCAGGTCCGGAGTCTCAATACGATACCACAGTAGTTGTCAACTTTGTTCAACATTAGTTGTTTGTTGTTGCTTTAATTAGAGACTTAGCCATGCGTGGATAAACAAAACGTTATCTGCTTCCGCACAGCTGTTATCCGCATCCGCCCCGCATCCGCACGACTGGTATCCGCATCCGTCCCACATCCGCACGTTTGTTATCTGAATCAACTGGCACTACAATAAAAAATTTAATTAGATAAAAATATTAAAGCAACACATTTAGACATTGGAGGAGAAAATCGTTTGTAAGCTATGGCATGTGCTATGTTTAAAATGAATGTTATACAGCTAGAATTGCAAGCTTTTTCAGTTAATGTTAGTCTTAATTGTGCTTAATAACATAATTTGAATGAGATTACCGTAATTCATCATCTTACATTTGTCATGAGAAAAACATAACGGAAAGTAGGTCTACCCGGGTCTTAGTAATGATATTCAACAAGTTCGGATTGTATTCTAAAAGCTATCCGCAAATTTATTCCAAACATTATCCGCAGCTTATCCACTATCCGAACAGCCATGCAAACTACAGGGAGCCAAGAAATGTTCTCCGCAGTGACTAGATACAGCTGCGAGAGGTAGCGTCATCAGTCTAGTTGGCAGCACGGTGTCCTTAATAGGGTGAAGGCCACATGTGTGGGCTGTCCAAATCGACAGTGTGTACAGTTAGATTATTGGAAGAGTGCAACAGTATGCTATGAATGGCTGTGGTGAGTATAAAGTTTACTGTTTGTTTGTTTGTTTGTTTTGATACAAGAGACAGCCATGCTGCCAACATAACTGGTAACGCTATCTCTCGCAGCAGCTTTTAGGCACTGCGAAGAACATTTCCTGGCGCCTTGTATATCCGGATGGTGAACAATGTTGCGGATATCCTCATCCGCGCAGGGCTTTAACTATAGTTGCTCCAGTACCATACAATACACAAGCACACGAGACTGATGATCAAGGACAATCATAATGCTAGTTATTCCTGTCGCTGTGTCAACAGAGTATCGACCAGTGCGGACTCGCGTGGTGGCGACGAGCTGCTCTAATAAATAATTCAGCGCTGCTCAGGGATTTCTAAGAATACCGGCCGGGTATGTCCTTGAGGCTAAGTGCTCTGACCACCTCTACCCTTTATGTTCCGTGCCGGCTCATCGTCAACTTCACACGCTCATTCTGGCGTAAAACATATCAAACTGAAGTGATCGCCCGATTTATATCTTTTCTCTACCCAGCAGCATCGTCTAGTCAGACCACAGTAACTGCCCAGATTATTATAATAGCCTATAGGTTTGCGATTATATTTTCCTATGTGTGTCGTATTCCTCTACCATCTGAAAGGATATCATCATTATTAGTCTATCCCACTGCCACATTTGATAACGAGTATGCACATTAAACGACTTATTTCTCTTTGTAGAGGATCACTACTTGCATGTTGCACGAAAACAAGAGGCCCTTTCCAAGCTAAATCATTTCTCAATTTCCCCATCATAATGAAGAAGTAACCGATAACAGAATGATTTACAGGATGTTTATATTCGACCCTGACTATTATATGTCAGAAAACTGTACTATAATGAGGCTCATTATAACACTATTTTTCATTATGAAACAGTTTTCCCACCAATCAGAGCTCAAGAAACAGTTCTTTGACCAATTAAATAAGTATATCATCGCACCTACGCTGAGTTCCACGGCCTTCTAATTTTAAATTTCATTGCGTGGCCTAGTGTCATAGTAGGGTAATCGAGGAGGCCATGGCCAAATACAAGGCATTCTCTGCGTCACATGCGCTCTGTTCAGTACATAAAACTGGCGAAATCTCGGCAAATATTTATGAATATTTACGTTCGAACATAAAATAGTTATAATAATATTATCGCCGAACATAAACAGTCGTATGCAACTCGCCTATAATAATAATTAAGACACTCGTATGGAAATTATAAAACTCGCATACGCGCGTTTTATAAACATACTCGTGTCTTAACCTTCGGGCGGGCGCGCCTTTTGCACTCACACCAGTTGGCGCGCTCCGGCATTTTGGCCGCTCTCATTCACGTTCAGTTCTCAAAGCCAGAAGTGTTTGTTGACATGAAATTCACTGGGATTTCAATTGTTACACTAAAGACACATTAAGTGAGCAAATGTTTTTTATTTTTCAACGACTTTTATCACATCTGCAAACTGAAAAGGAACAACGCAACACACATCTCAATGAAAATAGTACTGTAAAAGAAAAATATTCCAAATATAGGCCTATCACTTGTGTTCAGATATTATCAAATCAAGGTTACAATGTTACCACACTTCCATTTGGAATTAGACGTCTTCATCTTCATCCTCTACTTCAGGCTGTGCACATGAGTTGCATGTGATTTCTTGGACTGAATGTTTTTTACATACATATTTCGCACATTTCTTGCAGGACATCCGAGTCCGATTGTTCTTAGATCTACCACAATAAAAACAAATTTGCCTTTTTGTGGAAGGTGTTACTTCAACCTGATCAGGTTCTTCCTTATACCTTTCTAGAAAACAACGTAGTTCTCGAGGAAGAGTAGTTATTGGGGCCCGGTATTTTAGATTTTCTTCCATGAGGGCAAAACTTAAGTTGGATACATAAGTTCTTCTCCTCAAATCCGAGCCTTGAAGATCTTGAAGGAATTAATCCCAGCCACATCAAGAAGACGGTAAAATACCACCATTGGCCACCTTCGAGTTGTTCTGGAAGTGGAGCACCTTGAACACATGAGGTCCACTGTGTCCACCCCTCCTTTGGTGCCATTATAGTCCATAATTTGTTGTGGTTTGCCTGTCTCTTC
The DNA here is from genome assembly GCA_946902985.2 of Meconema thalassinum. Taxonomy (NCBI): domain Eukaryota; kingdom Metazoa; phylum Arthropoda; class Insecta; order Orthoptera; family Tettigoniidae; genus Meconema; species Meconema thalassinum. The sequence goes on along the minus strand of OX336388.2, from coordinate 1,386,615,618 downwards.
ATCAGTTTTGTTGTCGTCGTGCATCGTAGACAAGACGAGCACTGCTTTCTTTCTCTTTGTCACCATAGAGATCAAAGTCATATCAGGTTGACCACCAAACTTGTAACTTCCGGGTACTGATGAAGAATTGCGCTCCACAAACTCTGGGGGAATCTCCTTTTTGTTACTTTTCAGGGTGCCCAAAAAGGTCAATCCGTCCTTCAGCAAATCCTCGGCTAGAGGATAGCTGCTAAAGTAATTATCTGTAGTGACATTACGATTTGTTTTCTTGATGGGATCTGTCAGTCTGACAACAATATCATGAGGCTTGTTGGTGGTAGCATAAGGGCCAGTTTCTTGCCTTCCACAATAAATTTCAATATTGTACGTATAGAATGTTCGAGCATCACATAAGGCATACATTTTGATGCCGTATTTGGCTGGTTTTTTAGCCATGTACTGCACAAATCGACAACGGCCCCGGAAAGCAACCAGCATTTCATCGACGGTCAGGAATTCACCAGGAGAATATGACTGTTGAGAATTGTGGACGAATTTATTCATAATGTCTCGAATGGGAGCTAGTCTGTCACTGTTCATCCGCTCCGTTCGTGTATTCACATCATCGAATCGTATACATCTCAATAAAAATCGGAATCGCCTTTCGCTGAAATTAGCGCGCAAAATTGTATACCCATTCCCGTTTGTCGCAAATGGTTCAGCTAGGTTCGTACGATCTCCCTTTTGACCGCCATAAATAATAATGCCCCCAAAAAAGCACGAATTTCTTTTATATCAGTCAACCTAAAATCCCTCTCTCGATTTCCAGTTTCCTTTTTCTGAATGTATATATTGGTGTTCTTAACAATACTATCAATAATGTCAGGGGACATTATTAGTGAAAAACATTCGATTTCAGTCATACAATGACGGGCAGTTACCTTAGGGCCTGGAAAAGTTTTGATAATGTTTCTTCTCCTTGTTTTTACAAGATTTGCGACAGGTTGATTTGCCCACAATGTTTCTCCATCTTTACCGATAAAAAATCGAAGACTCTCGCTATTTTCAGCGTCGTCTTCACCTTCACTTTCAATTTCCACTTCAGACTCACTGACGTGGTCGTCCACATGTATTTCTTCAGTCTCGAAATCTGGATCATTCTCATCGTCTTCCGTCAGATCTTCTAGCTGGTCCATTCGTTCGTCTTCCTCCAACTCTTGAAGAATTGTAGAAATATCTTCAGCTCTGAGGTAAGGTTCCCTGAAACCCAAAAGTGAAGATTGAGTAAATCGTAGGTATTCATAAAATCCTACAGAGTAAATACGAGGGAACGAGGGAAAGGGAGGACAGTGAAATAGATGTGTAAAGCATAAATATTTGAAAAATATATCACCCTGAAATATATGATATTTGAGCAATTCATCATATAATATTATAAATCAAGTAAAAAGTAAATAAATAAATACTTACATTGTGTGTGGTGGACGGTAAACGTTTAGCACTGTTAGGCGCGCGGCGGCAATGTGGCCGGTCGAACGTCCTACCGTGACACAGGCAACTTCCGTAATGAATTGCGCAATCCCTCTACAAGTCTGAGGTGGTGTTGGCCTGCCATCTGACGTCTTAGATAGTAGTTAGAGAATACATAGGGGCGTGGTTGTCCCTCACGGGAGTATAGCAAAGTAGCGCGTCTTTTTTTAAAAACCCGGCCAATTTGCCGCGTGCGCGCCCGCCCGAAGGTTAATTATGCCATTATAGGCTCGTTGCATAATGTACTATTGTTTTACCAAGAATAACCACATATTCACTATTATCTACAATAGACTACAGCTGTAAAGCACAAATCTATAAAAGCAAAAACTATTAATCCCTCACTGAAACGCACAGCCACGTTTAAAATTGCTCGTTGAGACCAGCCAAGCCATTCCAAGCACAATACTAAAATGCTAACAAACCTTGGAAGAGAGTTTATTAATAAACTACCTTCAACGGAAATCTCTCTATATATAAGAATGAAAGTTTGTCTGTTTTTTCTGAATTTCTACGGAAATTTGCGTTATTTACGCGTTTCAGACTGTTTTATGACGGATGCGCGTGAAAATATTTTTTTTGTCTGTCTGTCTGTCTGTTTGTCTGTTAGTCTGTGGACAAGTATGTTCCCTTATAACTCGAGAACGGCTGGGTGGATCAACGTAAAATTTGGTACAGATATCCTTCAGAGGCACGACACTAATCATTGATGTAACTATTCTCTGTAGCTACAATAAAAGGGGGCCTACCCCCTTAAAACCCTTGCTGAAATAGGCGTAGAAGGGCGGGACAAAGCTCATTTTCAGCCCCTCAATGTGAGAAATGAAACTCGGGGGCACATTTTTAGGCCCTAAAACCAAACGTTTTTGAGATATTCCCAGACAACTAATTTCATTTAATACAATAATGAAAGAATGCAATCCGGTAACCATGGCAACAGAAACTCACAAGTCCATCTATTGCTGTAAGACGCAATACAATTCCATTTATTACATTACTGAGATAGTTTGCAAACGGTTATAAGGCTATAACGGAACACAATCAAGCTGTAAAATGAATAATAATGTTATTTGTTTTACGTCCCTTTTAACTACACTGGCTTTTAGAGACGCCGGGGTGCCGGAAGTTTTCCCCGAAGGGGATCTTTAACGTGCCAGTAAATCTACGGACACGGCTCCCTCGCATTTGCGCACCCTCAAATGCCAGCTGACTGCGCCAGGATACGAACCTGCAACTTTGGGCCCAGCAAGCGAGAACGTTACCCCTGAGCCACGCAGCCAGCCAAGCTGTAAAATTCATCAATACATAGGGTATAATGCGCTTAAGGGGGTCAAGGGGTACTCTAGAATTTTTACACGCGATTTACACGTGCGGGTGTGGTACGGAAGGTCTATTACGTCCCTATCTCTATATTGCTATATAATAATAATAATAATAATAATTATTATTATTATTATACTACGTCCTACAACGACGAGACAAAGCTTATTTTCTGCCCCTTGGTTTCAGAAACAAAACTCTGGGACCCTAAATAGCCGTAAAGGGTTCCCGAAAACTACATTTTAAGCCTCTAATACCAACAGTTTCTGATATTCCAAGAAAACTAATTTCATTTAATAAACTAATGAAGGAATGCACGCCAATAACCATGACAAAAACATCTCAAAAGGTAACATCCAACTTTCCATCTATTTCTGCAGGATGTAATGCCACTCCATTTATTAAATTTCTGTGAACATTTGCAAATGGCAATAAGGTTATCACGGAACCAACTAAAACTGTAAAATTCATCAATGCGCTTAAGGGGGTCAGGGGTTACCATAGATTTTTTTCACACAACTTAAACGTGCGATATGTCGTACAGAAGGTCTATTATATCTCCAAACAGCAACATGACGTGTATTGCGTTTCGTCTACGAGGTTTTCAATTTTATTTTCACGTCAGGAAGTACACTTTAGGTAGGCTAAATTTATTTTCTGAGCATATTTTAACTAATCATTTATCTTTGTCGACAAACAGGTTCCAAGCCTCTAACCATTGCAACAGTAGCTCAATTGATTACGTCTGGCTATAAATACCAAAGACCGTTCGAAGAATGGGTACTTCTGCTAGTTTCATATAAAGAGCAAAGCCAATAACTGATAATACAAGAAATCGAAAATTGATAATAATATGGTCAGGTCCTGGACACGTCTGCAATGGGGAGCTGGTCATTGTTTCAAGAATCTGAGGTTCGATTTCCAGCGCAGACAGTGGGTATTATTAGAGTATTTTCTGTCCAGTTTTATTATACCAACTCCAGGCATATACCGGGTTGTTGTGTAGTCTTTAGACTGGTTTGATGCAGCTATCCATGCCTTCATGTCCTGGGCTAATCATTTCATCTGTACATAGGTAACACACCCCAAATCTGAGGCAATCTGTTCAATATATTCTAATCTTGGTTCTTCACGGAACTACTTGTTTCCAGTAATTGGAATTCAATTGTGTTGACCTGCTGAAAGTTACAATATTAATGTTTCAATATTGCCTCAGTAAATGCTATTCAGTCGGTCAACACGATTTTACCCAAATTGTAATGGGTGTTGTTCCCTAAACCAGAAAGAAATTACACGAGGTTAATTATTACACTTGATTAATAAATTAACATAAACGTAAAGGATCTGACGATGATCGCTTGACGATCGAATCTAGTCATCAAAGTGTAATTATTTATCTCATGTAATTTCTTTCAGGTTTAGGGAACAACCCCCATTACAATTTGGGTATAATCATGTTGACCGACTGAAAAGCATTTGAATGCCAAATATTTACACACTAAAGTACACGGAGCTAAACGACCACGATGTCCAAGCACCTCACAGGAGGCAAAAACGGCATCGTTTCAGCCATTAAAACAGTAATCATGCCGTAACTTGTAACACACCGTGTATCGTCACGCCGCGAACAGTCGGAAGAAACTGCCTGGATTCACGTTCATCTTCATTCTTTTGTGCAATGAAGTTTAAACATTGTCAAATTAGATGGAATATGGCAATACTATGTAGTTGGAATTGTTCTTCCTATTGAATTAACACTGCATGCCTACCCTGTATTGAATATTTCAAGTGAGAGAACAGTAGCAGTACTATTGCATGCTAAGCTTGTTGGGGGGTGGCGGCAATAAATAAGTCACATAGCGTGCGATTCTCCTACTTGTTGCCACTGTTCACCCTCGCCCTAGAAACCCTTCCTCACATTCCACATCATGAGGTCATTGATTGGCAACAGGGGCTATGCTGCCATTATTGTCAGCTGTCTGCGGCAGGGAGGTTAATGTACTCTTCATAACATATTACGGGAGATATTGCATGATCCCAGGCTAATACCATTGTTATATCCTCACCGATAGGCATATTTCAATTCAATAATGCCGAAACAAAGTTATATTTTTCAATTGAAATTTAATATATTTCGGTCGGTCAACACTACTTCACCCAATAAAATTGATTAATTCTGAAAAAAAAAACAAGAAGTTCCGTGACGAACTAAAGAGCCTACTTTTCTTAAAATTTAAGATTAATGCCAATGATTAATCTATATGGATCTATCTAGAATAATGACGAAATTAAGTTGGTAATATCGAAATTTCTAATTAGTTCGAAGTACTGTATACCTGGCATAATGTAGCCTAATAGAGAACTACAGTTGGCAGCCCTGGTGACTGAAAATATTCTTAGATCTATCTCTTAAGGTACAGAATACAACATTTGGTTGAAGTCAATGAATAGCATGGACGTTACATGCAGTTAAACATTGGATCTAACAGCGCGCGTAAAATCATGTTGGCAACAAAGACATACAGGTATTGGTCAGAACTAATCTGAAATAATATGATCTATTGTTGTGTCAATTTTGAATGAAATCCATTAGTTAGTGTAGAAGTTACATGCATTTTAAAATTGGACCTATTCCGCAGGCTTAGAATCATATTGGCAGCACTGGCGTTGGCCTATATTAGTTACTCCAAATTAATCTAGAATGCCAGGTACTATACGTGTGCAAAGTTTAGAGCTATTGGCTTGCATACTTTATGATATATGGGTATTTGGATAAAAAAAATTGAGAGCATTTATTAACAGTTGGCAGCCCTGGTGGCTGTTAAGAATACGCTCAGTCATATCTGTTTATGAACACACAGCACATACGAAATTTGGTTGAAATCCAATCGATAGTGTAGAAGTTATATGCATATAAAATTTGGACCTATCAGCAGGCTTATAATCATTTTGGCAACACTGCCATGTATGGCCTCATGGAAATTAAACTGCAATATTATTATCTATGCGTGTGCCAATTTTGAAATAGCTCCCATTCATACCTTCCAAGATATCCAACATGGAGCTCAAATTTCAATTGCAATTCTTCAGCAGTTGGTAGCACTGACATCATTTTCAAACATGGCCGTGAGATATTCAGGTATAGATCTTTACTCCTGCCAAATTTTCTTTCGATTGCTGCAGCCGTTTAGGAGTTGATAGGGGGGGGGACACACACACAGCCAGACCGACAGACAGAAGAACAGACAGACAGACACACATTTGCCCGATCTCGTAAGTCTACTTTTTCCTCATTTTTGCAAAATGTGAAAAGTAGGCTAAAAATTGACATGAGGTTAATATTATTATTAATCGCATGGCATAGAGTAATATTAGACATCACAGAAGAACAACATATTTATCACATATTTCCTCAAATAATCCACTTAATGTGGAGTCACACGCACAAAATCCCCGAGGGCGCCTGGATATGCTCTCAGAGAACAACCACGTACAATATGGGAGGTAATGTGTCTCTCGTCACCACAATCACATGCAGGAGATAGTAATTTGTTCCATTTGAACATCGCATCAGCAAAAACACTCTGGCCAGTCCGTATTCTGTTCAGTCTAGGCCATGTCCTTCTATGAGATGAATAAATAGACTACACTTGGATGACCAGTTTCGATATGGATCCGGATTTAATCGCTTGACTGGTCATCCAAGTGTATTTATTAATCACATGTAAATATTTTTCATGATTAGGTAATCACCCATTACAATCGGGTACAGTCATGTTGACCGACTGAAAACCATTACATTTCGATTACTAAGGCAACACTGAAAAGTGACTTCAAACACCATAATTATATTTGTCAGCATGAATATTATTATATTTTCCAAAATTCTCTTTCAGTGTTAAATCACTAACATTTTTTAAAGATTTTAAAATTAATTAAATTAAATTAATTGTATATACAGGACGGGTCAGGAAAGACATTTTGGAAGTAAATCGGCTGTGGACCTATTGAAAAGAACCGTTGCGGCATTTGCCTGGTGGTGAAATTGGAAAATCACGAAACCCATATTCAGGACGACCTAAGTGGGATTAAAACCCACGCTCTCTTGGTTCAAGCAAGGCATCGAGCACACACACCATCTGTCGGAACAGCCACACCCTCTGAGGATACCGGCTGGGCGAGGCTCATACGCACTTTTAACTGGAACAGGAGCTATCCGGAAATGAGACTTCTGTAACTGGAGAGGAGAATGTTTTACACACAGCAGTAAAGGCTAACGCGCTAGCTCAAACCTCGCTGGCATCAGGAGAGCGTGCGTTCGAATCCCACTTCAGCCGTTCTGAAAATGGTTTTCGTGGTTTCCCATTTTCACCACCACGCGACCAACAGGTCGACGGGGCAAAATTCAGGTGTTTCTAAATGCCTCAGCAGTTAAAAGGGACGGCATACCAATAACATTCTTCTTCTCCTTCTTCTTCGTTATAAGTTTGAACTTGTTAGTTGGCTTGATAGTTTTTGCCTTCTTATCCCCTCAAAATCTCTTCATGGCTACACTGTGCGTTCTGTGGACCACTTCCTACCAGTTTTCGTTTAAGATTTCTCCACGAAATTTTGCTTGCGTACTTTTGTACTAAAGGCCCCATACTTCTTCTTCTTCTTCTTCTTCTTCTTCTTCCTCTTCGTCGTCGCTTCCGCCAGCTATGGGCTACGTTACTTCAACTGTCTTTGAGCTTTAATCTTTTCCCAGTAGTCCTTCATCCGTTTCCTGTGCGCCTCCTTTCTGTCAGCCGTCACTTCTTGCCTGTTCTCAGTTTTGGCTTTTCTTGGAATCGCTGGTGTACTCTAAGTATTTTTTTCTGGAGAGGAAGACGTTCTTTAATGTCCTCAAGCGAAATCCCTACTTCTATAAGATCTTTTTCGATCTCAGAGAACCATGGTTCCTTGGTTTTCTCGTCTACAAAGTAGGAAAATATGTGGTTGGTCAGTCTCTGCGAGCTCCTTTTTCGCATCAAGTCCGTTATCCTGTCGTTGTTATGTCGCCTCCCGTGCTCTCCATTTTCTCTGACTGGCCCATTATTATTATTATTATTATTATTATTATTATTATTATTATTATTATTATTATTATTATTAAATTTTAATGTAACCGCAATGCGGCGTAGGTTACATTCACGGTCATAGGCATCGGCTGACTTCCTTCCAAAATCCCTTCCCTGACTCTTCCTTAATTAGACCCAAGTTAGCGTTCGCCTCCTTTCCTAGTTGTATCTGCTGACAAAGTGTGTTCAGCTCCCAGACACCATCCTCGCGATGGTAGAGGAATGATCCCTCGCAGAGCCCGTGGGAGGAGCCAAGCTGGGAGAATAACTGATTAAAAACAAATATAATTAAAAGAAAACTAAGGAAAAAGAGATACGAGCCTTACAGTAGTCGCATATGATGTGTAACATCTGACATGTTATTCGAATAAGTCCATATTACTTACTCGCATTTTTTAAAGAATGAACTCATAGTGACCTTGTGCCAGCAAACATTAAAGGATTCGCCATAGCATCTGCAGTAGTGACATATACCTGCAACTGTATGCGGGAGCAATCCACTGTCTACTTGATGCGAGCTGCGCTTTATACTGGCCAGTTAGTGAACCCATGCCAGCGGTGTTATTGAAAATGGCCTCTTATTGCCGATATAGCGCACTGCCAAGTATAGCCGCGATAAAAAATTAGGTGTGCAGTAGGTATATTAAATGCGTTTCTCCCAGTGATACGTTTAGACCAACGAAGTTTCAATTATTGTTAGTAGTTGGTGTTAATATACTGAATTCCTACGTTGTTTGGAGTGTTGGTTGATGCGATTAAGAATACAGCAAAAGTATGAAGATTTAATAAATCGTAATTGTTTTCAGAAAATATGATATAATTAATATTTTCACACCAAAGAACGACAACTTGAAGATGATTTATTGTAAGAATTTCTTTAATGGGGCCTACAAACCTTGAGGTAAACCGTATGCGATTTACATTCCACTTAGTCTTATGGCTTACAGTACGTCGTTGTACCGATCTCCGCCACCGCGCGCGCTCATTGTTTTCGTCCCATGCACTTCCGTCCCATCCACTTCCGTCTCTTTTCCAAAATCACTCCCACAAAAATGTCCAGCTACCGAGTGCCACAAAAGTATCCAGATACCGAGTGGAAAGATGTTACACATCAAAAACTGTGGTATGTCAAGTATATCATGAAGTTAGTGTTTAGGAGCATATGAAAGCACCGGAGCAGGAGGAAAGTGCATTGTTTCTTGAGCAGAATTACTGATACAATTTATGGCACAGCTGCTGGTATCTGATCAATGTTAGACAGGGATGAAGTAAGGAATGGCTATATGGATTCATTCTTTCATTCATTTCCATTAAAGACTGTTTTGCCCTTCAACGTCCAGTCTTGTCTGCCAGCTATTGTGTGTGTGAATAAGTGGTTTCCATGATCTCCTATTGCGTATTGCTGTCGGTTCCTTCAGAGACTTTGAGAAATTGTGATCATGTAGCCCTGAATACTTGGGTATTTGTGGAGTCTGTCTTATTGTTGTGATTTTGTAATTAAGGCTAGGATTTGGAAGGAGGCACCCGTGGACTTAATTTAGGAACCATTCCGGCATTTGTCTGGAGTAGAAGTAGGAGACCACGTAATGAACACTTCCAAGATGCCCTAGATGGGAATCAAACCCTCCTCTCCTCTGTTTAGTTGCACGAGGTTGAGGGTACCTCATTCTAACTCTCAGACCAGAATTTAAATTGAAATTTAAATCTCTTGGCAGAGCCGGGAATCAAACCCAACCCCCAAGGCAGCAGCCAAGAATGCTAGATGATTTGTGTTGGCTGACAAAGGACTACAGTTAATCCGAAACTTGTACTAAGATTTGTTATAAATATTTTGTGCTGAAAGGAGGAAGAGTTGTATATATTAGTGTTGTATGAGAACTAAGTTTGACTTGCACCACTTTGATTCTTACCGTCCATGTGTTCCAGATCGATGAGTTCACGTCCGGTTCCCTTATTCAGTATATTAGTGGAGATACCATAGAAAATAACAGCTGTGATATACCATGTTCTAGTATCGAACCACTCATGGAACGTGATTTTTGAAAGCACCTTGAAGAGTGTCCTGTTACAGTAGTCGGTACAAAGCAGCAGAGCATGTGATGACATTAGAATGTACAATTTTTATGTCGACATGGAGGAAGAGTACACTTCGTGTTCATGTTTATGACGGCTGTAAATGATTAACTGCGCTTCGTTGTTGGTGAATAATAGAGTGCCCCGTGAGGCCAGAGGACAAGTGACCTTACTGTGGCTAGTGCAGGACTCTGGTCTGGAGTCAGCCCAGCGCTCAATACTGCCACAACACATGTCTGCGTTATGATGATGATAACTGTTGATGTGTAACATCTTTCCACTCGGTTGCTGTAATTTTTTGGGGAGTTATTTTGAAAAATGCCAGCTGAATCGTATCCCTCCTGGACATTCATCAACACACAAAAATCTTTTTTATTTACACACTAATAATACATAACAATTCCAAGACACTCTTTTTTTCCTTCACTGCCTACTTGATATTTCTACTCTCGCACTGCCTTCTTGATACTCTGCTGCTAATCATATCAATATGACTCACTTTAACAGAATCCATATGAAATTCAGTGTATTTGTTTTAGTAGAAGTTAATAGAAGAATTTAACTTCTGTTGGTCTGTGAATCAAGAGGTCCGGGAACTGGGCAAGCCTTTCATGATCAACTGCTGTGCACATTGCATTTATACGCAAGTTGGCCTATTTATAAGGCATTTAAGGTTATGAGCGGTGTCGTGTCTATTAATCTAGTTGATCCATATCGTATTCTTTATTTAGGCTAGTGCTGGTGGAAGCTACAAATCATTTAAGAAAATGAGTTCCGTGTTATAAACTACAATATTTGTAAAACACTCCCTTTTAAAATAGATTAATATTTGTGCCAATAATAGTATAAAATACCGGTGTATCAACAATTTCACATGAGGTTTCTTCTAAGTCAGATGTTACACATCATATGCGACTACTGTAAGGGTCGTAAATTTTGTTTTGTTTTAAGGGGCCTAACATCTGGGTTATCGGCCCATAATAGTTTGGGTTTTAGTGAAAATGATAATGGAATGTAAGCTATAACTACAGCCCTGCGCGGATAAACGCCCCACATTCACACAACTGTTATCCGCATCCGCCCCGCATCCGCACGACCATTTTCCGCATTCGTACGTTTGGTATCCGTATCTACTGGCATTACAATAATATTAGCCTAAATCGATTTTTGCAAAAAATGAAAGTTGACTTATGAGATCAACACAGGGCGAAAAATTGCGTGTCTCTGTGTGTGTGTGTGAGTGTGTGTACTCTGAAAGTCTGTCCCCCGTATCAATTCGAACACGGTGAATCCGAATTGAATGAAATTTGGTACAGAGGTAGCACTAGCAAAGGGCACCTCAGTGTCATGTTTTATATCGCCGCCATCTTGACGGAAACGTAATGGCGGCCACCCAAATGTTAAAAGCTTAAATCAAATTACGACCAACCTAATCATCTGATCTCCACCAATGTTTACAATATTATACCTTTATGTATAAAGAATCTTTTGATCAAACTACTAGATCATCAGCCCAATAATTTGAGGATGACGGCCATGTTTGTGTGCAAATTGATTCCCCCTATCTATTCAAACACGGTGAAACCGAATTGAACGAAATTTGGTACAGAGGTAGCACTAGTAAAGGGCACCTCAGTATTATGTTTTATATCGCCGCCATCTTGACGGAAACTTAATGGCGGCCACCCAAATGTTAAAAGCTTAAATCAAATTACGACCAACCTAATCATCTGATCTCTATTGAATTTTGCAACAATATACCTTTTTGTGGTAAGCATCTTTTGACCAAACTACTAGGTCATCAGCCCAATAATTTGAGGATGGCTGCCATGTTTGTGAGCAAATCGATTCCCCTATCTATTCAAATACGGTGAAACCGAATTGAACGAAATTTGGTACTGAGGTAGCACTAGCAAAGGGCATCTCAATGTCATGTTTTATATCGCTGCCATCTTGACGGAAACGTAATGGCGGCCACCCAAATGTTAAAAGCTTAAATCAAATTACGACCAACCAAATCTTCTGATCTCTACTAAATTTTGCAACAATATACCTTTATGTGGTAAGTATCTTTTGACCAAACTACAAGGTTATCAGCCCAATAGCTTGCAGATAGTGGCCATGTATGTGTGCAAATGGATTCACCATATGAATTCAAACACGGTGAAACCGATTTGAATGAAATTTTGTACAGAGGTAGCACAAGCAAAGGGCACCTCATATTCATGTTTAATATTCGTATAACAAGCTACTACAACCAACATTCAATTATACTCCTTGAAAAGGACAAAGAGTTATAACAATACCCATGCATTTAGGAGAAAGTAGGCTATATGTTCTTTATTGAACATCTTGTTTTAATTAGATAAAGCATAAATTACTAAAGCAACATATTTAGACATTTGAGGAATAAGTCGTTCCCTTAGGCTTTGAATGTAATGCGCTATGTTTAAAATGAATGCTGTACAGCCAGAATGGCAACCCTTTCCTGTTGGGAGTATTAATTATGCCTAATTACATAGCCTACTTTGAATGAGATTAACTTAAATCATCATGTTACATTTGTCATGAATAAAACATAACGGAAAAAATGTGATATGTCATAAATATCCGGGTCCTAATAATGATATTTAACAAGTTCAGATTGTATTCTAAAAACTATCCACAAATTTACTCCGAACATTATCCGCAGCTTATCCGCTATCCGCACAGTCATGCCAACTATATCCACGTAGGGCTTTAGCTATAACTACACACTTATAACTAAAACTAACTTTTGCATTACACACTAGAAGAAGGTATGGAAAACAAAATGAGAATAAGGTAAATAAGGGACAGGGGAAAAAGAAATACCTTCAACCATCGAGGATTGAGGAACTTGGAAAGAAGGAGAGCCATGGAAGGCAGATAGGAAAGGGAAAGAGGAGAGGGTCCACCCCAGAGGCAATGGAAAAAGGGGAGAAAACCAGACCCAGCTCAGGAATCCCTCGGGGTTACCAACTCCCGAACTCACCAGTCATGAGCCCTTGAGGGTGTAGCACTATCGAGGGTGCACCAGAAGTGGAGGGCCCTGTGCAGAAGGCAGGAGATATAATGAAAAGGAAAAGAAGGCTAAACCCTCGAAGACTGATGGAGCATGAGAGATGAGACAAGGGCCAATTAAGGCGGGAAAGTAAAAGACTCCCTAGGCCTCGGATACCCAAATAACGTCCGGTTCGGAAAAGAACAAGAGTTGACCACGAGAGGTCGAGAGGAAAGATAACAGAGTGGAGCCCGGCACAAATAAGTGGAAATAATGCCAAACTCAGCTGGGGTCCCTTGGTCGCCAACCAACGTCCCACAAGTTGTGAGGCCCTGGAGAACTGAATCGTACTGAAAGGTACGGTATTTAGAAATATGATGACTGAGTATCGTAGTACCGTAGCCCATTATTCTAATGGGGAACTCACCTCCTGGTGTAGTGACTAGTATTTTTGGCTCTGCCAAGAAATGTAATTCTGGTCTGAAGGCTAGAACGGGGTAAACTCAGTCTCGTGAAGCAAAACTGAGAAGAGGCGGGTTCGATTCCTTGGTTTTCCACTTACTCCAGGCAAATGCCGGGATTGTACCTAACTTACAGGGATACGAAACAGTTAAAATTGTCAAAATCAACAATTTATATAATTTTTATATTTTATGAATTTGTGAAGTTTGCCCTTTTGAAATGACGTGTAATACCTTATAGGTTAGCTATCAGTAACTGCCATAATTTTGATTTACACCTGCGCTAACAATGAGATAATCATCATGTGTGGAAAGTTTTAACTGCAGTTTCCTCAGTTCCACTTTCTAAAAACTGTTTGTTTATCACCGATCAGTAAAATGTTCACCATAAATTTGTTTCATAGTGATAAATATTTTAATGGAGAAGTTTCCTTGTTTAAAGTAAATCTGTTTGGGTTTTGGCTGTTTCTTTTAAGAAAAAGTAATTATATTTTTGACAGTAAAAAAGAAAGAAATCTTACTCCTCTGAAGTCCAATATAAAAACGCTCCATTGATATGTCAGGTAAGGTTTGATTAAAATGTGACATACATTTCATTACCATATCTTTATTAGATTCTGAGGAAAGGAACATGAATTAAACATATTTAACATTGGTAAGATAGGCGATTCCGTATCCCCTTAAGGCCATGGCCGCTTCCGAAGAAAATCCTACCTCAGTTGCAAAGACACACACATACTAGTACATACATCCATGTGACACAGGTTATCATACAAATTCTACACACGCCCAAGTACACGGGGCTACACAAAGCCCCTAAATGAATCATCTTCAACAACAACGATGTTTTCTTAAAAATCAACAGACCGAACGATTAGTGGAGAAAGACAAGTGCTGGAAACGTGGTCATGAATGGAAGTGCGTGCTGTCGTGGGTACTGATTGGGTGTGTGGAACTAATCAACGCTGCCATCAGCTACGTCGTGTCCCTCAAATGGTTGGTCGCTGGTGTTCTATGTTTAATGGCGGTATGCAGAGAGTGCGAGATGAAGGCTGACCTCGACACCCCTTCACTCAAAATAATATTCGAAATAAGTTTTAGATCAAATTATTCTGGAAGTCTCGTACTAGTTCTCAATCCAAAAAACTATAAACTGTCATTTTTTCATATATTCTGGGATGGCCCCAATCTAAAACTGATGACAGAGCGTCTCAAAAATCTCTTATAAAATCGGATCTATAGATTACTTTTGGTCTACAATACCAATTCTTACCACCAAGATAACGAACTGGATCTGGAGATGCTGGATGGAGCCACACAATTTCAATAGGAAATAAATACGAAGATATGCCTGTCTTATTATTAGGAATAGGGAACACTTTTTTTCTTTCTTTATCGTTTAGGATTACTTAGGACTACGGGCTCGTATTTACTCTTCGGTAAAGTTGTTGCTTTCTTCTTCTTCTTCTTCCTCCAATAGTCCCTCATTTTCTGACTATGAGTCAGTCTTCTTTCTTCTGTCCAATTAGCTTCAGTAATCTTCTTACTTGTACGGGACGTTGGGAAAACGCTCTGTCGGTTGACCTGACGGAACATCAGACGGTCATGAGTTTGTTCCAGTGGGATCTCTAGTTGTTCCATATCTGACTTAACTGACGCAATCCATTTGTCTTATAATTGGCAACACTGAAAATGGCTTCAAACACCATAATGAATAGATTGTTATTGAATGTATTCTTATTGTTCTTCTTCTATAGATCCTGAGTTCTCGAATGGTCTGTTTGACAGTAAGACCTTCCTAATAGATATTTGCTCCATCTTGCTGTGTTAATATTGTATATGTCCGTTTCTGTGATTCCCCAGAAGACCTGATACGAGTCGCGCGCAATGAATATTCACATGACCTACATCCTAGCAATTCACCGCAACATGTCAGAAGACCCCTTTGAAGAAAAAACTCGCCGTCTCTCATTCAAATAAAATGAAAACGTACGTACCTTAGGAGTAGGTGACGTCTGATCCTGCATGTCGGTCGTATGTCAGTCGAACAGAATTTTCAAACACAAACTTAAAAGAACTTCAATTTCAGAACACAATTTCAATAGGAACTGCCATTGTTGAATTTACGGTGTATTTACTACGTGTTGCAATAATAATAATAATAATAATAATAATATTAATAATAATCTAGAGACAAAAAAAACGTGACGATCCTCCCTTTCCTCCTTTCTCCTACCGGATTGACACCTAAATCCTTTTCATTAAATCTAGCCACACTAAATCTTCCCATTTACACCCACACTATTGCACAAAAGGCTGCAATTCTGAAAACCTGCAGCATCGTTAGAGTATTTTTGAATACCCACTAGGATTTTCTTGGACCCTCTTGTGAAAAGGAGACGTGGAAGATAAGAAAAGGAAATTAACTGTCAAACGTCTATGTTATACCGTATAGTTTGAAAATGTATGCTATAGGCTTAAGTGTTCTTTACTCATTTTCTTGTACGCAATGTACCGATATGAGTCTTGTTACCAACTGTAAGTTGAGTAAATAAAGAAATAATAATAATAATGATAAAACGGAATTATTTCAAACATCAATCCGGTTCCAAGAGAGCTAGAAGGGACTCGTGGAATAATCAATCGGGTTGAAAAATGTAACTATCTTGAAGAATGGAAAGAATCTAACATTTCCGAAAAAGATGCCTTTACGTGACGTATGAATAAAATTGTAACAGGTCATCATCTAACAAAGAATGTATACAGGATGGCAAAAGATCTATATCATTGAATGCAAAAATCAAATATTACTGCACTGTCATCCGGCCAGAAGCTTTAATTACAGCGGAATGTGTCGCCATGAGCAAGAAAGGGATGATGGAGAAATTGGAAACCAAGGAAAGGTCCGGTTAAAGGGAATGGTGGGTTTAGAAGACAGCATAACGAGGATTTATATACACACGTGGAGAAAATAAATTACTGACGAGATGCAGCAAAGACGGATTACGTTAAATGGCCCGAATGACGAAGACAAAGGGAGCCTGGTTCAGTGAGATAAAAAATTATCTGCACAAGATAGGGACCTCATGTGAAGATATCCAGGAGCGTGACCAGCTTAAGAGAAAACTCTTCGAACATCAGAGTTTCCAATCTAAGCAGACAGTGAAAACTGGAAATACATGGAAAAGAGAAGAAAAGAGCAACACCGTCTACGAATGAAGGAATACTGGGCCAATATTAAAGCTAAAAGGAAACAGTTGAAATGACGTGGTCCTTAATTGACCGAAACGAAAAATAATAAAATATTATTATAAATGTTATACAATTATTATAGACAAAGTAACTTAGGAGTAGGCAACGTCTGATACTGTCTAATGTAGGTTGCATATCCCTTGTTATTTTCGTATGTACGGGTTCAAGGATGAGGAGGGAATCTATGTAGCAAATTGTCTTTATGGCTGGATGCCCTTCATGATGCCCACCTCATGCGTGAGTAATAAGATATTGAATGACTTAAGATGATGCAATTGGGCAAAGGGTAAGTAAGAAGTGATCGTTGCTTATCTTTCTGAAAATAACGTCTCGGCATTTGCCTGGAGTTGAAAATTAAAATCAATATTGAAAATCCTTTCAACGACGAGCGACGGTGGAGTTCGAACCCACTCATTTCGCCCGGAGACCTTGTGAATTAATGCGCGTAATTACGCTGGTCGCATATTTTCTAACAATATAAAAAAAAACACTCTCCTCATGTACGGCTTTAAGATCAGACCATTCCCTTCCCGATAGGTTTAGCGTCCTTCAGACGAAAGCTTCTCCTATAGCCTATCATAGGCTTTGGTCTCAAGGTCGCGGATTCGATTCCCTACCGAGGAAGTCGGATTTTTGAGGGGCAGCAAAAATCTACGCCACTCTGATTCGTACGATATCGGCTCGTAAAAGATCTCTCGTATCACATTTGGTGATTATAAGGCAACATTAACTAAATATCAGCCACTGGTTACCCAGTACAGTTTTAGTTTTCACTGCCAGCAGATGGCAATGGTAAATGGAACGTAAAACATATAGATTAGATCGCCTGAATAGCTCCAACTCAAAAAAGATCTATTTTATGGTGGCTGAAGCCTTACAGTTATTATTATTATTATTAATAATAATATTATTCTTCTTCTTCCTTCGTTACGGCCAACTAAGGACCACGTCATGTCAACTGTTTTTTCTGCATTTTAATGTTGGCCCAGTACTCCTTCATTCACAATCGATGTTGCACCTTTCTCTCTGTCGTCCACGCCTTCCCGGTTTTTAGCTTCGGTTTAAGTTGAAAACTCCGATGTTTCTGAAATTTATCCCTAAGTGGGCCACGCTCCTGGATATCTTCACGTGTAATCCCAGTCTCCAACAGATCTTTCTCTACTTCAATGAACCAGGCCCCCTTTGTCTTTTTCTCACGGAGAAAAGCAAAAATTCTGTTGGATAGCCGTGTTGATTTCATTCGGGTTATATGTCCATAAAAATAAATCCTCCTTTTCCTCATCACGTCCGTTATTTTCTCTACGTGAGTGTACAACTCGTGGTTGTGGCGTCTTCGGAACTCGCCGTGTTCTTTGACTGGACCCAGGATTTTCCTCAATATCTTCCTTTCCTTGGTCTCCAGTTTTTCCATTATGCCTTTTCTATTCATGGAGAGACATTCCGCTGCATACAAAGCTTCTGGCCGGATCACCGTGCAGTAGTGCTTCAGTTTTGCATTCAGGGATATAGATCTTTTGTTGTACACATTCTTAGTTAGATGGTAAGCCATTTCAATTTTATTCAAGCGTGACGCAAAAGCCTCGTTTTCGGACATTGTAGGGTCTATCCATTCCCCAAGATACTTAAATTTCACAACCCGTTTGATTTTCCCATGATTCACTTCAATATGTTTTGGAGCAGTTTTGATGTTAGTAATAAATCCTGTTTTCTCGAAAGAGATCAGGAGGCCCGCGTTTGCAGCTTGTGTTTGAAGCTGGTTGATCTGTTTCCTGGCCGTATCCAACGAATCTGCAAAAACCGCAAGGTCATCTGCAAAGGCTAGAGAGTAAATTGATAGGTTCTTATTCTTGTGACCAAGTCTGATTCCATTTTGGACTCCTTCATCACTCATTGTTTTGCGCCACTCACGGATAACTTTCTCAAGAACTCAGTTGAATAGTAGAGGCGAGAGACCATCTCCCTGTCGAACTACTGTCCTTATCTCGAAGGCATTGGAAATCTCGCCTCTAAACATAACTTTTGAAGTGGTGTTGGTGAGAGTCTGTTGGATGATCGCTATGGTTTTGTTGTCTAGGCCGAACTCCTTTAGAATCTTAAGTAGGGTAGTCCGATCAATGGAGGTTACTACAAATTTCTTGCTCCTTAGTTTCAGATATGAAAGGATAGATTTGAGATTCATGATTTGCTCCACGAAGCCGGTCCCAAGCCCGGTTGAGAAAGGAGGAGGGGGAAGAGTAAAATGGTCAACAGCTTCAACGCCGGATGAAGACTTCGAGTCCCAACGACGAAGAAGGTGGATGAACTATTTTTAGCAGCGTCTGACTCGGATCGAGCGGCTGCAAAGGGCGTCTGTTCTCCATGTTAGGAGCGGCCCAAATTCCTGCTGGCAGTAGCTCTAAAATGCCCGACGCCAGGCTGTGGCGACAAGCCGGTCGGTAACTCTGTCGCAACCCATGGATCATGTCTACGTCAATTTTGTCGGATAATGCTAGGACGTCCCCCAGAAGCGACGCGCGTCGGCCTCGCCTGACCGCCGCGACAAATGGACAAGGGCTACTGGTTCAAGGGCGGAACCAGTTAAAGAAGCAAGTCCAAAGCAGACAAAATTTACGAATCGCCACGCTCAACATTGGGACTCTTACTGGACGCAGCCGTGAACTAGCAGCGATGCTGAAAGAACGGAAAGTGGACATTGCATGTGTACAAGAAACACGCTGGAAGGGGCAAAAATCTCGTGACATCGGAGATGGCTATAAACTGATCTACCATGGTACGTCCAACAGAAATGGTGTTGCTGTCATCGTTTGTGCCAGCCTGAGAGACCGAGTTGCTGAGGTTCAGCGCTATTCAGACCGCCTTATGTCAATTACAATCGACATTGCATCTTCTCGGCTTCGTGTCTTCTCAGCATATGCACCACAAACTGGCTGTGATAAGCTAGAAAAGGAACAGTTTTGGCAAGAGCTACAAGATCATGTTTCAGCATGTCCTCAAGATGAGTTTCCACTTCTCTGTGGTGATCTTAATGGTCATTTTGGTCATACCAAGGACGGTTATAGCTGCCACGGTGGTAATGGCTATGGTACCCGGAATGATGATGGAACACAAATTTTGGATTTCGCCGAGGCGAATGACTTGGTTATTGGTAATACGTTTTTCAAAAAGCGCATAAACCACCTCATCACCTACACCAGTGGTGACTACAGCAGCCAAATTGACTTCATCCTTGTTCGACACCGTGATCTCCGACTAGTATCAGATGTGAAGGTCATACCATATGACTGTGTAGCCCCTCAACATAAGTTGCTAACGGCAGACTTAAGGATCTCTAAACATCGTAGAGGCAGAGGGATAAATGTCCTTGAGAAGATCAAGTGGTGGAAGCTTAAAGACCAAAAGGAGACTTTAGCAGGCAGTATAAATTTTCCTCCCATCGATCTGAATGCGATAGACAACACCTGGACTACATTCTGTAAATCTGTCACTGAAACCGCCACAGCAACTTTGGGTACAACAAAACCTAGCTCCCACCGAATTGATAAACAAACGTGGCTATGGACACCCCAAGTGCAAGAAAAGGTGCATGAAAAAAGGAAGGCATACAGAAACTGGGTCTCACAAAAGACTCTAGAGAACAGGGAAAGGTATGCCATAGCCAAACGTGAGGCTAAGAAAGCTGTTGCTGAAGCTAGGTGCAGTCACTATGATGATCTGTATACAACACTGGACTCAAAGGAAGGAGAGAAAACTATCTTCAGGCTGACCAAAGCTAGAACAAAGTCAGTACAGGATATTGAGCACTATGTGTGCATAAAAGGCAAAGATGGTCAACGTTTACAAGACAAACAGGATATCCTCAAACGTTGGCAACAACACTTTGAAGAGATTTCCAACATTGAGTTCCCACATCCCTCTATTCCAGAAGGTACTCCAACAGCAGGTCCTATCTCACACATCACATCTGAGGAAGTCACCAGTGCCATTAGGAGTATGAAGAATCAAAAAGCACCAGGACCAGATGAACTGCCGGCAGACTTCTGGAAGTTGCAGGAATTAAAAGAACCCGCGATCAACTGGCTGACCAACTTTTTCAATGCCATAGTTGACTCTGGAACTGTTCCCAGTGATTGGGCTACAAGCATCACTGTACCTATCTTTAAACAAAAAGGTGATCCAGCAGAATGTGCAAATTATCGTCCAATTCGCCTCTTGTCGCACACAATGAAGATTTTTGAGAGAATCCTTGATCGACGACTGCGGGACATCGTCAGTATTAGTACCAACCAGTGCGGCTTCGTCAAGGGTGCGGGAACAACTGATGCAATCTTCGCTGCCAGAATGCTCATCGAAAAGCATCGCGAGAAACAACAGCCAGTGCATATCGCCGTTCTTGATCTTAAAAAGGCTTTCGAACGTGTTCCACATCGTGTGATCTGGTATGCACTTCGTAACCATGGTGTACCAGAAATGCTTATCAGCTGGATCAAGATGCTATACACAAACACCACAAGTTGTGTACGTTGTGCTGTTGGCACCTCGGAGAGCTTCCCAGTGAAAGTCGGTGTACACCAAGGATCTGCACTGTCCCCATTGCTCTTTGTCCTAGTCATGGACACAGTCACACGGGATCTGCAAAGGAATGTCCCTTGGACACTCTTATATGCTGATGATGTCGCACTTGCTGATACCACCAGGATAGGATTGCAGCGTCAAGTTGAAAATTGGAACAGCCGTCTCTCACAATACGGTCTTCGACTGAACAAAAAGAAGACCGAATACCTTGAAACTGTCCCAACCAACGGATCCATCCAAATTGATGGAGAGACATTGACGAAGACCTTAAGCTTCAGGTATCTAGGATCTCGCCTACAAGCTGATGGTGAGATAGGTGATGAAGTGCGAAGTAGGATAAAGGCTGCATGGATGAGATGGAGGGAAGTTACAGGCGTACTCTGCGACAGAAGGATGCCACTATACCTTAAGTCCAAAATATACCGCATGATAGTACGTCCTGTTGCTTTGTACAGTGCTGAATGTCGACCAGCTGACAAAGCCACGGAGCGCCAATTACATAGCATGGAAATGCGTATGCTCCGTTGGTCGATGGGCATCACACTCCTAGATCATATAAAGAATGACTCTGTTCGCCAGCAAATAGGAGTTGCACCCATCACTGAAAAGGCACGGGAAAAACGGCTTCGATGGTATGGCCACGTCTTGCGTGCTGCACCTGGAACTGTTGCCAATTCCGCTCTCTCCTTTGAAGTTAATGGGCACCGTCCACGTGGGCGCCCAAAACAGCGCTGGCATGATACAGCAAATGCGGATATGAAGGCTCTCAATCTAAGACCTCATGATGCCCAAGATCGTGCAAAATGGCGAGCCAAGACCAAAACAGCGGACCCTGCAGCAGCGGGAAAACGCTAGGAAGAAGAAGAAGAAGATGACCGTTCCTTCCTAAAACCTCCTTGATAATCACCCAGTTCTGTATCTAGCTGTTCTATTATTTTCCACAGTCCCTCGTAAAAGAAAATATATTATTATTATTATTATTATTATTATTATTATTGTCAGCCCATTGTGTTGGGGTAGCACGCTTGCCTCTCACCCGGAGGCACCGGGTTTGATTCTCAGCTACGTCAGGGATTTTGGAAACTGACGTGAGGGCTGGAACTAGGTGAACTCAGCTTCGTGAGGTTGGTAGGCCTAGGCCCTTCATGAGTTGTGGTGCCACGGGGTTCGGGTTGGTATTAGAATTATTTTATTATTATTGTTAATTTTAATTTTTCCTATTCAAAGAGCGCGTGGGAACTTGTCAATTGGCTTGATGACTTGACTTTCGTCTTCCTGTTCTTCCAAAATCTCTTCATCAATCACTCTGTTGTTTCCCGCGTTTCTCAGGCCTTCCCTTGTCAGTTTACATGTTGGATTTCTCTGAAAATGTGTGTTTATTTGCTAATGTTCTATATGATTTCTTCATTGATGTTTCTTTTATGTAAGTCTTCTTCTATTTTGATTATTTTATTCGTTATGCCCAACTAGGGAGCGCGTTAGAACTTCTTTAGCGCAATGTTTATTCTATTCTTTCCAATATCAATTACAGTACCTATAAATACATTTTAATATCTCTTCATCCGTTCACTGTGCGCTATTTTACATTCGTCTGTCCATCCTGTATTCTTCCTGGTAGGTTTATCGGCATATTTGTGTCTGTTTATTAGGGTTAAAAATTTTGGTCCACTGTGAAGGATTTCTTCGTTGATACTAATGTCTTGTACGTCTTGTGTTATTTCTACCATTATTTATTTATTTATTTATTTATTTATTTATTTATTTAGCGTATGACTTTTAGTGCCGGGTGTGTCCGAGCACATGTTTGGCTCGCCAGAGGCTGTAGCTGCTTCAATGTGGACACCAATGGGGTGGGCTATAAGTTCCGTTCAATTTCATGTAGTTCCATCTTTCGCATGTCACTGACACCTAGTAGTGAACGTTGGAACTTTGATAGAGCGTTTCAGCGAAATCTAACCTGCAAATTTAGCTTCACACAAGTTTAATTGGTGGAAGGTTCTTTTACATGCCATAAATCTCTGACATGGGACCGCCAGCTTTACTTCCCCTCCAAAAGAAGGCACACTATAGGATTTTAACGCTCTTAAAAATCCGTTGACTTCGGCCGGGTTTGAACCCGCGATCTTGGGCATAGAAGCTCAGTATGCTACCGACTACGCCACCATTGAAGTAGGCTATTAGAAGCCATTTTTCAGTGTTGCCTAGTTCTATTAAAGAAAGCTTTCCAGTCGATCAACACAAATTGTGCCCAATTACATTAGGCGGGAAAACAAGAAATGTTACATAAGATATTTATCACAAAATAACACGCTTTTATGTAAGTGGGCTACCCCCTATTCTTTTAAGGCGGTTTCGGTGGCGTAGTTGGTAGCATACTGAGCTTCTATGCTCAAGGTCGCAGGTGAAAACCCGGCCAAAGTCGCCGGATTTTTTTAGAGCGTTAAAATCCCTCAGTATGCCTTCCTTCGGAGGGGAAGTAAATCATGAGGTCCCATTTCATAGATTTTTGGCATGAAATTGATAACGATCTATTAGTTCCAACGTTCGCCGCCAGGTGCTGACTGCGATGCCATCTAGTAACCAAGGTCCGCAAGCAAGGTGTCGTGAACGGTAGCATTTGCTAGCGAAAGTAGGAAATACTTGAAGTTATCGTCTGCAGTCCTTACTTGAATTAAAAACAGATAACACACACTAATAGAGTCATCACAATTAACACCGGTTATCAGACAGATTCTACACACACCCAAAGTACACGGGGCTACATGGCCACGTTGTCGCAGCGCCTAAACTAAGGAACCAACAACCAACTGCCATGCTAGTAATATTTCTTTCAGGTTAGGGTATATACTGCACATACTTGTTTTACCACCTCATATAGGTTTGAAATTTTCTTGATAAGCTTATTGTCATAAATGCAGTATAGGTGACCATAAAATTTCAGTCTTCTGATGAAAACTATGATTTTTAAATATTCTTCTTCTTCTTATTATTATTGTTATTAAATGGACACTGCCCGCAAGGAACCGATGTTTACTTCAACACACAACGGACGTCAAGCTAACTTAGGGGCGGGAAGAAGGCAGCAAGTACAATAGCACAATAGCAGCTGGAAATTAGCCGGATGATGCTGGTCCTAATGTTCTATTATCCCAGAATTCTTGCTGCCTGGGGAGGGACTAGCTCTCTAACAAGGCCAGCTCGAGCTTCAAGACGCTTTGAGCCTGCTGTCCTTGTTTATCCGTCCACAGCCACCAAGTCTCATTCCCCAAACATAATTTGGATTCCTACTTACAAGGGGACCACGCCTACTTGTATTCACTGATTTCATCAAAATGCATGTTAAATGTAGGGCTTGGCCAGAAGTGAAAGTAACGGAAGTGGTAGTTACAGAAGGGCAAATGTTTAGTAATAAAATAGCATTTCTGGCGCGGGTCGGGCAAGGCACGCATGAGCCACGAATGTTTTTTATAGCAACTTTAAAGTAACCATGTGATTCTAAAAATGCGAGATGCTGAGAAAATTACTGCTACTCCTGTTTTTACGATGAATATCACCCCCAGCACGTGTAAATCATCAGCTGCAATATCATAAATGGATCTAATGTACTAAAATATACGACGTTCTCGTGTACGCCTTAATTGCAATTCCTTCCTGGAAATTTATTTGCCATCTCAAATGTTCCTTTGACTTTCCGTCTCATGACTTTTATATCAAGATTTATTTATTTCGAATTTAATATATTTTTGTAACAGATCTGGTTTTTTAAATTTCAGTGTATGTGTTTTTTTTAATCTTTTAGACGATTAATTTATTAGAAATAGTTTTGAGAACAACCTTCTTTATGGTACAATTTTCCATGTACTGTAAGTCTTGATTTTCTATTCACATTATTATTTGCGCTGAGGAAGGCACAATGCGGCCGAAACCGGTACAAATTAATATTGTCTGAAGGTTTGTAATCTTCAGAACTTATTATACTTCGTCAATAGGAGCACGGCTAACATGGTCATTTTCATGTGACATTATACACAAGTCTATAAAACTGCTAACCAAATAATATATCCCAGGTAGCAACAACAACAACAATAATGCATAGATATGAAATTTGACATATCCTAAAGTAAATGTCCGTAGTGACGATAAATTAGACTGCCAAAAAAGAAACATAATGTTGATTTAATCCACCTGAGCTTATTCAAACTATTTTAAGCGCCTATCCTCCCAGCTTGGCTTCACCCACAGTCTCTACGAGAGATCATTCTAGCGCCGCAAGGGCAATCTTGGGGTTGAACACACTTTGTCATACAACTGGGTATGGTGATAGGCCGATCGTCCAAGCGACCGCTAATTTGGGTCTAATTAACGAAAGAAGGAAGGAAGGAAGTAAGGAAGGAAGCAAGGAAGGAAGGAAGCCGACTGTGGACCTGTTGAAAGAAACCATCCCGGCATTTGGCTGGTGGTAAAAATGGGAAACCAGGGAAAATCATTTTCAGGGCGACCGAGGTGGAATTCGAACCCCACGCTCTATCAATACCAGTGAGGCATGAGGTAGCGCGTTCGTGATCTCGGCCACCGTGGCCGGTTGTTCAAATTAGCCTATATTAAATTAAATAGTACTAGTTTGGGTTAACTTTATAACCTTCATCAACTCGAAGTTCAATGATATTATATAAGATTGGCAGCCTAACAACATTAATAACAGAAACAACAACTAGAATTGATGTCTCATTTGGAACGTTTTACATTTTTGTCGCCCATATTGACAGACGTTTCTCAAATATCCCATCTCCATTTCATCCCAGAGATCCGAGGAGAAAGCGTATTCTTGTTCAGTGAATATCAGCGTGGAAGCGAAGCGAGACAACGGGATTGACAGAACGTTAATGCTACTCCAATCTGGAAGTAACAGGAAACGTGGAAAGAGCTTTAAGTATCTGTATCTCGAAGCATTCTTGAAGATAGACTTCATAAAATATTTACTACCAAATAAGGGAAGACGGGTGCGGAAGAGGATGTTAAAGTTGCCTAGTTCTTTGTGAAATTTACAAGTAGAAGGGCGGCCTCCTTGTTCAGGTTAATCGCTTTACTCTGCTGGAATATGCGCTCCATCTGGTGAAATGTTCTCTCCAAGAACCTCAAGCCATACTGAGATTTAATAGAATATCTCTTGGTAATTTCGTCATACAGTATACTGGCACACCTTGCATTGTTTGACTGTAAAATCTTTCTCGTGAAACCTGTTCATAAAATCATGTTATTCTTGAACTAAAACTGTGCACTTATCACGGAATAATATGTCACACATGTTGAGAGTTGTACATAAAGTGGCTTCAAAAACCTTAGGATCTATTCCGTACATCACTGCAAACTTTACACGTCAATCATAATTTTCATTCACCTAACAAGGGAATATCACGATCGTTAATTTCCAGAACTCGATGAAACATTGCATGGATGTTGGCCAGGTCACATGGAAACATCGGCAATCATCTCTAAATCCATTTGGGCTATCCTTGAGTGAACGCGAGACTTTGAGCAACACAGGTGGGTGTACGAGCTCTCCAGCCAATAACACTGCTGCATATATCTCTTCCAGCACCTACCATAGGCCCTCTCACCATTTGAGGAGTGGTTAACCAGTGCGATCGGTTGGAGGGGATATGATAACTAAATGCACCGTTCCAAGCTAGACTCGTACAAGTTCACCCTCTCTAGGGATGGGCTACATTACTTAGGGAATGAAATACCTACACAGATGTTTTCCATACAACCTGACCAACAACCATGCAGAATTTCATCGAGACAGGAGCCTTGAGTCTCGCGAAGTTCCCTTGTAAGAACATTAGAAATAAATAGCATGAATCATTGCTATTGACTATGTATAAGTTGTCCGAACTTCTAGGATGTGGTCCAGACAAGATATTTTCTTCCGACGTTTTACCGATGACTGCGTTCGGTATTATCAAGGGATCGCTCCCTCCATTGGTCAGCAGTGGACCACGGTCTACAAGCTCGGACAAATTGTGCATAGCTATAGGCGCCGGCCGTGAAAGACTACGCTGTTATATCATTCCCATTGGTTTGTGAGGGGGGCAATGTATTTAAAACTATAAGATGTGCTTTACTCCTCCGTGGCTTAGGTGGCAGCACGCCAGCCTCTCACCGCTGGGTCCGTGGTTCAAATCCCGGTCACTCCATGTGAGATCTGTGCTGGACAAAACGGAGGCAGACAGGTTTTTCTCCGGGTACTCCGGTTTTCCCTGTCAAAATTTCATTCCAGCAACACTCTCCACTATCATTTCATTTCATCTGTCATTCATTTAATCATTGCCCCAGAGGAGTGCGTCAGGTCTCGGCAGCCGGCACAGTTCATATCCTCGCCGCTAGATGGGGGCTTCATTCATTCCATTCCTGACACGGTCGGAGACTGGAAGCAGGCTGTGGATTTTCATTTCAGATGTGTTTTACTATATTCCTATATAGTGAACGCTGGTAGCAATATACTGATGCACATTATATGTATATCTGTATTTTATATCATACATCGGTGCTCTGATGGCTTTCACTGCTATGTTCTCTATGAGAAGCGATTGTTCTGTAACGGTAGCAGTAAATAAAATAATACTATTGATAACGATATTACGGTATATTTTATTATAGGATATCTAACATACTAAAAACCAATATGAAGAAGGTATTCCAAAGCGACATATTTACAGATTCGTCTGTGCTACTCGTACTTTGCTATTGATCCTTCATTTGAAGGGCTTTCGGGGCCCGGGCCCCACAGTGATCCATGCTTTGATACGCTGAGATAGCTGTGTTGGTAGTGGCATCTTTCTTGTACAGGATAGACACATATATCCAAAACGACAGCACACGAAGAAAATATGTGTTCAACCCAACAATAAAACACAATTGACTGCTAAATCCCCTTCAAAGTTTTGGCAAATTTTCGTTAAAAATCTAGGATACCTTTTCCTCAAATCTTAGAAATATTTGGGGGACTATCCTTTAGATTCACATACTTGGAAACTTTAAGAATATATCCAAGACCTGCTACTATTTACCCTTACTAATTAACGTACTATATTTAAACCTGATATAATTAAAACATTACTCTGAATTTGGGGAAAACAGTTATCAATAAAATACAAAATAGCAATCCAGAAACTATCAACTATCACTTAAGAATATCTTATCATCCATCTTAAGGAGAAATTGTAATGGTTTTCAACTACACTTCAAAGAGACAAATTTGTGAACCAGTTACAGTGAGTTATCGATTATACGTTGTGAAGGTGCGTTTAAGGTCGTAGCCAATGTCAACTGCTCATTACAATAACTTTCTAACGTTGCGTTGGTTTTGAATATCACAAACCAAAGAAGTGACATTACTTAAAGTTTAGAAGACGCTGTGTATAGGACTACTGACCAGCGCATCTGTCAAGAATGATCACTAGGGCTAGGATTATGATGACCTAAAAAGTGCCAAGAATGCAAAATAAAAAATGCATTTATGACCTAAAATATGCAGAAAATGACCTAATTTCTTTAAAAAATGACCTTTGATTTTCTATGATTTCTGTATTGTTTTAGTCTTGTGTGGTAACAAAATGAATTCAAGCTATTAATATTGGCAAACAGCGGCACTTCCGACTTTTCCGGAGGGGTTATGGTAGTAGGAAGAAATCCAAAATTTGCTTTTATGTAAGCAAGTTTCCCTGCGATTTCACTATCTGCCAAACGTTTTCGCGCTGCTTTGATTGATGCGGCTTCAGTGCTGTCAAATAAATCCACGATTTGTTTCACCACTTTTAAGTTCTCGCTAAAATATGTGCAGGCTTCAATCCAGGTTCACCATCTTGTCAAAACGGGAGGAGGAAGTGGAATGTCTGGAGCTTCTAACTTGAAAGTTGAAACTCGAGAGGGTGCCTTCAAGAATACCTTTTTCACACATCCTATCAATTGGTCAACTTCTGGAAAATGACCGCGAACCTCCTCCGCGACTCGGTGTAACGCGTGGGCCAAACAAGTTAAATGCACCATTTTAGAGTAGAGAGCACGAAGCGAATTAGCAGCCTTGACCATGTAGGGGCTGCATCCGTTACTAAGAGCAACACATTGTCCTGCCGAATGCCATCAGGCGACAGCAATGCCAACGATTTATCAAGAACTTTGCTGATTGTTGAGTAGTTCACTTTTTGTAAATGCTCACAATAGAGTAGAAAGTGTTCCCCAGGAACATCCTCGTCCAGTGTTCCTACCAGAACGTTTGCTAAATATCGTCCTGAAGAGTCTGTCGTCTCGTCCATCGATACACATATTTTTTTAATTTCCAACTCTTTTCCTGATTTCTTCCAAAGTTTGTTTAATTGCATCGTCTAACATAGATTTTCCTTAGCGTAGAAGAATCCGGTATGGATTTGCCCGTGTGCTTCTCTAAGAAATTGTGCAGTTTAGGGTTGTTTTACTTACTCAATGGGATATCGGCACAAAGAAACACTCTACACAGTTCTTCAAAGAATAGTGAAAAGAGGGGCAGGTGACCTCGTAGTTCCGCCCCTTAAAACAACAATAACTAACTAACTAACTAACTAACTAATGGTGAAAAGGATGAATGGGTTTCTACAAGAAGCTTCTGTAGTAATGTTCCTTCATCCTGAAGTCGTTGCAGACCACGTTTGTGTTTCTCAGGCGATACATGTTGTTCCACCGTAAACCTTTTTACAGCGACCACTCTCACGTCACAACGTTTGCAGTAAAGTATTGTCAGTGGTGAAGACCCTTTCTCCATACTGCGAAACAAATTGTTTTAGTTTAACTGACACACTTTGTTTCACTTTAGGCATATCGTAACTTCGCGTCTAAGAGAACAGCACTTCCGGCTTGAAAAAATACCACGAACTCAATGACTCGTTGCTAGCTGTAGCCTTCTACCCACGCGAGAGGCAAATGTACTTCTTTGTATGGACGTGTCCATTACACGCATACTTTTGGGGAAATATATGTTATGCTTGTATGAAATCAAACAAATTATTCAACACGGAAATTTAGTAAAATACAGAATTAGAATAGCTAAACATAAAAAAATTATCCTTCTTTCTTTAAAATAGTATAAAAATGACCAAAATTACCTAAAGTTTCCCCCCAAAATGCCCTATCCCTCAAAAATGGCAAAAATGCAAAAAAATGACCTAACAAATAGACTTCATTGAACTCATTCTTTCATGAAACATATATATATTTCAGCAACTTGTCAGTCTTACCAAAAAAATAATGCAAAATCATCAGAATCCTAGCCCTACTGATCACTATATTACTGAAGTTTTGCTGAGGTGATATTAAATCGTCAATTCCACACGTCTGAGATGCAGTCTCCAACACTCAAGGTGTCAATGGACACTTGTCCCCACTAGTCGATATACTTGAGAGCCCGTACGTGCTCCCACACTATGGAGAACGACCTGCAGAGGCTTGACCCAGGATGCACTACACTGAAGGAGCTGATCTGCAATATCATGCATATCGCAATTGTAAGGACACTGACAAAAACTATGACAATAGTTATCTGATCAAATTATTGAGTCATTAATTTCTCTCTCATTGAACTAATTGTTCCCACTGTGAGACACTACGTCATCTCTCAATCTGCAGTGTAGTTGTGATATTTACAATGTTCACATTGAATGAACTTTATCCTGTATTAAATGAAACATTTACTATAGAAAAGGGGCAGATGACCTCGTAGTTCCGCCCCTTAAAACAACAATAACTAACTATAACTATTATAGAAAGCTTTCCAGTCGGTCAACACAAACTGCGTCCAATTACATTAGGCATGAAAACAAGTATTTATATTACATAAAAGTGTATTATTTTGTGTTATATATCTTCCTAGCAGAAGTACCCACTCTTCGAACGGTCTTCGGTGTTAATAACCAGACTTTATCATTTGAGCTACTGTTGCAATGGTTAGGGGCTTGTCATTCCTTCATTCGTTTATCAGAGCAAAGTTAGTTTTCTGGGAACATCAGAGACATTGTTAATTTAAGGGCCTTAAAATGGTTTTCGGAGACACTTCATAGACTCCCGAATTTTGGGTCTCACATTGAGAAGCGCAACATATGCTTAGGTCGTCCTCCTAGAAGAATTTTTATATTTCGCATATTTTAGCATGTATTTTGAAAAGTTTTTTCCTATACGCAACCTTCTATGAGAAGTACGGTGGAGAGTTTATAAATGATTGGTTTATTGACTCTCATGGGTTCCATACCTAATTTTACGATGCTTCAAACTTCCAAGCACGAGTTATAGGCGTACATAAAGATACACAGAAAGGCAGACAGACAAATCCATTGACTACAACATATCACAGCGGCCTCGGCTGCGTAGTTGGTAGAATGCTGATCTTCTTTGCCCACGATCGCGGGTTCAAACCCGGCCGAAGTCATCGAATTATTTAAGAGCGTTGAAAATCGCTCAGTATGCCTTCCTTCGGAGGGGAAGTAAAGCCGGCGGGCTCATGTCATAGAAGTATGGCATGTGAAAGAAACTTCCACTAACTACAATTGAGTGAAGCTAAATTTGTAGGTTAGATTTGATTAACGCTCTATTAGATCCAACATTTTCCGCCAGGTGCCGGTTGCGGGGGCATCTAGTAGCGAAGCGCACAGCTAGGTGTCGTTGACGGTAGCATTTGGTAGCAAAAGTAAGAGCTGCTTGAAACTGATCGTCTGCAGTCCTTACTTGAAATACAAATAACCCACACTAATACAGCCATCACAATTAACACCGGTTAGCAGACAGATTCCACACACACAATGTACCCGAGGCTACATGACTGCATTGTTCCACCCCCTAAACTGAGGAACCAAGCAACCAACCTACAACATATCACCCAGATGTCCATATATGGATATATCAACCACACAGTATCACACAAAATCATCCTTACGTTGAACCCGTTTGTCGACAAAGAAATGATACGTTAGAATGTGCTCAAACTAAATTCACCTAACGTGTTCTTCCTGACGTGAAAATAAAATTAAAAACCCCGTAGACGAAATGCAATACACCTTACATAAAGACTGACCCTCACTGTTGTGTCAAGTCACCATCCACTGGAAGACCCCTTTAATAAATTATAATGGCTTGTGGTGCATGGAAATTCAGGTTTTCTTGTCTCCAATGACCTTATTCCTAAAAGGCGCAAAAATACTATTTGAATTCAGGAATGTTTGAAAATAATGTTGCTGGATATATACTTCTTTACGACATGTCACACGTGGAAATTGCGTGAAATAAATCTAGGGTACCCCTTGACCCCCTTAAACGCACTAAACGTATTGATGAATTTTACAGCTAAATTTGGTTCCGTGGTAACCTTATAGCCGTTTGAAAACTTCACAGAATTGTAATAGATGGAATTGCATTGCATCTCACAGAAATAGATAGACTTGTGAGATTCTGTCACCATGGTTACCGGCTTGCATTCTTTCAATAGTTGTTTAAATGAAATTAGTTTTCTGGGAATATCTCAAAAACTGTTGGTTTTAGTGCCTAAAAATGTGGTTTCGTTTCTCACATTAAGGGGCTGAAAAGAGCTTTGTCTCACCATTCTACGCCTATTTCAGCATGTATTTTAAGGGCGTAGGCACCCTTTTATGAGAGGTATGGAGAAAAGTTACATCAATGATTAGTGTCGTGCCTCTGATGGATATCTGTATCAAATTTTACATTGCTCCATCCAGCCGTTCTCGAGTTATAAGGACACAAAATTGTCCACAGACAAACAGACATACAGATAGACAGACAAAAAAATTATTTTTGCACGCATCCGTCATAAAACAGTCCCAAACGCCCAAATATCGCAAATTTCCGAGGAAATTCAGAAAAAACAGACAAACTTTCATTTTTATATATAGAGAGATTATAAATTCCACAGAAACACCCAAGTACACTGGACTAAATGACCACAATGTAGTAAATCCGCTAAATGAATCAACAACAATATGTACATCTGAATTTACATGTACGAAGTCTGTAATACGACGTCAGTATACAGAACTAATATTTTACGCCGGCATCCTTACCAGAAAAAGCCTCCGTGGCTTAGGCGGCAGCACGCCGGCCTCTCACCGCTGGGTCCGTGGTTCAAATCCCGGTCACTCCATGTGAGATCTGTGCTGGACAAAATGGAGGCAGACAGGTTTTTCTCCGGGTACTCCGGTTTTCCCTGTCGAACTTTCATTCCAGCAACACTCTCCACTATCATTTCATTTCCTCTGTCATTCATTTAATCATTGCCCCAGAGGAGTGCGTCAGGCCTCGGCAGCCGGCAAGTTAATATCCTCGCCGCTAGATGGGGGCTTCATTCATTCCATTCCTGACCCGGTCGGAGACTGGAAGCAGGCTGTGGATTTTCATTTTCATCCTTACCAGCTGTTCTGAAGCCTGCTAAAGGAGATAGACGTACCAGAGAGTGCTCTATTGTCGGTTCGCACTGAAGATGGAAGCCTGTGAAGTGAAGTGTTACTGCCCAAATACAAGGCTTCAGCGGGGAGGAGGACTACACATTCAGATATAGTATAATTATATTCTGAAATAGTATAACTAATGTCAAGATGATGTAGCAGAACAGTCTTACCCGGTCAGAACACGTCATTAGTCGAACTTGCTGAGATTGTCGAACCAAGGATCTAATCTTGACTATGACAGTGGCCACCTCGAGTGTGGTAATAATAATGTTATTAGTTCCATGTCCCTTTTAACTACTGTGGCTTTTAAAGACACTGGAGTGCCGGAATTTAGTCCTGAAGGGGATCTGTAATGTGTCAGTACATCTACTGACACGGCTTACTCGCATTTGCACACCCTCAAATGTCAACTGACTGCGCCAGGATTCAATCGTGCAATCTTGGGAACAACAAGCGAGACCGTTAACGCTGAGCCACGCAGCCAATCCACTAGATTTTGCTTTATCAGCGAGGTTAATCACACATCTCAGGTAAATACCAGAATGGTATACGGTATATCTCAAATCCCGAAGCACATGCCTAAATGCTAACATCAAATAATTATAGTTATCGAATATTTCAGAATTATGTACCTTGCAATAAAATAAATAATAATTCATGCTGTTGGTTTCTGCCAAGATGCCCCAAGACACAGCATGCCTCTTAGTCCCTGTTGGGACATGTAAAACAGTAGGATATAGTTCCCTCACTTTCCTGGTTAACCAGCGGCGACTCAAACGCTAGACAGTAGCACTCGCCTACAATAACTATTGTTCACTACTGACCAATAGCTGACGATTGTTGACCGATACAATGCTTCCTCTCTCACTCCACGTGGACTCCAAAGTTCCGCCCTGGCGGCTAGCTCGTGTCGCCTGCAGGTATCGGGTGTCCAGTGTTGCACAGCTTCACATAGTTCTGTCCAGTCTCGCTGCTTGCTCTCAGTGGCTACGGTGGAAAATTGACAGCGCTGTACCTCACGATGGGAACGCCTTGGCTCCAGGCAGCCATGGAATGTTACCATATCCACCCAGCTAGATTTCAAAGGCAAGCCGCATGTTAACGAGGAAAGTGCAAGGACTATACAGTTAAATAGAAAAACAGTACCTTAAGCCAATAAATTTTGAATTCTTGAGTGCAGTGTACTGGTTTCGGTCACATTATAACCTTCTTCAGCAAACAGTAGTTGATAGAAATGAAGTTGCAATATTGACACAACATTTTATAAAGGGGCTAATTTCAAAAATATTTCAAAATTACTAAGTTATATCTCTAAAATACTCTAAGAGACTAAAATCAGATCTGTTACAATTTTTAGATTAACGTTGAAAGATATATCTCTTGAAAGAACAACTCGAATTGGAAATGTCAATGATGTGGAATTGATGGTTTATCGAAAATGTTTGAGGTTGGGATGAATTGTAATTAGGAGCATATGTTTACGTTGAAATGAAAAACTTTATGATATGTTACTGTGAAAATAGTTGGTCCAATAAAATAGAGTAGTTATAAATTAATGTTTGATCAATTGAATCAATTTGTGTCACATATTTGGAACCATGCCGATATTCCTTTAATCAGAAATGTTTGTTGTGGAAATACTAGTAAATGTGGTGCTGGAATATGGCCACAGAGTCAGCAATGATGTTCTCAGCAAGAGTAATCGGAAGATTCATTTCTAAACCGACCCCGTACATCGTCCGTTATTACCACGGACTCCTCTCTGAGGTTGGAGTAATTTATATTTATTTTTAAAAGATTCGGAAAAAGTAAAATTAATCGTATCGGTCGTGAAGTTGTTTGCTGAAGTGAACTCAGCGAAATACAGTAGCCTACTCTACTTAAATCTCCTTGGAAAGGATCACCTCGTGGAGTAGCGGCTTGCGTTCTTCACAGTCACTCCGGAGATCCGGGTTTGAAACCCCGCTCTGCCATGAAATTTTAATTCTGGTGTGAGGGCTACGGTGTACACTCAGCCTTCTGAGGTCAAATTGAGAAGAGGAGGGTTTGATTCCCACCTCAGCCATCCTGGAAGTGGTTTTCCGTGGTTTCCCACTTCTCCGTACTCTTGACAAATGCCGAGATGGTTCCTAACTTAAGACCACGGGCGTCCCTCTCCCAATCCTATCCCCAATTTACTAATACACACTCTAGTACAACCATCTCAATAACACAGATTATCACTTAAAATTCCACACACACCCAAATACACGGGGCTATATAAAGACGATGCTGCACCCCCTAAAATAAGCAACAACAAGAATTCTTGGTAAGACGATTGTCGAAGGTGTTTCCGAATCTTCATTCCTTCTTGCAGCCTCACATGAAGAATAAACTTCCGGTGTGACTTTTAATATATACACTCGAGAATACATGACATTATTCATGAATGTTAATCAGATTAATTTATGTGGAAAAGAAATTAATTGCAAAGATGCTTCCTATTTATAGTAAAGAAGACCAAAACCCCTTATCTGGACAGTAACGGGGAGAAGGACTTGGCTAGCAAGGTCTGGAACATGGGCCACATCATCTAAGAGAATACAGTAAATACTTGTAAGATTATTATGGTGTTTGAAACCATTTTCAGTGTTGCCTTATTAATCGAAACTAGCATTACCCGTCGCGGCTTCGCCCGCGAATATTCTAGTTGTAAAGAGAACACTTCGCAAAATCTCAATCATGAATGCTATGACTGACTTATCCATGGTATGAATTATCAGACATTATCAATTCACCTACTGGTGCAGTGGTTAGGGGTTTGTCATTCCTTCATAGGTATATCAGAGCGAAGTTAGTTTTCTGGGAATATCACAGACACTGTTAATTTAAGGGCCTTTAAATGTGGTTTTCGGAGACCCTTTATAGTCGGGTTAAAAAGACCTTTCATACCACACTCACACGTGAAAATTGAGTGAAAAAATTCTAGAGTGCCCCTTGACCCCCTTACGCGCATGTATTTATGAATTTTACAGCTTAATTGGGATCAGTGATAACCTTATAACCGTCTGGAAACGTTCACAGTAATGTAATAATTGGAATTGCATTGCGTCTTACAGAAATAGATGGACCTGTGAGATTCTGTTACCATGGTTACCTTGTTGCATTCTTTCATTATTTCATTGTAAATATACATGTTTTAAGGTATTTATTTAATTGTGAGGCATTTAAAGAGTAAGTGAGTGCGTTTCGCATACGCATGGGGTTATGCTGAACCTGTAGGTACCCCATATGTGTAGGTTGGTGTTAATGGGACCTTATTTTCGGTACAAAACTGGAATGGGACCTTAGCAGAATAATATAGGGAGGGATTTGATGTTTTTCAGTCAACCCCATTGTACCCAATTGTGATGGGTTATTCCCTAATCCTGAAAAATGATTACATGAGATTAATGTAGACCATTTATTAATCTCATGTAATGTTTTGGGTACAATCGTGTTGACCGACTGAAAAACATCAAATTTTGATTGCAAAATTATGTAATTCGTCTGATAACATGTGTTATTGTAGGTGTTCGTGGGTGTATTTGGGCTTAAGAGTGGAACTATTGAAATATTAGAAGACATCTTTCAGTATTGTCTAGTAATCTATCATATAATGCTTTTCGGCCTGTCAACATAAATGTTCCCAATTATAATAAATATTTATTGCAGCCAAGTGGCCATAATGGTCAGTTACAAGGTGTGCTTACAAATAATTATTACAGGTAGATTAATCTTTACTGTATTCAACTATGCTCTTTGTCCGTTTGCTGCATGATGTGATGTGGTATTTGTCACAGGGGTTATTGCACAGAGAACATATGCATTCTTCATTCGGTTCATGGTATGTTCCCAATTATAATAGGTGGGGTATACAAATTTTAAACAACCT
The DNA here is from genome assembly GCA_946902985.2 of Meconema thalassinum. Taxonomy (NCBI): domain Eukaryota; kingdom Metazoa; phylum Arthropoda; class Insecta; order Orthoptera; family Tettigoniidae; genus Meconema; species Meconema thalassinum. The sequence continues at coordinate 1,386,577,918 of OX336388.2, read as the reverse complement.
CACCTGAAATAAATATTGAAATAATTATTTGATTACTTAATTAACACACTTGTCGTTCAAAATTACCCTCTTATTGAGTACAAAATACCCCCTTTCGTATACAATAATCTACTTTTTGTGTACAAAATAAATACCCCTTTTTATGTGTTAAATATACCCTTTTGTATACAATAATGCCCCTTTTGTGTATAAAATTCCCCTTTTTGTACAAACATTTTCCTTTTTTGTGTACAAAAATACCTTCTTTTTGGCATAAAATACCTTCTTCTTGTACAAACATTCACCCATTTTGTGTTCAAAAAGAATACCCTCGATTTGTGTACAAACACAGCCCTTTTTGTACAATAATACCCCCCGCCATTTTTTTACAAAAAGTGTGTTAATTATGTGATACTTTTTCATGTAAAATTTCTTCAATTTAGGGAGTTTAAATATTTGTACTCCCCACCTAATATAATTGGGCACAATTGTGTTGACCGACTGAAAAGCATTGTATAATACTTGAAATAGATTACATGGATAGTGAACTACTTGGTGAAAAACACACCCAAGCTGGCTACTGTCAGAGTCAGGATTAGATCCATGGATCTCCTAAACAGTCGCTCCCCATTACAATTGTGCAACATCCGCTCATGTGAATACTGTAATGTCAATAATGAATATACATCTGGCAACACTGCATGTGCAGGTCATCTGCGTGGTAATGCCCCAAACAAAACAGTACTGTAATAACAACGAGAAGAGGGAAGTAGATACGAGGAATGATAACATCAAATAATAATACATGGCATTATACCAGAAGCCAGCAATACATGCACGGTACACCAGCTCTGGCTTGCAGCTATACATACATGATTACTCACCGCTAAACTAATACTCACTTGATTTTTTACACTTCCGGTTACCATATAATACCATATTCATCCGACCCTAAAGTCATATGCCATCATTAGGTGATTTAGATGCACGTCAAACGTCAGCAGGAGTTCTCTGAGTCTTATCGAGCTACCTGAACCCATTACTGTATTTAACGCAGTCATGCGGTATCCATTAGTGAATCAATGGAAGCTCAAACCAAATTCATATTTCACATGCAATATGAGTTAGCAGTAACTCTGGAAGCTAGGGTTTGGAATGCCATACACAGCTAAAAGAGAGGTCCACCTCCTGGTGCAGCGACTGTTGCACCCAGACATCGGAGTTCGATTCCCGACTCTGCCAGGCAAATGCTTGGATGGTACCTAACCTATGTCCACGGCTGATTCCTGGTCAAATCCTACCTGAATTACAAACACACCCACTAGTATAGGCATCACAGTGGCACACGTTGTGCGACTACAGACTAATTATTATTATTGGTATTCTGCCCGAAGGCAGGTCCGAGCCACTGAAGAAGCTATCCTCAGCCGGAGTTTACGTGCGGTAGGGTGGCCAGGGCCTTTTCGCTCCTCCTTTTCCCATCAACAGCTCGTGGTCCCACTGAACTGGCATTCCATCCAAGGTCCAACCACGCCCAATGCTGCTTAACTGCGGAGTTCTCATGGGATCCGGTGTCTCAACATGGCCTGGCCGTTGGCTCTTCACACTAATACCAGGGAAAAATAATAGTGATCAGTATCGTTTGCGGGATATGCTTGTAGTGCATTAGTACCATATCGGATGCAAGCAGAAAAATATCGACCTTCCTGACAACACGCGTTAGTTGGGCTGCATAAAACAATAATATTAGGGGTTGCTGAATCAACCGGTATAGGCCTACTGTACTGTCAACTAATCGTCTCTTGATGACGTAAATATTAAATTGTTATACAGCTGGAGTCTTGGGACTTAACACTATTGCCATGACTTATTGTTCATTGATTGTCGTGGCAATATAATTGGCGATAAGCAGAACATATATTTATTCAAATAATGTTCCACATGATATTCCAGAAACATTGAAAGTGGTCGTCAAAGTTTAAACATTTTGAACATTTACTGTAGTACTATTGTTCCAACCAGCCGCGGTGGTCGGGAGCACTAACGTGCTACCTCGTGCCTTGCTGGTATCGGGAGAGCGTAGGCTCAAATCCCACCTCAGCCATCCAGAAAATGATTTTCCGTGATTTCCCATTTTCACCCCCAGGCAAATGCCGGGATGATTCTCTTCAACAGGTTTACTGCCGAGTTTCTTCCAAAATCCCTTCTCTGATCCTTCCTTAATTAGGCCCAAGTTAGCGGTCACCTGGGTTATCGTTCTGTCACCATCCCCAGTTGTATCTGGTGACAAAGTGTGTCCAGCTCCTAGACACTGATCCCTCGCAGAGTCCGTGGGTGAAGCCGAACTTGGAGGATAAGCGCTTAAAAATATCTGGTTCAATTATATTCGTTCTTTCTTTATCGTTTACCCTCCAGGGTTGGCTTTTCCCAAGGGCTAAGCGAGGGATCCCACCTCTACCGCCACTGGCAGGGTCCTGGAGCTTGAGACTCTAAGTCGGGGATACAACTGGGGAGTGTGACTAGCACATCGACCAGGCGGCCTCAGCTGCAAAGAGAACAGGGGTAAGATGAAGGGATGGGAAGAGTGGGAGGGATAGACAAGGAAGAGGGAAGGAGGCGGCCGTGGCCTTACGTTAGGTACCACCCCAGCATTTGCCCGAAGACGAAGTGGGGAAACCACGGAAAACAACTTCGAGGTTGGCTGAGGGGGGTATCGAACCCCCTCTACTCATTTGGACCACCCGAGGCTGAGTCCTCATACCACTTTTCAAATTTTGTGGCAGAGCCGGGAATCGAACCGCGGACCTCCTGGCTGGCTGCTAATCATGCTGACCACTACACCACGTAAGCGAAGGTCCAATTATACGGTAAAATAATCTTTATCATTTTAGGACGTCGTTTCCTTCCGATTCAGTTGGTTATGCATATATGACGAACAGAGGGTCTGAAGATATCAGTAGATGTCCGTCCAAACCAGCTGAACAGGTCCTTGAGCTACAAATTCCTACGTCTTCCCACACATATATTGCCCTCGTTATTTTCCTCAATTATGAGTTGGAGAATTTCATAAAGTTTGCCTGCCATGATGTGCGCCATGGACTGTAACTTACTCGCTTCGATGATCACCAAAACCTCTTTCTCGTTAGTAATCCTCTTTACCTAGGATATACAGAGAATTCTTCTGAGCAAGTGCATGTCAAAAGCATCGGTTCAACTTTCTAACGACGGATTTAGCATCCAGCGTTTGGAGCCATACACAAGTACGGAGAAAAAAGAATAACGTAACATCCAAATGTAGAACTGAAAGTTGAGATTTCAACAGATTATAAGGGTCCACATTTTGACGAAAACATTTCTGGCCTGTTGAATGCTGGATAACATTAACAGTATTTTCTAATATCCCATTGTTCACTCACAAGAGTGCCCAGGTGTTTCAAGGACAACACTCGATCCACAATATTGAAGTCTTAAAAAAAAAAAAAAACATTTTGAGACCACAACTGTCAGGTCGAACCCAAATCCCCAATTACAATTACTCCACAATGACCCCAAAGATATTTATTCCACTCTTGATATAAATGCTGGATCTAACGGTTGCCATATCAAAGCTTCTGTGGCTCTGAATGGCGAGGATCACTCTCTCTTGTAACTGGTGTCTTAACCATACAATGGAAACTATAGGTACTTATACATTGTTTTAGAGTAGAGCCAAGAAATCAGATACCCAAATTGATGTCAAATTGGCAGGTGAAAAGCTAAAGGAAGTGGGAGACTTCTGTTACTAAGGATGCAAAATACCCAGTGATGGACGAAGCAAAGATGATATAACACGTAGTTCCGTGAAGAACTATGTGGCCTATTTTCATATATCCTACTTATGTTAATTGCCTCTATCAACATACAAAATTTCAGTTTGATTGCTGTAATAGATTCGTAGATATTGAGAACCGTCTAAATATTTCGGATAGTCGACATGTTGGATTCTTATATGTAGGCCTTAGAGTTATGTACTATTACATGAAGGTTATTGTGCAAGTGTATTATTCAAACTTCAATCACAGGAAATAAATTAGACGCTAGTGGATTAAAATTTGTACAAGCATATACCGTACTAAGTTTCACGTCGTCATGTTGAATTTGTGCTCACTAGGTTATTGAAAGTCCCATAGGTGAACTAATGTTTATAGCCTCCATCAACATACAAAATTTCAGTTTGATTGCTGAATTGCACTAGCAAAGGGCACCTCAGTGTCATGTTTTATATCGCCGCCATCTCGACGGAAACGTAATGGCGGCCAACCAAATGTTAAAATCTTAAATCAAATTACGACCAACCTAATCATTTGATCTCTTCCAAATTGTGCAACATCATACCGTTGTGTGGGAAGCCTCTTTTGACCAAACTACAAGGTCAACAGACCAATAGTTTCCAGATGGCGGCCATTTTTTTTGTCGTGTGACCTCCTCAGAGGCCGAGTGCAGGTCTTTCTATTCGACGCCCGTGGGTGACCTGCGCGTCGGGATGAGAGATGGAAAGGATGAAGATGAATGAAACTGGGCAAGGATGTGGAAGGAATCGGCCGTGGCCTATCAGAAGGTACCGTACCAGCATTTTCCTGGTGTTGAAAATGGGGAAACCACGGAAAACCATTTCAAGGACGGCCGACGGTGGGGATCGAACCCATGCGTCTACCGAGTCAGCAGAGAGCTTGGTCCCATGACCTAACGCTGCGCTTTAGCCAGCTGAGCCACTGCTGTCAGTGGCGGCCATATATATGTGCAAATCGATTCCCCCTATCAATTCAAACAGGGTGAAACCGAATTGAACAAAATTACGATTAAACAAGGCCTGCTCTCAACAATTCTGCTTATCGTACATAGGGAGGTTTAATCTGTCCTCAAAGAGGTGACCGGTAGGATATTGGCATATTATAATAGAATATGTAACCGTAGAAGTGACTAACATGGCAGGCTTACCGTGCTATATCGTTGTGGGTCCGTGCCGTACCGTTGTCAACATGGCCACTATTTTTGCTCATAAATACTGTACATATATTTCCGTAACTTCCTAAGTTTATATCCTTTTAGGAATGTACTGAACAAACATATTTAGTATCAAATGGTTTATAGAAACGCCAGAAAACGCCATTGAAATCGTTGATTTCAACACAAAATATTACACAGTTATACTGAACCAGTTGTTTATGAATTGGCAATACATTTTGACGAGACGTCATTACACTTTCCAAATAGATTCGATGATCATTATAAAGTTTTATTTGATGTGGAAGTCTGTGATATTGGACTGGCATTTTAATTATTCGAAGCACTTTATACATACTGTATTATGGGGCAGGAGTGTCACTCCTGCAACATGTCCCATTTACCAAAGGATTAACCCCTAATCCATTTGAGCTGATACTCAGATAACTACAATAAATCGGTGATAACAGACATATCCCTATTCCATTCTCTTCTATTCATAAGTAGACTAATTATTACACAGTTATACTGAACCAGTTGTTTATCAAGTATTGTCGTAGGGCATCCGTTGCGCAATGGTAGCGACTTGGGTTCTTAGTCTGGGGGTTCGTGGATCAAATCACTGCAGGTTCAAATTTCTTTACTTCAATCTTTTTGGTATTTATTGATTTATAACTACTCACACGATGTAATGTTAAGCATATATACTGTAGGTGTGTATTTGCAATCGAACATAATTATATATACTTATAACACCACATATTTCAACACTCGAATACAGCGATTAATATTCGTTGACCTTATCCGCGGCAGAGACTATTGTTGTTGGTTTTGTTGTTGATTCCTAAGAGGTTTTGCGGCATCATGGTCTTGTAGCCCCGTTTACTTGGGTGTGTGTAGGACTTGTCTGATAACATGTGTCACTGTGATAACTGTAGGCTTACTAGTGTGTGTACTTTTATAAGATAAAGGATTTGGGTAGGAAGCTGTTTTTGTTGTTGTCTCATTTGAGATGCATGGACATCATGGTCATTTAGCCCCGTGTACTTTGGGGAGTGTTGAATTTTGTCTGATAACCTGTGTTATTGTGATGGATGTATTAGTGTGAGTATTTATAATTCAGGTGAGGATTCAATCAATCAACGTATTAAACGTTGCACGTTGTATTCCAACAAGCTACTACAACCAACATTCAATTATACTCCTTGAAAAGGACAAAGAGTTATAACTATACCCATGATGATGATGATGATGATGATAATTTTTGTTTTAAGGGGCCTAACATCGAGGTTATCGGCCCCTACACCCATGAATTTAGGAGAAAGTAGGCTATATGTTCTTTACTGAACATCTTGTTTCGTGAATGAAAATAGGCTAAAAAGTAGGTTTGCTCAGGCGAGGAAAGCATTACTGCAGAATAGGAGTCTGTTAACATCGAATATTGATTTAGGTATTAGGAAGTCATTTTGAAAACCTTTGTCTGGATTGTGGCGCTCTATGGAAGTGATACTTGGAGTGTTGGCGCAGTAGAAGAGAGGAGAATGGAAGGGTTTGAAATGTGGTGTTACAGGAGAAATTTGAAGATCAGATGGCTAGATAGAGTAACAAATGAAGTGGTATGAAGATCAGTGGGAGAGGAGAGATATGTTTGGTGACTGCTAATGAAGGGAAGAGATAGGTTAGTAGGACACATACTAAAACACCCAGGATTAGCAAGCTTAGCTATGGAAGGAAGGGTCAAGGACAAGAACTGTAGGGGCAGATCAAGGATAGAATGTGTTTAACAGATTGCCTTGGATGTAAGGTGTGGTAGCTATGTAGAGATGAGGCAATTAGCTTAGGACAGGTGGGGTGGGGGCTTGGAGCGCTGCATCAAACTAGTCAATAGACTAAAGATTCAAAACAACAACATTCAAGACAGTGGCTACAAGAGTAGCCATCACCATGCAGTCATAAAAACTATGATTGGTGACCGTATAGATTCAGCTATTACATCTAGATCTGACAAATAGTGTAAGATAAGTGGTGTAAACAGTTCGTACATCTGTCCAAAATGTAGGCAATCTGTATATTTATAACAGTAAGCTGATTTTTGTTACCGCGAGATTGAGAGAACGGCAATCTGACGAATGCTCTAGGCCTGTAGATTTGCAGAGTGTCTTTAAAATAAACGAATATGTTGCAGAATAGTTTTAAATCAATAAACAAAAATTCAGAAATCTTGCCACTCACGCATGCGCACAATCGCCTTGCCTCATGACAGCCATGGCGGTTAGAAGTCCACCGCGTTTTAATTTGATAGTTATTTATAGGAATTATAAAGGAGGGGAACATTGTTCATGATGTTTCCACGATATATCCTGGAATACAATTACAGTATAAAAGAAGGAAAATATTGAAAAACGTAAACTCCTTCAGAAGTGATTTGGTAGCTCAGCTGGTAGCGTCGAAGACTCTTAATTCATGCATCGCGCAATGGAAGGGTTTCGAATCCCACCTCCATCATGTTTTTTTGGTAATTTCCGTATTTTTCGCTATTCCTATTACATTGTCAAAATATATTTTACTCTTAGCATTCCCGTAAGCTAAGGAATTCTTCGTGATTTACGTTGCCATCTATGTATTTTAAATGCTAAGTTGATTTTTGTTACCGCGAGATTGACAGAACGGCTGAGCCGATTGACTTCGTAATGCACTCGGACGAAAGCGCTTGGTCTCTATATTTGCAAAGTGTCTTTAAAATAAACAAATATGTTACCACATATTTTTAAATTTATAACCAAACATGCCAAATTATTGGGCCTAGCGCATGCGCAGAATCAGCTTGGTCATGACAGACTTGGCGGATGTCCACACCGCGTTTTAATGTGAGAGTTATTTATAAGAATTATAAAGGAGGGGAAATATTGTTTATGATGTTTCCACGATATGCATTGAAATAAGATTATGAAATAAGGGACATATTGATGAGCTTAAACTGGCAGTTGAGTGAGTGTGTACTCGGTTTAAATAGCTTAATGTTGCACTGTAGGCCGATTTTCTGCGTGTCTGAGTGGCTAGCGTTACAGTCTGCCAGCTTTGTTTATGCGTCATCGAGAGGGTTCGAATCCCAGCTCAGATATGATTTTTATTGCCGTTTTTAGCCTACTTTAGATTTTTGCGAAAAATGAAAATAGACTTATGAGATCTACACAGGGCCAAAAATTGTGTGTCTGTCTGTGTGTGAGTCTGTGTGTATGTGTATGTGAGTGTGTGTACTCTGAATGTCTGTCCCCCCCCCCCCCTCCCTATCAACTCGAACACGGTGAAACCGAATTGAACGAAATTTGGTACTGAGGTAGAACTAGCAAAGGACACCTCAGTGTCATGTTTTATATCGCCGCCATCTTGACGGAAACGTAATGGCGGCCACCCAAATGTTAAAAGCTTAAATAAAATTACGACCAACTTAATCATCTGATCTCTACCAAATTTTGCATCATTATACCCGTATGTATGACAAATATTTTGACCGAACTACAAGATCATTAGCCCAATACTTAGCGGATGGCGGCCATGTATGTGTGCAAATCGATTCCCCCTATCTATTCAAACACGGTGATCCGAAATGAACAACATTTGGTGCAGAGGTAGCACTAGCAAAGAGCACCTCGGTGTCTTGTTTTATATTGCCGCCATCTTGACGGAAACGTAATGGTGGCCACCCATTGTTCAAAGCTTAAATTAAATTACGACTAACCGAATCATCCGATCTCTACCAAATTTTGCAACAACATATATTCGTATGGTGACTGTCTTTTGACTAAAGTACAAGGTCATCAGCCCAATACTTTGCAGATGGCGGCCATGTATGTGTGAAAATCGATTCCCACTATCAATTCAAATACGGTGAAACCGAATTGGACGAAAGTTGGTACAGAGGTAGCACTTACAAAAGGCACCTGAGCGTCATGTTTTATTCGCCACCATCTTGACGGAAACGGAATGGCGGCCACCCAAATGATAAAAGCTTAAATCAAATTACGACCAAAGTAATCATTTGATCTCTACCACATTTTACAACAACATACCTTTTTGTGGGAAGCATCTTTTGACTGAACTACAATGGAATCAGTCCAATAGTTTGCAGATAGCGGCCATGTATGTGTGCAAATCGATTCCCCGTATCAATCCAAACACGGTGAAACCGAATTGAATGATTTTTTCTACAGAGGTAGCACTAGCAAAGGGCACCTCATATTCATGTTTACTATCCGTATAGCACTTTGTATTTCAACAAGCTATTACAACCAACATTCAATTATACTCCTTGAAAAGGACAAAGAGTTATAACAATACCCATGCATTTAGGAGAAAGTAGGCTATATGTTCTTTACTGAACATCTTGTTTCCAAATGTATATAGGCATAGTAGGCTGGAATGTAAATATACAGAGTGCAACGTCCATTTAACTCAAGTGCTATGAGGCCATGGTAAATTCAATGCTTGCTTCGAGCGTTTCTAAATTCCAACACAAAATGACTCACTGTGCTTCTGCACTGAAGTCATTCAAACTGTAGAACACATTCTGTTCAACTCTCCTCCTTTTGAGAGAGCACGTTTTGAACTTAAGATGCATTTGTTAACTTGCAGCTGCTATTTCGAAAAAGCACTAAATTTAATATTTTATAAAAAATGCTGCACTTTTCAATTTATTGATTATGTATTTAAACACATATAACTTGATATTGTCTGCTTAATAGGTGTTTAACACGTGTATTGTAAATATTATGATCTGGTATTTTGAATATTAGTACTCTAGTATTAAGGATTGTACAGTACATATACTTTTATCTTTTCATTTCTGTTCATGTCTATTTTATCAGAGAAATTGTATATTTTGTATAAACTACAACCCTAACATACCTTATGGTAAAATAGGGGCCACTGCACTTTGGAGGTTAAATAATGATAATATAGGAAATGTTTCCTTGCATGTGCTAACGAGTTAAATATTTATTTCTTCAACGCATTCCCATGCAAACCTAAATATCATTTCTCTCACCAAGGCGGACTGGGTTCGATTCCCGGTCAATGCATGTGAGATTTTCGATGTGAAATGTCATGTCCTGTGGTTCGGATTCCACGTAAAACGGAGGTCCCGTGGCTTATGATCGCGAGATTAACGGTCACGTTAAACTACAAACTTCCTTCCTAAATATCATTTGTCGGGGAACTAATAAAATGCGCATATTTGTGTATTATGAATATCTGCACTTGATAATCGACTGTTGTAATATTATGAATATTTTAGTTTTTTTTTGAAGGAACGACTAACATTCACGTTGATCGCCCAGTATGGAGCATTTCTATGAATTGCTCACATGTCCATTTTCCAGGGATAACATCTTTAACTCGTGTTGAATGCCCAGTCGTGAATAATTGGCATTCAACTAACTTCAAGCTACAAAACATGAAAACTGTTAAAGCATTGCATATTCTATTTGAGTTTGAAAATTCCGAATGTGTAATTGTGCATTATTTAGGCAAAAGTGCAGCATTATTTTCACGATCCCAGACCAGAATATTAACAGGATGCACTCGCGGAAAATGCGTGTTGAAAATGTTAACAGATCAATCTGTGGGCTACATGGCAACGATGACGTAGGCCCCTAAAGAATCAACAACAACAGGTTTTTCGTGGTGTCTATTACTCCAGTAAATGACAGGATTTATTGACTTCGCACAACGAGAAGTCAGATGGGTTTAAAATGCAGATGCCTTCCCGCGGACTGCACGCCATGCATTCAAAAAACATCAAGTCATTCACAGCCAGCTTCACGTCTTCTTTATTTCTTCCTTTCTTTCTGTATTTGAACCCTGCACTCTGCAAATAGGAAAAGTGGAAAGGGGCCTTCAGTGACAGACCACATACTTAAAGCTGGATGAACAACAAACACAATGCAGGAGGTAGAAGTAGCTGACTGTAGACAAACTGTGCATGCGTACAGCTGATCCCCCACTCCCCGTCGCAGCTTGTTGACCTGACATCTCCTGACGCGGAGACAATACACTCACTAGTACAGACATGACTGTGACACAGGTTATCAGACAACTCCTACACACTTCCAAGTACACGGGGCTCCATGGCCATGATGTCGCAAAGCCCCTAAAGAATCAACAACAACATTGATAAATGGTATTTTGCGACTTTGAATAGCCTACTTCTGTAATGAGTGGGGAGGCTATTTATCTTCACTGTACACACGGAAACATGTTTAGTTTCATTCCACAGCGTAGCCGCACGCTTTAAGTCAAATATTACGACTACAAGAAGGAGAGGGAAGTTTGGATCCCGGCTCTGAAATCAACCATCTTGAAAGTGGGTTTTAATATAATAATTGATAGTGACCTATTGGAAGGTACCGTGTCGGCACTTGCCTGGTGTTGAAAATGGGGAAAGCCATTTCAAGAACCGCTGATGGTGGGATTTGAAATCATTCGTCTACTGTGCCCGGAGATAGCCTGTCCTTATCACTCACAGTTGTTAATATCGCTAAATATTCTTATTATACAATGTTCATGCATGAAAATAAATGGAGGTGCAGTGCTAGTTAGAATTGTTTATATCAGTGGATATTAAGGATGGCTTAGTAATGGCTGTCATGTCTCACCTTCGGCAAACGACCTCCAAATTGCCACGAAAAATTAAGGTATCATATCCAGTTGACGAATGCATATTATTCAGGTGACAGTTTCGGAAGAAGTTTTCACTTTTCTTCGTTCACTTCATAGGGGTGATACGCACTACTTCCAAATCTTATACTCAAATTCTAAATCTATATTCCTGAAGGGAATGATGTTAAATCTACTGTTGTAGTCATTATCTGCTAAACCATGCATCTCCTAAAATATATTTGGAAGTATTTTTCTTGCTGTGCCTTAACGATGATGGAACGGTCGGTGAGATAGTGCACGTTGATGATGATGTTTCTTTAAGGGTTTAGTTTGTTATTATTGTTTTAATAGGCGGAAGGGATCATCTGAAATTTTCATAAGAGTAGAATCCCGAAACACGAGTAAGTGTTTCTATCTTCCCGTAGTAATGCCTTAAGAGGACTTTATTTTGACATCTGTCTAGAACAGATCTTGGCAGTAATCTTTGTGTCCTCTCGCCAATCGCTACGAAACATTTCGAGGTGACTTCGAACCTATTTATTTTCTAGTGTGTATTCTTTCAATAAAATTGCCTATTTTACTTGTTGCGGTAAGAAAGCTCTTCTCGAACCTTTGTTCCATGAATACTTAACCGAGGGTGGTTCATCTCATGAAACTGAACAATGTTGAGTGTCATCAAAGAAGAATAGTTCTTACTTCCTTTAGCGAAGTGAAATAGTTGGTTTATGGTTTCTTTTTCTGAAATAATTCTTTGATATTTTCATAGCGCTTGCTACAAGACAAGAATAATGAAATTCCTATGTGGTTAGGAAGATAAAGGAATTTAATTTTTATATTCTTCTCTCTCTGAAGAGAATATTCAGCAATCTTATAGAATCGGGTTATCTGCCTAGAACCTGATGAGTAAATAGTTCTCTCTACTTGATCTTGCTCTGGAGAGTTATGTCAGTGCTTTGAATGTCGGTGAAAGGAGAAGATCAAAGAAGCCAGGAGTTGTGCATCTCAAGGAGACCAAACCGTCTTCAAGCTCGCAGTCTAGGTCGAAACAGTCATAAGTGGTGTATTATATCACTACTTAGCTCACGTATATTATAAAGATATCACTACTAAACATAACACAGTAAAACAACTATGGCTACCACCTTCCTCCAGGGTAGAGATGGGCTTCATATCCTCATGGTCGAGTTTCGATACCAAGCTCCGTCATGAGTGCAGATGGCCCAGATGTATTACTCCTTAGAACAAATCACCATCATCACCACCACCACTACCGGACTCTGTTATGTAGGATATCAAATGTTGTAAGACTCTGTTATGGAGGATATCAATTGTTGTAAGACACTGTTATGGAGGATATCAATTGTTGTAGGACTCTGATATGGAGAATATCAATTGCTGTAGGACTCTGATATGGAGAATATCAATTGTTGTAGGACTCTGTTATGGAGAATATCAATTGTTATAGGACTCTGTTATGGAGGATATCAATTGTTGTAGGACTCTGTTACGGAGAATATCAATTGTTGTAGGAGTCTCTAAGGGAGGATATTAATTGTTACAGGACTCATTTATGGGGGATATCAATTGTTGTTGGACTCTGTTATGGAGAATATCAATTGTTGTAGGACTCTGTTATGGAGAATATCAATTGTTATAGGACTCTGTTATGGAGGATATCAATTGCTGTAGGACTCTGTTTTGGAGGATATCAATTGTTGAATGACTCTGTTATGGAGAATATCAATTGTTGTAGGACTCTGTTTTGGAGGATATCAATTGTTGTAGGACTCTGTTATGGAGAATATCAATTGTTGTAGGAGTCTGTAAGGGAGGATATTAATTGTTACAGGGCTCATTTATGGGGGATATCAATTGTTGTAGGACTCTGTTATGGAGAATATCAATTGTTGTAGGACTCTGTAAGGGAGGATATTAATTGTTACAGGACTCATTTATGGGGGAAAACAATTGTTGTAGGACTCTGTTATGGAGGATATCAATTGTTGTAGGACTCTGTAAGGGAGGATATCAATTGTGGTAGGACTCTGTAATGGAGGATATTAATTGTTACAGGACTTATTTATGGGGGATATCAATTGTTGTAGGACTCTGTTATGGAGGATATCAATTGTTGTAGGACTCTATAAGGGAGGATATCAATTGTTGTAGGACTCCGTTATGGAGGATATCTATTGTTGTAGGACTCTGATATGGAGAATATCAATTGTTGTAGGACTCTGTTATGGAGGATATCAATTTTTATAGGACACTGTTATGGAGGATATCAATTGTTGTAGGACTCTTGTTAAGGAGGGTATCAATTGTTGTAGGACTCTTGTTATGGAGGATATCAATTGTTGTAGGTCACCGTTATGGAGGATATCGTTGTAGGTGTCTGTTATGGAGGATAAACTATGTGTAAAACTATGCCACTGCAATGAAATACTGTAATACTTTTTGATGTTGCTGGAATATGTCTTCCTTTCGAATTTGAATATTCTTCACCACTTAATTTCTTCATTTATAAATTTTTATATATTTTCTAAGATTCAACTCTCCGTTATTATGGAACAAATTCAGAACGTTGATCGTCACTATCACTGCAATTCTCTTCTTTCTTGTCTTCGCTGGAAATTAATGAAGAGCACGCGCGACAATGTTTCCCTTGAGCAGCTGACGGTTGTGTGTAAGAAGAGGCTTTTTCAAACTTAACGCCGGACTTTTTCTATGTACCCCGTGTGGAATGAGTCTCGTTATTACGTTAAATAATGCATAGTGCATTGGTATGTACCACACACCTCTTAACTCACTTACCGTAAATTAGTTGACTCGTCCCCTTCTTGAACTCAGCACTTCAATTGTTATTCGGATAGCTGCATGTTAGGGATTTGATCGTTGTTTGTGACATCGAAGCAGGTGGTAGAGAACCATTTATAATCTTTTAAGGCAGGGATTATAAAACTTTTTCAAAATTCTACCCCTAAGTCTTAAGAAGTTCTCTCTATTGTACCCCCCCCCCCCCCAACTATGATTTTAGCCTACTTTCGATTTTTGCAAAAAAAAAAAAAAAAGGAAACTAGACTTATGAGATCAACACAGGGCGAAAAATTGTGTGTCTGTCTGTGTGTGTGTGAGTCTGTCTGTGAGTCTGTGAGTGTGTGTACTCTGAATGTCTGTCCCCCCTATCAATTCGAACACGGTGAAACCGAATTGAACGAAATGTCATGTTTTATATCGCTACTATCTTGACGGAAACGGAATGGCGGCCACTCAAATGTTAAAAGCTTGAATCAAATTACGACCAACCTAATTATTTGATCCCTACCAAATTTTGTGGGAAGCATATTTTGACTGAACTACAAGGTCATCATCCCAATAGTTTGCAGATAGCGGCCATGTATGTGTGCAAATCGAATCACCATTTCAATTCAAACACGGTGAAACCGAATTGAATGTAATTTTACACAGAGGTAGCACTAGCAAAGGGCACCTTCTATTCATGTTTAATATCCCTATAGCACGTTGTATTTCAACAAGCTACTACAACCAACATTCAATTATACTCCTTGAAAATGACAAAGAGTTATAACAATACCCATGCATTTAGGAGAAAGTAAGCTATATGTTCTTTACTGAACCTCTTGTTTCTCTCTTACATTTGGTATTATATTGTCGAAAAATATTTAAGTTTTATCATTCCCGTAAAGTAACAAATTCTCCGTTAATTACGTTTGCCATCTATGTACGGTATCTTTCTATTAATATATTTAAAATGCTATGGTGATTTTTGTTACCACGAGATTGACAGAACTGCTGAACCGATTGACTTCGTAATGCACTCTGACGAAAGCCCTTGGTCTCTACATTTGCAGAGTGTCTTTAAGATAAACAAATATGATACCGTATATTTTTTAATTTATAAACAAAATGTCAAATTTGGGCCTAGCGCATGCTTGGTCATGACAGACATGGAGGATGTCCACACCGCGTTTAAATGTGAGAGTTATTTATAAGAATTATAAAGGAGGAGGGGAAGATTCATTAATTGTTGAGAGTAGGAACTCCTCCCGTTTCATAACTTTCACAATGCAGATTATTGAAAATATATTATTTATGAATCACACACCTTTGTGGGAGTCATTAGAAGTTGATTTCAATTTGAATTGTCATTGCTGCACCGGAAATATTTCTTTTATTGCGACAATATATCATTTTCATACCTTATTTATCTCTTGGGGAAGCCTCCGTGGCTTAGGCAGCAGCACGCCGCTCTCTCATCGCTGGGTCCCTGGTTCAAATCCCGGTCACTCCATGTGAGATTTGTTCCAGTAGTACGTTGCAATGTCGAGAGGCAATCATTTGACGGCCTTAAAGTTGCAATAGTGCCAAAAAGTAATCGTAGAAAGAATGTAACTTATATAGGAAACTTCTTCAGTAAATATGTTGTTCATTGTCCGTCATGTATTGATGGGTTTCAACTAGTTAAGGTTTAATTCCCGCCAGCAGTCACATTGTCAATTGTTATCCTTAATGTATGCCCAACTTGTATACTCGATCTAACAATCAGCTTGTTTTTGGCAATGTTCAAGAATAGACCATAGTGCTCAACGAATGACCGTCAACTTATTTCTTATGAAAACTGTCATTTGTACTGCGAAATATTTCACAACTTGAATCAATCGAGAGGTTATACAAACAACTAAACACCCTAAGAACTTTAATAGACGTGCCTTTGAACAAATCATAGCGACCCTCTTCTGTGATTTAGGAGATCATGGAGTAGCAGTCCATGTTTTGACATGACCTATCATCTCTTCTATGGAGGCGATATGTCATAGTTGATTCATTCCTTCATTTTCTTTAATAATAATAATAATAATAGTAATAATAATAATAATAATAATAATAATAATAATAATAATAATAATAATAATAATAATAATAATTGTGACCCAGTAAGCCAGCAACTTGAGAATGAATTTAGGAAATCTCTTGCCGAATTGGTGGTACTGACCGTATTCAGCATCCCACAATCCTAGAGCAGCACTGTTCTAGGAAGCTTGCAGTTGCAGTGAGAATAATGAATGAGGATATCCTTGCTCCTCATCTTGCACGCAACTCAAACTGTTTCAGTGATGTGGAGACCTCGATTTATGGTGGGACGATCGCTGTGGTAGGAACAGTTGGTGGTAGACGTAAGTGTGGTCCACATCTTACTAACAGACAACAGCCTAAACCAGCTTGGGAGCTACGTTTAATCAAGTCTATTGAGGAGTTCCGAAGAAACATTGGCAGATTTCAACAAAATATAGCGGGCAATCGTAGAAATAAAGTCGTTCATTGTGTTGAACTGTTGAGCTCTTCAAAGAAAAATCACGCTAAATATAATCCACCTAATCAAACGCCCCTTGAAGTCTTAGACACTTTGAAGCAACAAGCAGGCGAGAACGTTGCCGCTGCGCCACGCAGCCAGTATTCATTTCCGTTTTAACCTTAATAAAGGGACAAGTTTTCGTCCCGAAACACGTCTGTTCGTTAGCATTTCATCTCGAACTTATAGCCTCAAAGCTGTTGTTGTTTGATTCCTAAGTGTTTTGAATGGTTTGGTGCAGCCCACCATGCCTCCATGTCCTTAGCTAATCGTTTCATAGCTACCACACCTTACATCCTAGACAATCTGTTTAAACCGTGGTCTACCCCTATCCTCCTTTCCATTACTAAGTTTGCTAGCCCTGAGTGACTTAGTATGTGACCTACCAAACTATCTCTTGTCTTCCTTAGCGGTCGTCTTAATACCTCTTCATTTGTTCCTCTATCTACCCAACTGATATTCATCATTCTCCTGTAACACCACATTTCAAACGCTTCTATTCTCTTCTTTTATACTGCGTCAACAGTCCAAGTTTCACTTCCATAGATAAAATGATTTGTCTATTGTCATTTGTAATTTGTCATTTTCTAAATGTAACATTGTCTTAACCTCAAACACCATATACTTTGGGCTAACCTCTTTACCAAGAGATGTACTTTCCACCACGTCGTCTTACTTGAAGCCGCTTTGATTAGAAAAGGCTTATGGATCTTTAAGCATACAGGCTTTTCGTTAATTATACAAGGATTGGTGAAGTATTCATATCCCAAGTCTGTCATTTCAAGCTTTTGACCTTCTCAATACGGAACTATGAATGTAGTGTCTACTGTTTGTCATACAACTTATTTAGCACCTGCAGGCTGATCACCGTCACCATCTACTTCATTTCATGTTATTCTAATTTTTATAACCTAAATATATGGTGCTCCATATTAGGTTTAATAACCTATCGTATTACAGTGCCACGTTTTATTTTGTTTTTCAATATGTTTTTAGCTGATGAAGGGGATACAATTTGATTAATCCCCGAAACATGTACTAAAAACAAGTTAAATAATTAATTTTCTTTATAGTATTGATTCAGGCGGGTGTACAATTCTTATTAAGAACTAATTCATGGAACATGGTGCCTCCATCACTGGCAAACTGTACTGCGCATCACAAGAGAAATCACGGCGTTCAATTAAGGCGAAACATCAGAGAAAGCTGTGACAAGTGGCGCTGCTGCTTTATGATAACGCACGTCCACATACAGCAAAGGTCGTAACGCAGATGGTAGGCCAACTCAAGTGGGAGGCACTCGAATAACCGCCCTATAGTCCTGTTCTCTCCCCATGCGATTATCCCTAAAAAAAAGGCCATGAAGAGACGACGATTCCTGTCGGACGAGGATGTGCAGCAGGTGGTGACGGACTTCTTCACGCAGCAGGACACAGTGGTTCATCACACAGGGATCTTCAACTTGGTGCATTGATGGGCGAGTGTCTCAATAGTCACGGCGATTTTATCTGATTGGCAACCTGATACTGGGCTGTACAGCCGTCACTCGGTAACTTATAAGGTGCGTTCAAAATGTAACGAGGTGGAGGCTGGAATGCGCAAACCGGTGACTACATCGGCTAATCGTGGCGTGTGTAACGAGGTGTTGTTCCGACCAGAATGTGGAAGGTCACAGCCCGTCGCTAAAGGGCACGCGTGCACGTCACGAGTCAATACAAAGCGAGCAGCAGCATGCATCAATCGTCCAACGCTGCCAGTCACATTGCAAACAGTGACATGGAGGCGTCAACCGAAGAGCAAAGGTGTGTTGTTCGGTTTCTGACAGCGGAAGAATTAGGGGGAACGGACATTCATCGCCGAATGTCACAAGTGCACGGCGAACACTGCATGTCACTTGCAAGGGTCAAGGCGTGGCACAAGCGCTTCAGGTAAGGACGGGTGTCGTTAGCCGATGATGCCCGGTCTGGGGCACCCCCTGCATTACCGATGACAACGTCAAGCTGGTTGAAGCACTCATTACCCAGGACCGCCGAGTGATAGTGAACGCCATAGCCGCCGTGGTCACTCCACGACAATGCACGACCTCATACGGCCAACACAGTCGCGGCACTCCTGCAGAAATTCAAATGGGAGATTCTCGGCCACCCTCCATACAGTCCAGACCTCTCTCCCTGTGATTACGCCATGTTTGGTCCCCTGAAAAGGGCTCTGCGGGGCCAACGATTCACCTCGGACCCCGACGTCCAGCCGTACGTGCGGAACTGGTTCACATCGCAGCCCAGGGAATTTTATGAGACAGCCATTCACCGCCTCGTGTCACAGAGGTGTTGTTCGGTTTCTGACAGCGGAAGGAGTTTGTGCGAGCCACCATCCTGGAGAGTAAAATCGATTAAAAATAAAATAAAAAATAAATAAAGAAGTAGGGTGAGGGCCAATACTTCTAACACACAGGTACTGGTTTCTGTAATTATGCCTCCGGCTCGTTACTTTTTGAACGCACCTTATATAACGCCAATAATTATGATAATAATAATAATAATGTCGCCTCCGTAACGTAGCAGTAAGCGTGGTTAGCTGCCGGCCCGTAGGTCCTGGGTTCGATTCCCAGCTCTGCCACAACATTTGAAAAGTGGTATGAGGACTGGAACGGGGTCTACTCAGCCTCGAGTGGTCCAAATGAGTAGAGGGGGTTCGATTCCCACCTCAGCCATCCTTGAAGTCGTTTTCCGTAGTTTCCGGGATGGTACCTACTGTAAGGCCACGGCCGCAATCCCTTCCCTCATGAGACCCCTGTTCGCTTTGCAGGTGAGACCGCCTGGGCGAGGTGCTGATCCCACCTCACCAGTTGTATCTACTCCGACCAGAAGTTCCCGGCTCTAGGACACTGCCTGAAAAAGGTGGTAGGGGTGAGTTCCCTCTCTGAGTTTATGGGAGCCACCATCCTGGAGGGTAAAATCGATTAAAAAATAAATGAAAAAATAACAATGATAATAATAACAATTAAAATAATAATATGATCTCCGGTACCTAATGTGGATCTCATGATTTGGCACTATTTAGGTGGCCTAATCTCGAATTTCGACGTTCAAATTGCACTGCCACCTAGCAGAGAAACCGGGAATAATGGTTGACCTGTGACTGTTCATTTTGTCTTTTTCCTTCCAAACTCCGTACAGGCCATGGAGGCCCTGAGTAGTGGAAGGGAGAGGCTTCCACGTTTTTGTGTTATCGACACTAAATGGGATGGAGTTGTAAGTTCCACGCCCGGCCGTCTTTGCTCCCAGGAATTACCCTGTTACTCATTTCTGGTGTAGGCTGAGTGAACCGCAGGGCTATTTGCCTAGGGATATTTCCGTTTCCGAAAGTGGTAGTTTTGTTTCTAAAATCCACTACCTGGGTGGGGATCGAACCCACTCCCTTCCAGTTAGAAGCTCAGCGCCTCTACCGACTGCGCCACGCAGCCCCCATTCATGTTGTCTTGTAATTACTAAATGTTATACGAGTGATCCTTTTTGAGCCGATATCCTACCACTCAGTTCGGCTTCTTGGCTAAGAGGTTTGCTTGTTAGGCTCTCACTGAGAGGGCCCCGTTTCCGATTCCTGATAAGGCCATGGGAATTTGCATCTCCCTGGCTGTTTGCGACATCTTTATGAAAATAAAATAAAAAGAATATCGAAAATAAATTACACATTCGCACATATAGGCTTATGCATTTTCATTTGAGACTGTTTTGCCTTTCATTGTTTTAGTCTAGTCAGCAAGCCTCTGTTTGCGAACAAGTCACCTCCATGATCCGCTATTAGCAGTTAGCATTGTGGCCTCTACTTTGAAGTTGTTGAACACTGAATCTAACCATCGCTTCGTAGGTCTACTCTGCTTCTTTTATCCTCTACAACCGAACTCATTAACAACTAAGGTAACATCTCCTCCACCTACATGACTCCGCAATCTTAGTCGCCTCATTCAAACAGCTTTATCTAACGTGTTTTTGTCTAATTTAACCGTTATCTCTTCATTACGAGTACCTTGCTGCCTTTGCTCCCATGTATTTGTCCCAGCAACCATTCGTGCTGCCCTCATATCAGTTACCTCTAGCTTATGTATCAGATATCCTGAATCTCTCACTTCCGTACAGCAGGGTTGGTCTAAATACTGAGCGATGTAGGGAGAGTTTCGTCGGTGCGGTTTCTTTGATACTGTAGATCGCAACTGAGAACTCATGCATTAGCTTTTCCGCACCTCGACTATAAACCACCCTGAGTAAGTACTTTAAATGGACTATCTGTTCCAAGGCGGCTTCGGTGGCGTAGTCGGTAGCATGCTGAGCTTCTATGGCCAAGATAGCGGGATCAAACCGAAGCCGTCGGATTTTTAGGAGCGTTAAAAATCCCTCAGTATGCCTTCCTTCAGAGGGGAAGTAAAGCCGGCGGTCCCATGTCATAGATTTATGGCATGTTAAAGAACCTTCCACTAATTACACCTGTGTGAAGCTAAATTCGATAGGTTAAGTATGTAAACAACGCTCTTAGGTTTCTACGTTCGTTGCCAAGAGCCGACTGCGGTGGCGTCTAGTATCTAAGTTCTGAACTTGGCCTAGTAGTCGTTGACGGTGGCGCTTGGCGGCAAAAGTAGGAACTATTTGAAAAATTCTAAGTTGCAGTACTTAAATTAAAAAACAGATAACACACACTAATACAGTCATCACAATTAACACCGGTTATCAGACAGATTCTACAAACCCAAATTACACGGGGCTACATGACCGCGTTGTCACAGACCCTAAACTTAAGAACCAACCAACCTATCTGTTCCAATTTAGTTCTTCCTACTTGGTATCATATTTTCTTGTGTAAACAGAAAAACAAAAACTAACAACGTCAATATTATTTTTAAACATGATGTTCAGTAAAGAACATATAGCCTACTTTCTCCTAAATGTATGAGTATAGTTATAACCCGTTGTTATTATCAAAGAGTATAATAGAACTATTCTTTGTTGAAGACCTTAGAAACGATTTACCTGTACCAAACGCCACAACCTAGATAAAAACTGCTACCATCATTGAAGAAAGAAAGATAAGAAGTATATCAAGAATGTTATGGATCTGGAGACATAATCGACCGGACTGGCTGCGTGGCTCAGCGGTAACGTTCTCGCTTGCTGGGCCCTAGGTTGCAGGTTCGTATCCCGGCGCAGTCAACTGGCATTTGAGGGTGCACAAATGCGAGGGAGCCGTGTCAGTACATTTACTGGCACGTTAAAGATCCCCTTCGGGCCAAAATTCCGGCACCCCGGTGTCTCTAAAAGCAGCAGTAGTTAAAAGGGATGTAAAACCAATAACATTATTATTATTATTATTATTATTATTATTATTATTATTATTACATATACGACCTGCCGTGGGCAACATCCAACTTTGAGTTGAGGCATGTCTTTACACGTCTGGTTGTGCATGGCTTTCACAACCCTAATTGAATTAACAAATCTTTCCATGACCCTACAGAGACGTGTGTATACAAACTATGTGGATATTTTCGATTGCTATTTGCCTGAAATAAAAGTAGTAATTAATAACCTGAACTAACACTAACGGCTTGAATTCAGTTACTATGTGAAATCGTTTTGTTCTTTACTTCAAATAACATTTTCAAGTAACGCAAAATAGGCTGTTACAAACCCTTTAAAATAAAAAGTAAAAATGTATCGTAGTATCATCTTGTCATTCTTCAAATTCGATGCGCATAGAATGCCAATGGCATAGTAATCAATGGAGCCCCACGTAGACTAGTCGTGACATCTAGTGGTGAAATATCGAACAATATAATCCTAACAGAGCGAGTGCATTCTAGCGGCCAGAAGAAGAAACTTTTCAATAAAATCTGGAAGTTAATAAGTAGGTTGGCTTGCAGTTACCTTTTTGGTAGCTAGATGTCTCGAGTAAATCTGCTGGCGAATTATGTTTTAATTAAATATATATTTTACACCATAATATGCACAATATAACGCTTAATTTTAAAACATCTGAGTCATTACAAAACAATAAACATATAACATTTCAAGCAAAAAACCTAGCTCAGATCGGGTTTGAACCATAGGCATTTGAGCGATAGGCTAACGCTCTACCACTTTTTTTTATTAGCTCTTTACAGAATTACAGAATTTTCAGAGATGATAAATACCATACTATTACATCACAAGAAATCCAGATAGTGTCCATATTTATCGTACAATTGTCCACTTTCACTTAGCTTCCAACGCTCTTTCTGCAGGTGATACCGGAGATCCAGGAACGAGAAATGTTGATCATTGTCCATCACGAAGTGTACATATTGGCCTATTATCCACACAATGGCAGTCTGTTTAATTTGGGGGAAGGCGGTCATCGACAAACGAAGCAACTTCCTGTCATCAAGGTCATCCGTGGGCACATTTAATAGTTGACATACTTTTCCCTAACACCACAGCCACGTGGAGGCAACTCGCGTGCATGATGTGAAGCGGTGTATCGCCGTATCAGTTTGACCACATATAGTACACCATGGGTAAGCTTCAAGACGGATGGTATATCGCCGTAGAGCGGTTGGGATGAGATCGATGAGGAAGATAAAAACCTGGGAGTGTACAGCAGAAGAAATGGTCATAGCCCCAAAATGTTTCCAAACAGTGGGCCAATGGACGTAGAGGGTGGTGGCCTCGATTCGCGGTTTGGAGTGTACCACTTGCCGCAACATGTTATAAATATTTTTCGTCGTTGGAACAGTCCCTGAAGGCATTTGGCGAACAGTTTCCAGAAGGTGCTGTTGATGGTCCCTAAATATCTTCGGCAAAGCTCTATCACAACCACGGGCTGTGTTTCGAATATCTTTGTATAGCGCTTTCGTAAAAGTGTCATGTTGGGAAAGAATGGTGATATCGTTCTTGCAGAGGAGTGCACGGCATTTCATGCCATGAGCTGTTAGCCCTAGCCCGCCTTGCCGGGATGGGAGATACAACTGTTCCCGTTGTACTCGGAACAAAAATCCTTGCCATATAAACCAACCTGTATATTTTGCCAATTGGCTCTTAAACATTTTGGGAAGTGGGAAAAGTTGTGCGACATACCATATTTTAGAGAGCGCAAACACGTTGAGGATCATGACCCGTTGCACTATATTGAGGTTTCTTTGACCAAATTGGATCAGCACTCCCCTAACTTTGGCAATGACCTTAGTCCAGTTTGCTTGCACTGTGTCCAGAAGCGATTGCTTCCAGGTAATGCCAAGAATTTTCACCTCATTTACTATCCGGAACCAGGGCTGTTGGGTAATCACTGAGTTAGTATTGAGCGGAAGCAAAGCAGTTTTCTGGGGGTTCGATTGTGCTCCAGAGGCGATATGGTAGAGCTGAAGGGCGCTATCGATGTGGGAGATGTCTTCAATATTGCGGATCAATATTGATACGTCAACAGCATAGGCGCACATTCCAAAAACATGTGTGGACAGTTTGTAACCCTGTAGCTTCACCTGGGTAGTCCGAATGAACGGTTCAAGGCCAATGACAAAAAGTAGCATGGAAAGGGGACATCCTTGCCTAACTGATCGTTGTATTGGAATCAGAGGGGAAAGAAAACCGTTGACGAGCACTCGAGACGTAGCATTACAATTTATCATACGAATGTAGTCAATAAGGATTTCAGGAAATTCAAAGTGTTGCAAGACCATGTACAAGTATTCATGACTGATGCGGTCGAAAGCTTTATCAAGATCTAAGGTGAGAAAACTCATTGGCTCAGTGGGGAGCATTTCGGCTTTTAGGTGTAGGTCCCGTAGTATCGCTAAGTTTGTTAACAGAGTTCTTCCAGGAATACTGCAACATTGTTCATTACCAATGATATCATGTAGAACAGTCTTCAATCGGCATGCAAGTACTTTGGTAAGGACTTTATAATCACTGCAGAGCAGAGTAACTGGTCGGAAGTCACCAACTGCCATGGGAGAGGATGTTTTTGGTATGAGGACTATGGTACCTTCGTGATGTGATTGACAAAGAGCACGACGTTGGAGAATGGTACGCAGGATATGACAAAATTCTTTGCCAATGAGAGGCCAGAAGTGTTTATACATTTCATATGGCAGTCCATCAATGCCAGGTGAGCGGTTGTTTGGGAGTTGCTTAACCACAGAGTGAATCTCTTCATCCGTAATATCCGCGCTGAGCAGAGTTTTGTTGTCCGGAGATAGTTGGGTACTGCAAGATGAAAGCAATAGGGTCACCTGCCGTGGATCAATTTCAGCCTTAGCGTAGAACCGTTGATAAAATAATGATATTTCACTACGTATAGCGTCAGGGGAGGTGACGACACTTCCAGTACTGGTGCGGAGGCGATGGATATATTTACGTTGCCGCTCCCGTTGTCCTTTGGCGATATAGTATACACTTGCACTTTCGTCCGGGAGCACTGTACGATCTTTTAAAGCCACGTTTATATGAGCGAGCGTTCGTTGCTGTAGGGACAGGAGCTTGGTTTTAACTTCCCGAATCTGGTCATATATACGCTCCCCAGCATCAGATCTTTGCTGGAGCTGGCGAAGAACTCGATAGTAAAATTCAACTGTATCCCGTCTTTCCCGACCTCGTTGGTAGGATATGTTCTTAAAGACGCGGCGGATCCCTGGTTTAACTAAAATATCCCACCAGTCTGCGCAGTCGCGAAATTTGCATTTTTGTTGGACCCATCGAGTCCAGTGTTGTCTGAAAATATCTTGGCATTCCTCCTCCAGTAACAGCGAGCAATTCAGCTTCCAATAACCTCTTCCTATGTGAAATATGGGATGGGGGTAAGAGATTGTACATACGACAGCATGATGGTTAGTGAAACTGGCAGGTATCACTTCATATCGTCTAGGCTGGATAAGTTCCTGTGAAAAGTAGATGCGGTCAATTCGTGATGAGGAGTTGTGACTTATACAGGTGTTATGGGGCAGGGGCACCCTTAAACTATCCACAGCATCAATGAGGTGTAGGGAGTTAAGAAGGGTCCTGAGAGCCGGGTTGATACCTTGGTATGAACTAGTGGAATCCTCTGGGCGTTGAATACAATTGAAATCCCCTGCAAGAATAAGTTTTTCCTTAACGTCGTGCAGATGAGGCAGTATACTCTGTTGAAAGAACATTTTCCGTTCCACACGTTTATTGGACCCGGATGGGGCATATACATTTATCAGGGTGGTATTGTTTATGTGTCCAGATATTATGCGTCCTGATGGATGGCATAGCACACCTTCGAGTGGGATATCATGTCGTATGAGGAATCCGGTTCCTCTATTCGTATTACCGGTATTGATGTATTGTTTGTAGAAGGCAGATATTGGCAAACAGGGTATAGCAACTTCTTGAATGAAGGCAATGTCAATGTCTGCATCTCGAAGGAATCTCTCCAACAGTTGAAATTTCAGAGGGCATTCTATTACATTGATATTCACAGTGGCCACAGTGAGAAATTGCGCCATTAAGAAAAGTATAAAAGCTGTTCTAGACATACTGGAAGGTGGACTCGAGAAAAAAGAAAAAAAGACACAGGTGAGAAATATACTGGTGCACTATGTCAAATTAGGTTGAGATAGTTCCTTATGACTGCCATTCATAGGCCGGCTGTCAGCGTTTGAGAGCGTTAGTGGGTCCCTAGATGACGTAGAATGAAGATTTTGTTTCTTTTTCACAGCTGTGGAAACGTTTGTGGAGCCAGTTTGATTCTTCGGGGCTGGTACGGCAATCGAGGCATTTGTTTTAATCTTCTTAGATACATTCTCGGATCCCCGATCAACCTGCTTAAGTGAGTCGGTAGATACCAGAGAAGGTGGTGGCAGTGAAGACAAAATTTCTGTGGCAGCCTGTAGTGATGGCATAGTGGGTTCTAAGGCTGCGATACAGGTTGCCGATAGCACAGGGGCACTCTGTGGCTCGCGGCTCTGGTCAGGGCAAGGTACCAGTTCTGCGTCATGTGAATCCGAGGCCACTTCTGGTGTTGTCCCAGCTGACTGATCAATAATCATGTTTTCATGTGACGTTTGCTGTGTCACTATTTCCGAGTATTGAACACGTCATTGTTGTGTAGGAGTTATACCGAGGGGAATCATTTTCTTCGGGCAGTTGATACGTAGATGTGTGTTAGCATTGCAAATTAAACAGGTCTGTTTCTGTCCATTATACGTTATATAGCCAGAATGGCCACCAAAGGTCTCAGTGGAGGGGATATCTTGTTTGATTTCCATAGTGACTGCACGTATCCCATTATACACCGGGAACTGATAAGCAGAAGACCATTGTTCTTTCCTGACGTCACTCACAGTGCCATATTTCGACAGGACGGATTTGAAAATTTCAGGGGGGACTTCGAGTGGGACATTAAATATACGCACTGTGGTAAAATTGGAATCCGCTGTGGAGAGCTTAACATTTGTCATTTCGCCTGAGTCATACTGAAATTTAATAGGATCTGCAAAAGTATTTAACAATTTCTGATAAGTAGATATGCTGATTACCTTGATGTACATGGTTTTTTCATGCGCATTTAACTGGATGGCTTCTACTTGGTCGACAGTCACCGGAGAGTGTCGCTAATCCAGCGGTGAATTTCTCCTGGTGCGGGGCGAGAACTCTGCCTGTCCCATTGGCAGCGTACGGTGTTTTTTCTCTGGTATCCGGACATGATTTTCAGCGGGGTTTTCTGGGTTTCTGGTTTTGTTGTCCTATCTGGAACACTACTTGAAAAAGTATTGTCCGAATGACACACGGAAGGTCAGTACACACGTGGAACTATCGGAAGCACCGGTATTAGGAAACGTAACCTCTTCCAATGCGGTCACACCGCGCGCACACACGTACCTCACTCGGCCACGACTAGTGACCAACTCTTACCACTGAGCTAATTGTGTCAACGAACATCGTTCTATATAAAATGACTTACATAGAACTTGTTAGCAAATAATGATTTATACTAAACGATTTCATCACTGGAGTATATTATTTATATATAAAGCATTTCATACAAAGTTTATTTATTTTGTATCAGTACGCTATATTGCATGCAATACTCAAATTAGTGAAATATAAGTCAGGCACAAGATATCCGCTGCCATCTTGTCTTATTACTGAATCAGCTCAGCTTTTTAAAATCACGTCTGCACTATAGTATTACAAAATAAACTTTTAATTTCGAACGTGCCTCTTCCTTTAGAACAGTTAAAACGATTCTCGGCTCGATAATCGGTCCCATGATATGGATTATAAAGTTTGCATAATTCGCACGGCCGCCATCCTGAAATGGTATGGCGGACGACCTTGTAGTTTGGTCACAAGACGCATCCTATACGAAGGTATGTTGTTACCAAATTTGGTAGAGATCGGATGATTTGGTTAGTCGTTATTTGATTTTACGTTTTGAACGTTTGAGTGGCCGCCATTCAGTTTTAGTAAAGATGGCGGCGATATAAAACATGACACTGAGGTGTCCTTTGCTAGTGCTACCTTTGTACCAAATTTTGTTCAATTCGCATTCACCGTGTTCGAATTGATAGGGGGGGGGGACAGACATTCAGAGTACACACACTCACACACACACAGACACACACACAGACTCACACACCCACATACACACACACACACACACAGACTCACACACAGACAGACACACTTTTTTCGCCCTGTGTTGATCTCATAAGTCTACTTTCATTTTTTGCAAAAATCGAAAGTAGGCTAAAAAGTCACAGTGCCATTCTTCATAATCCGAAGTCCTCGGCCGGATATTGAACCTGCAATGTTGGCAACATGTATCACAAGTGCTCTGAGAAAGCTAAATCATCTAATCAATGCAAGTCGATAGCGTCTCTATTACGAAATTGGATTGTGACACTAATCGCATACCTGGGCTGTAGATAAGGTTTGGAATCGCATTTCTTCAATACAGGTTCCTAATTCTCCCTGTATTCGCTTAGCGAACTCTCAATGCCACCTTTCCTGCAAAGCTTCTAATTCCTTATTACATCACTCCATTTCTCAGGAAATCCATCTACTTTGCTCTACATTGCGTCGAGATTACACGCTGACGAGTCTCTTCCTGTGTCAGGGCATGCGATATTGCACCTCTACTCATAGTTTGAGGTTTCAGTATACCGACTGGTGTAGCTGCGTGCGTTGAGGCGCAAGGCTATCTCTGGACTTGGAATACGAGTGTGGTCAATCTAGGTTTCTCATTTTAACTCTTGAAAAAATGCCTTAATTTGCCGCAGTTATTGAAAGAGACGTAAAACCAATAACAGCATCATCATCTTATTATTTTATTTTGCGGCGTTTAGAGACGCCGGGGTGCCAAAATTTTGCCCTGAAGGGGATATTTAACGTGTCAGTAAATCTACTGACACGGCCCTCTCGCATTTTCGCACCCTCAAATGCCAACTGGCTGTGCCAGGATTCGATCCTTCAACCTTGGGAACAGCAGACGAGAACGTTACCGCTGAGCCACGCAGCCAGCCTAATAATAATAACCATTGCGAGAAGATGAAGACATTTTGGGAAAACAAGAAAGCAAGAGCAGCTAGATAGGTTCAATCGCACTCCTTAGACGGGCATAATAATAATAATAACAATAATATACTTCTATTTTAATTAAGGTTCAAATGTGTGTTCGTAAGTCGACGTGTTTTAACCAGCAATGTTAAAAATAGGTAACTTCTGAACATTTTAATATGATTAATTGATTGAATGAATCAATTAAATCATTCACATAATCGTTTTCATTATAGTCGAACGTCTATGTTAGCGAACCAAGTACATGTGGAGCACGTGCCTGGGAACTTGTAATAAAGTAACAATCAATAGTGATAGTGGATAAACTCGGGCGAGGAGTGTAGTCAGCGCAAACATTTCTAACTTTGAATCTACAGAATAAGTGGGAATTCCATAGTTTGAATTTTCTGGGCAAATTCTTGCTCAGTAATAACCTGGAAGACCCAATCAATACTTTCATGCCACCCTACAAATTTTAACTTAATAATAATATTAGCAATAATAATAATAAAATCTCTGACAGATTTGAAGTTAGAACCAGGCTTTTTAATCATGCAGAAGACAGTCATGCTTTCGACGTGTCGCATAGAAAGGTTGTTCTTGGATAATCAGGCTTGAAGTAGTGAGGGAGAAGAATTATGATACTACAGAATGAAGTCACCGTGAGACTGAAGAATCCTCATGATGTACTTAACATCCGGGATTTTAAATGATTTCTTTCCAGCAAATATACTGAGAATGTTTAAACGCATGCGAAAAATAAATAATAATAACAATAACAGTAATAATAATATCCCAGGAGCTTTATCAGCATTCGGAGAAATCCTCGGACCCATTCAGGAAAATACGTTTGCAATTTTATGGGCATATACTCAGAATGAGTGACCAAAGGCTGACTAAAATAATTCTAAATTGTACTCTCTCAATGAAAGCTAACAACAACTGGCAGCTTGTAGTTGAAAAGGACATTCAGGAAATTGACATCTCAAGTGATACGGTAATGAACAGATCTGAATTCAGAGATCAAGTTGACAGTCATGAATTTTCAGACCACCCAAACATTGCATCCAAAAGAAACTGGAAGAAGGAGCTCACAAAGAGCCATAGCGAGAAGATCAAAGATATTTTGAGGGCAAGAAAGCAAGATCAGTTTGATAGGTTCAATCGTGCTCCTTAAACAAGCATAACGATGTAAAATAACCATAATAATAATAATAATAATAATAATAATAATAATAATAATGCCATGGATTATACATCCCAATTACGGCAACTATTATGACATTAGAGATGCCGAGGTACCGGATTTTTTCCCTGAAGCGGATCTTGAATGTTCTACAAATCTAGTAACAACCCCTTCAAATGCTGACTGCGCCGGGACCCGAACCCGCAGCCTAGGGTACAGCAGACGATAACCTACAATTGTGCCACACAGCCTTCCTGAATTTGAGCTTAAATAAATACGAGTGGTGCTAATTTTGAGAATTAATTCCGAGGTCACGGCATAACACGTGTCCGTGCAGTGCGTGTGTGATGAGTCGGATCGATGTGGGACGCAGAGCGCTGCAGTGGTATGGATTTTGTGGTCGGAGAATAGTTACCAGGGTGACGAGTATAAACAAGTGAAGTAAATACTCGTACAAAAAACAATCAGACATGCGCTCAAAACGGAACTAACCCTCACTATTAAAAATAGTGAGCAGTGACGCAACTTGTTGAGCAAAATGTAAAACAACTGACAAGTCCAGAGCCGACTCAATCCGGTGCTTTTCTCCATTCTACACATCGTTGATAATAGCTATTCAGACACGTGTTAAAACAGTAATTGAAAAGTCGATAGAGGTTGCCATTAAAGTGCTGTCTACCTGAACTATATGCACATTTCGAGCAACAGTCTTCTTTGTCTGTTTTTATATTCTTGTCGTGGCTTTTACAATACAATAACAGTATAGTTATTTGCCGGATTGGGAAGTAACCATTACAATGTATAACGATTACAGTAATCATTAAAATTACTTCTGTAAATAAATAATAAATTAATAAATAATAGAAGTCGCCTCCGTAGCGTAGCGGTCAGCATGGTTAGCTGCCGCCCCGGAGGTCCTGGGTTCGATTCCCGGCTTTGCAACGAAATTTGAAAAGTGGTACGAGGACTGGAACGGGATCTACTCAGCCTCGGGTGGCCCAAATGAGTAGAGGGGGTTCGATTCCCCCCTCACCCATCCTCGAAGTGGTTTTCCGTGGTTTCCAACTTCGTCTTCGGGCAAATGCCAGGATGGTACCTTCTTCAAGGCCACGGCCGCCTCCTTCCCTCTTCCTTGCCTATCCATCCTCACCATCCCTTACCTTCCCTCATGAGGCCCCTGTTCGCTTTGCAGGTGAGGCCACCTGGGCGAGGTGCCAATCCCACCTCACCAGTTGTATCCCTTCCGATTCAATGTTCCCAGCTCTAGGACACTGCCCGTAGAGGCGGTAGTGGTGAGTTCCCTCGCTGAGTCCGTGGGTTCCACCAACCTGGAGGGTAAACGACTAAAAAAATAAAATAAAAAATATATAAATATATAAATAAATCAATATGTAAATAAGTTAATAAAGAAATAAGTACACAAATAATAAATATATAAGTAAGTAAATAAGTAAATAAGTAATTAAGTAAATAAGTATGTAAATAAGTAAATAAATAAGTGAATAAAAGAATTAGTAAATAAATGAATGAATAAATAAATAAGCAAATAAATAAATATGTAAATAAAGATGATGGTGTTTGAAATAATTTTCAGTTCAGCCTTAATAAACGAAGTTTCAGGTTTTTCAGTCGGTCAGCATGATTGTACCCCATTGTGATGGGTTATTCCCTAATCCTGAAAAAAGAACTACATGAGATTAATGCACTTGGATCCATGTAAATAAGGAGATTAGTTGTTATTATTATTATCATTATCATTATTATTATTATATCTGTAGCTTAGTAACGCGTTATGTTTAACATTCTGTAACGAGTTAGCCTAATCGTTACAAACATCGTATACCGATTACAATAATAATGTGAGTTACCTTCTCTGTGGGAAGGTGTTGATATTTTCTGGCGTACGTTACTAAAATCAAACACAAAATAAGTAGTTCCCTGAAGACCAAAATAGCATATTTTCATATATCCTACTTATGTTAATTGCCTCTATCAACACATGAGATTTCAGTTTGATTGCTGTAATAGATTCGTAGATATTGAGAACCGTCTAAATATTTCGGATGGTCGGATTGTTGGATGTTTATACCGGGTGATTCACCTAAAACTTGCACTGTAAATATTTCTGAAATGGAAGGTGATATTGATATGCGGTTTTAACCTAATGAAATTGTAACCAAGGGCTCGTATTTGTAGCTGATACACTGATATTTATAATTTTTAGAAATTGGTTTTATTTACAACAATTACAATTTTTTAAATGGAACAATAGTCATTGACATTAAAAAAATAAAAGTAGAACAAATTAGAATACCAATGATGTTTTGTGCACGATTCTAGTGCAAGTAGTTTACGAGATATTGATTGTTATTCGAAAATTGTACGCACTAACAACCAAGTGCTTAGTGGCGAGGTTACGATGTTGTTATGTTTGTTGAGGTTGTGATTTGTGTACACTGAGTGCACTGCGACTTTCCAGTCAGTTATTGTGTGATACTTCAAGTAGTAGGACGTGCTTGCAGGATGAGATTTACCATTGCAGAAAAAGCCGACATGATCATGGTTTATGGCGAATGTAGGAAGAATGCCGTTCGTTCTTGTACCGTGTATGCGGAAACATATCCCATTAGACGTCAACCATCTCGGCAATTATTTGTGAACCTTTTCAATCAATTACGTGAAAGTGGTAGTATAACGCCTAGAAAACGTAACAGAGACAAACAAGTGACTGGAGAAGAGGGAGAAATTAAGGTTCTGGCTGCTGTTGCAGTAGATCCACAAATTAGTTCCCGTGCAATTGCACATGGAAGCGGCATGAGTCAGGCAAGTGTACTACGCATTCTCCATCGTCATAAGTTCCATCCGTATCACATCTCTCTCCATCAAGTGCTGCATGGTAATGATTTTGAGAATCGTGTTAACTCTTGTACATGGGCATTAAGACGTGATACTCCAGATTCGTCATGTATCTTGTTTACTGATGAAGCAACATTTTCTAATCATGGCCAAGTCAATCTTAGAAACGTGCACTATTGGTCTGTTGAAAATCCCCGTTGGCTGCGTCAAGTAGAACGACAGTGTCCATGGAGTGTAAACGTCTGGTGTGGAATAGTGAACCATCACATCATAGGTCCCTTTTTCGTAGAAGGAACACTGAATTCGTGAAAGTACCTCAACCTCCTAACAGACCATCTTCCACAGATGTTAGAAGACGTTCCGCTTCAGACTAGGAGGAACCTGTGGTATCAACATGATGGCTGTCCGGCCCATAGTGCACGAATTACTACAGATTATCTTCACGGATTGTTTCCAAATTGTTGGATTGGACGAAGGGGACCTGTACTTTGGCCGGCCCGTTCACCAGATTTGACTCCTTTAGACTTTTTTCTGTGGGGGAAGCTAAAAGACACTGTCTACAAGGACATACCAACTACACCAGATGATATGAAACGGCGTATTACTGCTGCCTGCGCTGAAATTTCCTCTGAAATGCTAGAACGTGTGCAGCAATCTTTACATAGCAGACTGGAAGCTTGTATTGAGGCTGCTGGTCGTCATTTTGAACACAAGCTTTGAGGGTACACTGTACTTGTCAGAAACCACAGAATTACTTCATTCACATTTGTTTTTCTTTAGTTTGTCCTAGGCATTGTCCCATTGTGTACAAATAACAATATCTCGTAAACTACTTGCACTAGAATCGTGCAAAAGACACCATTGGAATTCTAATGTGTTCTACTTTTATTTTTTAAATGTCAATGGGTACTGTTCCATTTAAAAATGTAATTGTTGTAAATAAAACCACTTTCTAAAAATTATAAAAATCAGTGTATCAGCTACAAATACGAGCCCTTGGTTACAATTTCATTAGGTTAAAACCGCATATCAATATCACCTTCCATTTCAGAAATATTTACAGTGCAAGTTTTAGGTGAATCACCCTGTATATATGTAGGCCTTAGAGTTATGCACTTTTACATGAAGATTATTGTGTAAGTGCATTATTGAAACTTCAATCGCATTATTAGGATACAAGAAATAATGAAAACGAGATTTTACAATTTCGCCCAGCCGCCATCTTGTGATTAAAAAAACAATTGACATAAATTAGATGCCAGTGGATTAAAATTTGTATAAGCATATACAGTACCGAGATTCATTGCGCTCAGATGGTTAAATCGCGAGAAACGTGCATTTAAATATTTAAATTTCGCGTCGCCGCCATGTTGGATTTGTGCTCACCAGGTTATTGAAAGCATGTTTATAGCATGTATAAACATAAGAAAATTCAGTTTGATTGCTGTCATATATTAATAGAACCGTCTAAATATTTGGGATAGTCGTCATATTGGATTTTAATATATGTAGGCCATAGAGTAATATACTATTATATGAGGATTTTTGCGTAATTTCATTATTCAAACGTTGACTTTGATCGCACGATTAGCACACAAGAAATAAAAATTTAATTTTAAAGTTTCGCACAGCCACCATCTTTAGGTTATGTAAACAATTGAATAAAATTAGATGTAAGTGCATTATAAAGTGTATAAACATTAGCTGTACCAAGTTTCACTGCGTTCGGCTGGTTAATCGCGAGAAAAGTCTATTTAAATATTTCAATTCGTTTGGCCACCATGTTCGTTTTGTACTGAACAGGTTTTTGGGAGTTACAGAGGAGAACTTTTAGTAGTGCCCTTTATCACCGTTCAAACTTTCAGGGTGATATGAGTAATAGTTTCTGAGATATAGAATGCCGGTAAAATATTTCGCATAGCCGCCATGTTGGATTGGTGAGAGGTAACAAAATTTAAAGGGCACGGTCGGGGTCGGCCAAAATAGTACTATGACCTTACCGAGTTTCATAGACATCGCTCCAGCCGTTTAGATGTTATTAGGTGGGGACACAGACACGGACGCACACACACACGGACAAAAGGTTATCTCATAAGCCTTTTTTTTTTTTTCATAAATGAAAATAGGCTAACAAGGAAAGACCAGGCAGGGGAGGGCTGGAGGACTGGAAGCTGATGCAGAAAATGAGGTTGTGGCATTTGTACATACCAACAAAAGAGTTGAGGGCTTATTGGTGTTGCCAAGAAAATTATTTGTTAAATTGAATACAAGTGTGCCTTTTTCCGGCCATTGAGAAAGACTGTTTAGTGCTGCAGATCACCTCTCAATCCACAGAGAGAAGATTGGAGATAACGTTCTAAAATTCAGTTATTGTTAAAATTTATCAAGGATTTAAAATAAAGGTTCTGTGTTACAAAGACGCGTTTTATTATTTAACCTTTAAAATAACTACTAGGCTAACTGTAATTCAAGTTACGTTTTGAGTAAGTGTAAGCAGTTAGATAACTTTAACTGTAATCAGATACAATTTCCAGCAGGTTACTTTTTTCTTGTATATTTCTCAAGTTTACTTATACATATGTATCGATTAAAAATAATGCACTGTTGTGTAGGCTCATGAATGGACTTACATCAAGGTCCGAAACAAGCAAAATTAAATTGTTACGTGGTCAGGTAGGCAGTGCTTGGTGGGAACTGTGCAAATACACAGTAGTCATCGGTAAAGCCTATCACTGAATTACGTAATAAGCCGGGTTTATCACTTAATAGTTATGTGGAGTCATCCCAAATAAATCTGGTAATCGGGTACGTATTGCAACGTACAGTTCTAACGTAAACCATCTGTCTGTTTACCATTAAACACTAAATCTGGTTTCCAGAATAAGTTTATAATTTTATTTTAATAATCGACAACACGGCATAAGAAGAGTCAATTGCGATATCAGTTCAATGACGGTGATCGTGCAACAAGAGCATAACTATTATTTCAAACAGTATTTCGGACTTATTATCCAGGCTTATAGGATTGAGCCGCGTCGTATATCTGTTATTATTTCCCGACGTTTCGGCTGACATTGCAGCAGCCTTAATCATGGGAGGTACGAGTTGGTGTCCGTACTCAAACTAACGGTTATTACCAGCCAGAGTGCCTGCTTGCACTGCATTGTCGTCATGCTGCTCCCTGATTGGTCCGCGCCCCTGGCAGTTGCACTCTAGGAGAACTTTCCAAATGTTGCTAAGTTTTAAACCATATTGGCGATTGAAATTATTGGGATGCTTCATGACCTCTTTTGCCTCTCTAATTAACCTGTTTTGATATCCGGGAAATGGAAAATTCTCCTAGCGCGCGACTGCCAGTGGCGCGGACCAATCAGGGAGCAGCATGACGACAATGCAGTGCAAGCAGGCACTCTGGCTGGCAATAACCGTTAGTTTGAGTACGGACACCAACTAGTACCTATCCATTATTAAGGCTGCTGCAATGTCAGCCGAAACGCCGGGAAATAATAACCGATATAAGACGCGGCTTAATCCTGTAAGCCTAGATGATAAACTAGACACCGGCCGTGAAATTCTACGATCTAAATACATGTACGTATTTCAGACTCCCTTAATCTCGTTGCGCTACACCGCACCTTGCTTCAAACAGGCAATTTGAAATTAAAATTTCTGCTCTTATTACATGTAAAAATTTGTTTCCAGTCGGTCAACACTCGGTGCCCAATTAAATTGGGTGGGAATAAAATCACGTCTAGTTTATGAGCTCACCAGAGAGACTTTCTACATAGAGGACTTACGCCTCCAGCTACTACTGCCAGCAACAGCACATTATGTGACACTATTATCTGAATTGGAGAAGAGAAAGAACCAGATCTGCGACGACTTTTACAGCACACTTGCGATGATGTCACATGATTGGAAAAGGGCATCCCACGATCTCAGGCATATGACCACGCGCTGACAGTACACGGCTTCTACTTCAGGCTCTGCCGAACCAAAGACTACCATGACCCAAATTCTACGTGCATATGTGATATCTGTGCTTATGTGACAGATACCATTTAGGATACTCACATGCGAAAAAAAATTACGAGCCTTACAGTAGTCGCATATGATGTGTAACATGCCACATGGCCGACAGTACCTCGAATGCTTACATTAAATAAGAATACAGCAAAAGTGTGAAGATTTAGTAAACCGTATGCGATATACATTCCACATAGCCACATGGCCGATAGTACATCGTGGTACCAATCTCCGCCACCGCGCGCTCATTGTTTCCGTCCCATCCATTTCCGTTTCATTGTTTCCATCGCATCCATTTCCGTTTCATTATTCAAAATCACCCCCACAATAAATATACAGATACCGAGTGGAAAGATGTTACACATCAACAAAGGAAGAAATCGCTAACTCAATTTTGCTGCAAGTGAAAATTAAGAACATTATTTCAATGTATGTAGGCTATATGCACATTCGTGCGCAATTCTCCATTGATTATAAAATTCATCTACTCACATCTGCTAACCCGAAAAGATAATTATATGGATTACGATAGTTATTATTCATTTCCAACCATGTGGGTACAGGCCCACAGCCTTCGAACTTATCGCCGTAAGCCATTTGAAATTTGAGACACATTCTAACTACTTCTAATAAAAATATGCAGTACCGTAGGCGTAGAAAAATTGCAATCTGTACAGTTTAAAATAATATACTCGCTGAGAATTTGAACCAAAGAACTTCCATATACTTGGCCGTTCTGCCAAAGAGGGCATCATAGCACTTGGAAATCCACTCGTCTCAAAATTCCCTTCCCAAGGGTAGCTTTCATTTTGGAATCTCGTGGTGTCCCTTCCCATTAATCCTCGCCGTAACTCTTCCTCGCGCCAGGATTTATACACACTCTCTTCAACTAAATAATGCATGGAACGTTGGGGAGAAGAATAATGAGACGTTAAGCCGATCTAATTTACAGTAAATATGAGAAGATGATTTAATATTTACCCAGAAGGTTCTGAGGTTAACAGCGTTCTCGTCAAATGTGCTGAGAGAATTTCAAACAAAATGTTATTTAATTATCTAAATATTTCGTTGTGAGAATCAGAATCAGACTGACGCCTAGGACTCATAAAATCACAAAAATTAGGCATTTTATTTTACCGATTTAGGTAAGTCTTGAATAATATTTTGAAGCTACTATACTGTTCTCTCGCCACGTGCACACCAGTACTGTTGGGTGCTAACTGGTTTATCAGGAAAAGAAATCCAAGACACAACGAACTATTGCTTAAATAATTTGTAAGGACTATGTGAAAATGAAAATCCACAGCCTGCTTCCAGTCTCCGACCGGGTCAGGAATGGAATGAATGAAGCCCCCATCTAGCGGCGAGGATATGAACTGTGCCGGCTGCCGAGGCCTGACGCACTCCTCTGGGGCAATGATTAAATGAATGACAGATGAAATGAAATGATAGTGGAGAGTGTTGCTGGAATGAAATTTTGACAGGGAAAACCGGAGTACCCGGAGAAAAACCTGTCTGCCTCCGTTCTGTCCAGCACAGATCTCACATGGAGTGACCGGGATTTGAACCACGGACCCAGCGGTGAGAGGCCGGCGTGCTGCCGCCTAAGCCACGGAGGCTTAATAAGATGATTACAGATTCTAAATATATATGTAAAGATGGATTTTGAAAATTGTACAACCTTCCATATATGTTAAATTTTTAATTTTACGTGTCTGTAAATTTCACGACTATGAGCCACCACAAGACCTCCTTTGTATGTGGAATCTGAACCACAAGGCGTAATATTTCACTTTAAACAAGTAGTTCCGTGAAGAACTATATGGCTTATTTTCATATATCCTACTTATGTTAATTGCCTCTATCAACATACAAAATTTCAGTTTGAATGCTGTAATTGATTCGTAGATATTGAGAACCGTCTAAAATTTCAGAATGTCGCCATGTTGGATTTTTATATATGTGGGTCTTAGAGTAATGTACTATTACATGAAGATTATAGTGTACGTGTAGTATTCAAACTTCAATCGCATGATTAGGACACAATAAATAAAAACGAGATTATGGAAGCAATTGAAATAAATTAGATGCCAGTGGATTAAAATTTGTAAGTAAGTATTTACCGTACCGTTGCACTGCAATCGGATGTTAAATCGCGAGCAACGTTCATTTAAATACTTATATTTCGCGTCACCGCCAATTGATTTGTCATCACCAGGTTATTGAAACTCCCATAGATGAACTTATGTTCATAGCCTCTATGAACATCAAAAATTTCAGTTTCATTTTTGCAATAGTTTCGTAGATATTGAGAACCGTCTAAATATTTTCGATGGTCGCCATGTTGGATTGTTATATGTATAGGCCATAAAGTTATGTACCATTAATTGAAAATTATTGCGTAGTTTCATTGTTCAAACTTTCACTTCGATCGCATGATTACGACACGAGAAATAAAAACTCAATTTTAAAATTTCGCACAGCCGCCATCTTGAGGATATGTAATCAATTGAACTAAATTAGGCGCGAGTGCATTACAATGTGTATATACATTTGCTGTACCAAGTTTTATTGCGTTTGGATGGTTACGTCGGGAGAAAAGTCTATTGAAAAGTTTCAACTTCGCTTAGCCGCTATGTTCGTTTCGTAGTTAACAGGTTTTTGAAAGTCTCATAGGGGAACTTCTAGTAGTGCTCTTTTTTACCGTACAAAGTACAGAGTGATATCGGTAATAGTGTCGGAGATATAGAATACCGGTGAAATATTTCGCACAGCCGCCATTCTGCATTGGTGAGACGTAATAAAATCTGAAGGACAAGGTCGGGGTCGGCCGAAATGGTGCTATGACCTTACCGAGTTTCATTGAAATCCCTTCAGCCGTTTAGAAGTTATTAGAGGGGGACATACACACACACACACATACGCACACACACACGGACAAAAGGTGATCTCATAAGCCTATTTTTTCATAAATGAAAATAGGCTAAAAAGCGAAATCAACCAACGATAAGTGTATGACATTCAATTGAAATTAAGTAATTGCTGGAATCCAGCTCAACAGGACAGTTTTGTAGATAGCATACATGACATAGTCAAAACAAAACTATTAGAAAGCATGATTCGAGACACAAGGACGCGCGTAGGTTGAAAATTGCCTACATTGCCTACTCCTTATTTCTAAATATTAATTATTGAAAACCATGTAAATGATAATAATAATAGTAGTTGTGATAATAAGGAAGGAAATTCAGAACTTTGTAGTCAGTATGTGTGTTAATTTAATTTGTATTAATGCGTGTCAATATGTAAGTTATTTGGGAAAGTCATCTCTCAAGAACTGGCTCCTCTTGGGAGACTACTGGAGCCACTCCCTACGGTCGAACATCAATTCCCCTCGATTTTCCTTAATTCCACTCGGTCCTCCAAGGGACCCCAAAATTACTTCCTCAACTCCGCTCAGGCTTTGGCAAGGGGTCGGCAAAGGAGTTATCCCCAATGACGTAAACAAATGTCATAACCGTACTGCTCGCATACCAAGAGCCGGGTCAAACACCTTCTGCAGCGCATTTAGATAATAATGGGTGCATAATTTGTACCTAAAGAAATACTTTCGATATCAGCTGCGGACGCTGAAAATACTGCTTTCCAGCATAGAACGGAAAAATCAGTTTCATTCCCACACAACAAATTAGTTATGAATTCTAACTATGCAATCATCTCGTCTGTTCTTATCTGTTTACAAGTGATAGGAAATTGTTAAATAAGGAGTTGACTAAGTAACAACAAAACGTTAAACAATTCTACTCTTTGTTTTGAAATTAGCTGTTCCACTTATTTTAGTAAACTTAAAAATGTAAACACTGAAGCAGTGGTCATTGTACTGCTGAAATATAACTGACCACGGTGGGTTAATTTGAGAAGTTATACTTAATTTGTTATCATTATTAGATAGTATATTAGTTATATTAGAAGCATTGATTATAATCAATTGTAGAAGTGAGCATGGGAGACTTGTGTCGTTCTAAGAATGCATAAGGATAAAGAGACCGCGACCGAGCGGAGTTGAGGGACTCCTCTGGCGACTACCTGGAGTGTCGAGTGGAATTGAGGTAACACTGGCTACCTGACTCAGGTACCCGAGTGTAATTGATGCCCGCCCCTCCCTACCACTCCAGTAGAAGGCCCTTACCCATCAGGGATCTACGGGCTTATCTTATCTAATAATAATGAATACGGAAATGGTCTTGTTCTCACAGCGTTTGCACATACACATACACCGATATCACTCAGTTGTTTATATTAGATACACATTTTCTGTATCAAAAGAGTTACATATGATACACAGAGGAGAGCGCAAGAACTGCGAATGTTCAAAGATCAGACTTGATCAATCCAGGTCCATTACCAATTGTTGCACGATCACTTGTCACATTTACCAGGCATTTTATTTTTTTAATTTTTATGTGTGTCGCCTCCGTAGCGTAGTGGTCAGCATGGTTAGCTGCCGCCCCGGAGGTCCTGG
The DNA here is from genome assembly GCA_946902985.2 of Meconema thalassinum. Taxonomy (NCBI): domain Eukaryota; kingdom Metazoa; phylum Arthropoda; class Insecta; order Orthoptera; family Tettigoniidae; genus Meconema; species Meconema thalassinum. The sequence continues at coordinate 1,386,535,793 of OX336388.2, read as the reverse complement.
GTTCGATTCCCGGCTCTGCCACGAAATTTGAAAAGTGGTATGAGGACTGGAACGGCGTCTACTCAGCCTCGGGTGGTCCAAATGAGTAGAGGGGGTTCAATTCCCACCTCAGCCATCCTCGAAGTGGTTTTCCGGGGTTTCCCACTTCGTCTTCGCGCAAATACCGGGATGCTACCTACTGTAAGGCCACGGCCGCCTCCTTCCCTCTTCCTAGCCTCTCCATCCCAACCTTCCATCCCATCCCTCATGAGGCCCCTGTTCGCTTTGCAGGTGAGGCCGCCTGGGCGAAGTGCTGATCACACCTCCCCAGTTGTATCCATCCCGACCAGATGTTCCAAGCTCCAGGACACTGCCCATAGAGGCGGTAGTGGTGAGTTCCCTTGCTGAGTCCGTGGGAACCACCAACCTAGAGGGTAAATTGACTATATAAAAAAAATGTGTAACATCTTTCCGCTCGGTTGCTGGATAGTTTTGTGGGAGTGCTTTTGAAAATTGGGAACTGAAGTGGATCGGAACGATCGAGCTGGCAGTGGTGGATCAAACGGAAGTATGCACTGCCCGCTCGATCGATCAAACGGAAGTGTACTAGCTGGCAGTGGTGGACAACGGAAGAATGCACTGCCCGCTCGATCGATCAAACGGAAGTGCACTAGCTGGCAGTGGTGGACAACGGAAGTATGCACTGTCCGCTGGATCGATCGAATGAAAGTGTACCCTAGCTGGCAGTGGTGGATCGAACGGAAGTATAAGACGCACTGCCAACTCGATCGATCGATCCAGCTGGCACTGGTAAGAGAAACAATCAGCGCGCGGTGTCGAAAATTGGTACCATGACGCACTCTCGGCCATGTGGAATGTACTGTATATGACATACTGAACGGAAAACGCTGATGCGAACTCTGGTGTCAAGTGATTTAAACGAGCATCCACCCAACAATGCTCACCTGGTTATAGATCCTACAAAGAAGGTTGAGGGATTACAACTTCCACGCCAAACCTGGTCGAAGCTGAACCGCATTAGAACAGGTCAAGGAAGGTGTGGTCACACTTTGAAGAAATGGGGTTTCCGTACATCTGCTGCCTGTGACTGCGGAGTGGAGGACCAAACTATAAAACACATTGTTCAGGAGTGCCCACTCCATGCATTTGATGGTGGTCTGAAGACTCTACACCAAGTGACACCAAGTGCTCTGGAATGGTTGTCAAATTTGGACATTTCAATTTAAATAATTGTAAACTTTTGTGTACTTGTACAACCATACGATATACAGTGTGGTCCGCCAGCCCCTTATTTTTTTTGGAGGAAGGCAACCCAACTAACGCGTATATCACAGTCATCCTAAAAACATTAGTACCTGTTCCTTTACGTCCATTGTACAACTTTACCGTTGAGTACATCCTCGCGAATATAGTAGAAATTAATAGTGGCAGTTTTCTTTCAATGACCTCAAATATAATGCATGATTGAAACGATTAGAGCTCCGAATAACACATGCTTACGTTTTGACAGGAAGTGTCTACGAATAGATTCAATGCGTGCCAGCAATATACCATGGTTCTCGGTAGCTATGGTGGCTAAATCAAGAGTAGCGTCAACGAAGTCGCATGATAGTAGGTTCGAATCTTGAACTAGTACTTTTTTTTTTTTGCTTAATGTCGTTTATTGTGGATGTATTATGGACGCATATCTATCTGTTCCAACGAGTGATTTTTTATTTGGTCCTCAAAAGGACCGTACTTATCCGATGGTACGCAGCCAGATTGGACGACGACATAATGATCTGTAGAACGAAAGCAAGGTATCCTGTATATTCAAGGTAGCAAGTGTTCGAAATTTTTACCACCTTTGTTTAAAGGAAAACTCCGACTCACTCAGACGACCCACATAACAAATAAATAAATACATCAGACCGAAACTATAATTCCTTTCAACGGCGTCTGTGCAAAAAGCGCTTGCTATACACTTACAGTAATAGTTAGTTAGTTAGTTAGTGAGGTTTTAAGGGGCGGAACTACGAGGTCATCTGCCCCAAACCTAAAGTAAATACAGATAATTATGACATTATTGGTTTTACGTCCCTTTTAACTGCTCTGGCTTTTAGATACGCCGGGGTGCTGGAATTTTTCTCGGAAGGGGATCTTCAACGTGCCAGTAAATCTACTGACACGGCTCCCTCGCATTTGCGCACCCTCAAATGCCAGCTGACCACACCAGGATACGAACCTGCAACCTGCAACCTTAGGCACAGCCAGCTGAGCCTCGCAGCAAGCCAGTAATTACAGAACGTGTCATATTATTATAAATATTGAACTATTAAAATTCTAATTATCACGAATAGAGTCGCTTCCGTTGCGTAGTAGTCAGCGTGATTAGCTGACACCCCGGACGTCCTGGGTTCGATTCCCGGCTATGCCATGAAATTTGAAAAGTGGTATGAGGACTGGGACGGGGTCTACTCAGTCTCGGGTGGTCCAAATAAATAGAGGGGGTTCGATTCCCACTTCAGCCATCCTCAAAGTGGTTTACCGTGGTTTTCCGTGGTTTCCCACTTCGCCTCGGAAGGGGATCTTCAACGTGCCAGTAAATCTACTGACACGGCTCCCTCGCATTTGCGCACCCTCAAATGCCAGCTGACTGCACCAGGATACGAACCTGCAACCTTAGGCACAGCCAGCTGAGCCTCGCAGCAAGCCAGTAATTACAGAACGTGTCATATTATTATAAATATTGAACTATTAAAATTCTAATTATCACGAATAGAGTCGCCTCCGTTGCGTAGTAGTCAGCGTGATTAGCTGCCACCCCGGTCGTCCTGGGTTCTATTCCCGGCTTTGCCATGAAATTTAAAAAGTGGTATGAGGACTGGGACGGGGTCTACTCAGTCTCGGGTGGTCCAAATAAATAGAGGGGGTTCGATTCCCACCTCAGCCATCCTCAAAGTGGTTTTCCGTGGTTTTCCGTGGTTTCCCACTTCTCCTTCGGGCAAATGCCGGGATGTTACGTACCGTACGGCCACGGCTGCCTCATTACCTCTTCCTTGCCTATCCCTCCCTATCCTCCCCACCTTTCCCATCCCTCAAGATGTCCCTGTTCGCTTTGCAGGTGAGGCCACCTGGGTGAGGTGCTGATCCCACCTCCCCAGTTGTATCCCCAGTCAAGATGTTTCAAGCTCCAGGTCACTGCCCGTAGAGGCGGTAATGATGGGATCCCTCGCTGAATCCGTGGGAAAACCTAACCTGGAGGGTAAAATCGACAAAAAAAATATTAATTATAACGAATAGTATCCATCCATGGTTTAGAACAGTTTTTTTTTAAATTTTATTTAGTCAATTTACCCTCTAGGTTGGTGGTTCCCACGGACTCAGCGAGGGAACTCACCACTACCGCCTCGATGAGCAGTGTCCTGGAGCTTGGAACATCTGGTCGGGAGGGATACAACTGGGGAGGTGTGATCAGCACTTCGCTCAGGCGGCCTCACCTGCAAAGCGAACAGGGGCCTCATGAGGGATGGGAAGGGATGGAAGATTGGGATGGATAGGCTAGGAAGAGGGAAGGAGGTGGCCGGGGCCTTACAGTAGGTACTGTCCCCGTTTACCCGGATAGTAGGCTGTCAGATATCCGCCCCCTCAATCGGATTGCCAATAATCCACCGCACCGGCCCATCTACACCAATGAAAATGGCACTGACAGATACTACCGAGATTTGAGCACAGAAGTTAACAAGGAATTATTGTGGAACACACCAAAATAGACGGGGGTTCATACTTACCTCTACTTACCTCTTATAAATATCTCGGGGATTGGGTTGACAACAGGATCTCTAAAGTATGCTCCCACAATAATCTTCACTATGACATTTAAAAATGAACCAAAACGAAGGCAAGAACTTTGAACTGTACAAAAGCTTTATTTCAAATAAAGGGTATGACTTTAACAAACTCAACAAAATAAATGTGGCTATCAGTAGCCCATGTCAATCTGACTACGTCCTCCTATAGGACTTGCAAAGTTAGCATACAACATGTTAGCTCCCACGAGCTCAAAACAACGTAACATTTAGAACACATTTGGACTGGATAAAGGAAGTCAGGATGAGACACATTTATAGAGCATTTGTTTTCTTTTAATAAACATGACACTTGTATTTATAGGCGCAAGGCCACACTGTAGACGACCTCGTCCGCTGATAACCAGTTGTCTGGCCAGCTGCCATCTACCCTTCAACCTGACGAACACCTGTCAAATGGGCTCCCTTGTCAAGCCACGTTGCGTAAGAATCCAGCACTCTCTCAAAAGTTTTAAATGTCCGCAAGACATCACAAAATATTGTTACGCAAATCTTTCAAATGCTTTACTCACATACCACTGGATTATTCTGACAATTCTGTTTAATTATCATCCAAATGTTTAATAAGCATTGTTTAGAGTATAAAACAAACTCTTAAATGTTTATAACAAAACTCATAAATGTTTATAACAATTAGAAATTGTTTATAATATAGTTAAAGACAAAAAGAATTTTAAACACGCCTCTAACATTACTTTCGTTCCACATTATTGTCAAAGATATTTACATTATTTATTTACAATATTAACATTTAAATTATTCAAATTATTTATTTGAGAAATACATTAACCACATGTTCATCCGGTTGGTAATTTCATAATCGTGTCAATATAATCGACCAATGAAGGTTAGTTATACATGTTAATGTCACAATCTGGTTTAATAAAGGTTTAATAATTATTATAATTATTTGTGACGGTAATCTTCATTCAAAATCTTATCTCAAATTCTTTCAATACTCTTGTTAATTATAACAGTAAATTCACTTGATTAATTTTCAAAGGACAAATACAATACACTCCAGCGGTAAATACGTCGCTTACAACAATAGGCCCAAAATTCATCATATATTAATATATACGGCATCAAAATCTTCCACAGAATTTACAAAAACCTCCACTAACAAATTCTTTAACATCATTAATTACTGTGGGAACCTCCTTCATTTACTTCAAGGGCATTATACATCAGCGACTTTCAACACGTTCGCTGCACTGGCGATTATACATTCATAGTTCCACTTCAAAAATTCTTATAATCATTAATAGTTTCAAAACTGTTGTCATTTAACCTTCGTGGATTTCATTCATGAATCGAAATGAAGTAAAAATTTGCCAATCACAAACAAATTTAATAGTGAATACGCTTATATACGCCTCTCTGGTCTATCAAATTTTAAGATTATCATCTTCAAAGTATTGTAGTATAAAAAATACTATAATCAAACAAAGTGCGACTAAACTGCAAAATAGTCGAATAGAATCCAATTAGACTGTGGAATGCAAACATTAGTATTCAACTCTCTAATTGAGAAAAAACTCCTAACAAAAGTTCACGACTTTAATGCATTCAATAATTCATAATTAAAGTTCATCTTTCACAAAATTGTCTATGATGCAATGGTCGTTCAAAACTGACGATAAATGTCTGTGTTGCAATCAATTTCAAATAACGACTAGTATTTCCAAGATCGTCGACAACGCAAGAGATTTTAACGCTCTAAAATCATTTAAATGTTCTTCCTTCTTGATGATGACAGAAAATTGGTCAAAGTAATTAAACTGGGGTAGAAATTACTTTAATAAAGTGACACGCTGTCTGAAATTAAATCTGCCATGAAAATCATTAACTTATAGTCAAATCGTGACTACCAAAAATATGCAATTTATTGAAATATCTAAATATCAGTCTCAACTGATCCAAAATCATTTAACTATGCCCATGGAACAACCATGTCTTAATAAATCGTCGAAAAAGGCATAACTCATCAAGGTGTACTGAGAATAGGAATCTCAAACAAGAATATAGGGCAAAATACATGAGGACAGAAAATATGGGAAAATGGTTGCTCAAATATTGCTACAAAACTCAAATACAATAAACGTTCACGACTACCTTATCTGCCGATTGAAGTTCCAGAGGAAAATTCCCCAAAGAAGACTGCTGATGGATCCATTTCACCAAGTTAAAGCTGAGCTCCATCCTCGAAACAGGAAACAGCACCCTCGGAGAATCGAACTGCTTCCTTCTCCGGAAATTGCACTGCTCCATGAAGACGAAAGACATCCTTCCGGCAAAATTCTTCTTTGTGAGTCGGGACAACCCTGACCTCTCTTGAAAAATCCCTGAAGATCTTGTAGAAAATCGCCATGAAGTTTTTGTAGTAATTTCCATTGAAATATTCATATTCAGAGAGTATGAAATCGTTTCCATTGCTATTTGATAGTATTCAGCGTTGAGCCACGAAACATGGGTGTAGATGGTTGTTCACCACATGTCCGCTTATATGGAATGGCAATTAGCGAAGTTCCATGTTGCTATCTTACTCCAACGATGTATGTCCTAATTGCATTAAAGTCCTTTAGCCTTCCATCTTCTCTTCGGTTATAGTGATAGTAGAACAAACTGCCTTATTAAACTGCTCCATAATACTGTAGCGTTGTGTCACAAAAGCAATCAGAAGTCTCCCTGTTATACTAGCAGTGTCAGCCGTAGCGTAGAATCTGACGCTATAACGTGCTTCTCAGGTGGCGAGAAAATCACTTTTGTCAGTCGTCTAAAAGTGCTAATATCTTCTAAAATAACTCCTTGAAATTGTTCAAATTTACTACACTGCTTAATGTAGCACTGCACAATAGAATTAGCTTATAGGCAACCGCTAACTGTTCATAGCTAACCTTGTAGACGCGTTATAATGTGCGTTTTAACTTCACCTAGTTTTACTCACAGTAAACTTGCACTGCTTGTCTGCTTGAATCACGTTTAATGCGGTGGCTTCACCATGCGTTATAAAGACGACTCTTTCTACTAATATCACTCGACGTCTCACCAAAACGACTATATAATCACTGAAGATCTGACGATTTGAGATATGCGATATGAGATCTGACGATTGAGACTCCTCTCTTCTGCGCAAGGCCTTTTATAAACTTCATGAGGGGCGTATCCATCCCTTCCATAGCGTGTTACTGCGTCATCGCTTGACGTTCCAACTTCGTCAATACTTGACGGATTTTCAAAATTCAAAAACTGGAAATAAATTTCACCAAAATTCCAAATCAATGCCTCAACTGCAAATGGATTTCCACAATTCTGCATTCCAAAAAGTATTAAAAATACCATAGTTTCAGCGATCTCCGTCTTCCTTCAAACAATCGTTGATTGGTTCGAGCCTCCCCTCCAATAGCATAATTTCTTCCTCAGCACAATTCCACGTTTCCTGCGACTGCGTCGTAAATCTCGGAACTTTCTCGAATAAATGCTGACGTCATTGAGAATCTCAGCTCAAGTAGCCTGCTGGTATAACGTCTGCGTCATCCGTGCTTACGTCATGACCATCCACGTCATAACTATGACAGCCTTAACTTTCTTTATAATTTTCAATATAGCCACCGTGGTCTCACTATAATTCAATTACGGGGGCAGTACCATCACGGCAATTGCCCGAAGACGAAGTGGGAAACCACGGAAAAACACTTCGAGGATGGCTGAGGTGGGAATCGAACCCCCTCTACTCATTTGGGCCACCCGAGGCTGAGTAGACCCCGTTCCAGTCCTCATACCACTTTTCAAATTTCGTGGCAGAGCCGGGAATCGAACCCAGGACCTCCGGGGTGGCAGCTAACCATGCTGACCGCTACGCTACGGAGGCGACATGGTTTAGAACAGTTTTTATTTTATTTAGTCTATTTACCCTCTAGGTTGGTGGTTCCCACGGAATCAGCGAGGGAACTCACCACTACCGCCTCTATGGGCAGTGTCCTGGAGCTTGGAACATCTGGTCGGGAGGGATACAACTGGGGAGGTGTGATTAGCACTTCGCCCAGGCGGCCTCACCTGCAAAGCGAACAGGGGTCTCATGAGGGATTGGAAGGGATGGAAGATTGGTATGGATAGGCTAGGAAGAGGGAAGGAGGCGGCCGTGGCCTTACAGTAGGTATCATCCCGGCATTTGCCCGAAGACGAAGTGGGAAACCACGGAAAACCACTTCGAGGATGGCAGAGGTGGGAATCGAACCCCCTCTACTCATTTGGGCCACCCGAGGCTGAGTAGACCCCGTTCCACTCCTCATACCACTTTTCAAATTTCGTGGCAGAGCCGGGAATCGAACCCAGGACCTCCGGGGCGGCAGCCTACCATGCTGACCGCTACGCTACGGAGGTGACATGGTTTAGAACAGTATTTAGGGAAAATAACCATTTAAATGAGACAAGAAAATAACTTTCCCTATAGTCTTCGTAGATAATGTGAACAAAACCAAGTTGAAATCTTGCTGTACGAGGTAGGGAGGGTATAATAAAATAGTTAAAAAGAATTTAAAAAATCTGCCGTTGGATGGTCTTGAACCCGGGATCTTCGAAAGAGCGAGCGGGCGCAATAACACTTGCACACATTTCCAACACACTCTAGAGGTTTTTGTTGCGCTTCTTATTAACGCGTATGGTAAAATATTCAATTATTACAGTTAGATCTTAAATATTGATTGGAATGCATTCGTTCAGTACCTGGCAGGTTTTCTAATTTACTTAAAGCAATTTTCGCGACCGCTTTGCGTTAATAAGGCGAAAGAACAGCAACTAATGCCCTCAAACGACAGCCCTTCGGTTTTATTTCATACAACTTAGCGTCCAAAATGCTAGCGTGTGATACACTTCGGTCATACAAGCAGGTGTACTGACGAAGAGAACAGAATTATACAGGATTTTGTACCAGCGATCACACCAGCTTCCTTGCCAGCGAGTGTCGTGTGATACGGGCCTAAAGATATGCTAAGACTTTTTGTTAAAATTTAATAAGAAAACAAGATGTTCGGTAAAGAACGTATAGCCTACTTTCTCCTAAATACATGGGTATGGTTATAACCCTTTGTCCTTTTCAAGGAGTATAATTGAATGTTGGTTGTAGTAGCTTCTTGAAATACAACGTGCTTTACGGATATTATACATGAATATGATGTGCCCTTGGCTAGTGCTACCTCTGTAAAAAAATCATTCAATTCGGTTTCACCGTGTTTGAAATGATAGGGGGAATCGATTTGCACACAAACATGGCTGCTATCTGCACATTATTGGTCTGATGACCTTGTAGTGTGGTCAACAGATTCTCTATACATAAAGGTATGTCGTTGCAAAATTTGGTAGGGATCAGATTATTAGGTTGGTCATAACTTGATTCAAGCTCTTAACATTAGGATGGCCGCCATTACGTTTTCGTCAATACGGCGGCGATATAAAACATGACACTGGAGTGCCCTTTGCTAGTGCTACCTCTGTTCCAAATTTCGTTCAATTCGGTTACACCGTGTTTAATTGATAGGGGGAATCAATTTGCACACATACATGACCGCCATCTGCAAACTAATGGGCTGATGACCTTGTAGTTCAGTCAAACGATGCTCGCTATACAAGTATACGTTGTTGCAAAATTTGGTAGAGATAGGATGATTAAGTTAGTCGTAATTTGATTTAAGCTTTGAACATTTGGGTGGCCACCATTACGTTTCCATCAAGATGGTGGCGATATAAAACATGACACTGAGGTGTTCTGCGCTAGTGCTACCTCTGTACCAAATTTCGTTCAATTCGGTTTCACCGTGTTTGAATTGATAGGGGGAATCGATTTGCATACATACTTGGCCGCCATATGCAAACTGTTGGGCTGATGATCTTGTAGTTTGGTCAAAATATGCTTCCCACATAAAGGTATGTTGTTGCAAGATTTGGTAGAGATCAAATTATTAGGTTGGTCATAATTTTATTCAAGCTCTTAACAATAGGATAGCCACCATTACGTTTTCGTCAAGATGGCGGTGATATAAAACTGGACACTGAGGTGTCCTTTACTACTGCTACCTCTGTACCAAATATCGTTCAATTCGGTATCACCGTGTTTGAATTGATAGGGGGAATCGATTTGCGCACATACATGGCCGCCATCTGCAAACTATTGGTCTGATTACCTTGTAGTCTAGTCAAAAGACGCTCGCCTTATAAATATATGTTGTTGTAAAATTTGGTAGAGATCGTATGATTAGGTTAATCGTAATTTGATTTAAGCTTTGAACATTTGGGTGGCCGCCATTACGTTTCCGTCAAGATGGCTGCGATATAAAACATGACACTGAGGTGCCCTTTGCTAGTTCTACCTCTGTAACAAATTTCGTTCAATTCGGTTTCACCGTGTTCGAATTGATAGGGGGGGGGGGGGGAGGGAGGGGCAGACATTCAGAGTACACACATTCACACACACACACTCACACACACACAACGTCACACACACACAGACAGACACACGATTTTTTGCTAATAATACAATGGGAATTTCTACAGAATACGTATACTTCGATGCAAGCACTGGCGATCAGAATATCATTCGATATGTTGTTGTTTTGTTTCATTTGAGGGCCTAGAACATTTAGCCATGTTTACTTGGGTGTGTGTGTGTGTTGAATTTGTCTGATAACCTGAGTTATTGGGGGCTTGTAATGATGTGTGTATTTGCAATTAAGGATTGGGAAGGAGGCGGCCGTGGCCTTAAGATAGAATCCGTCCCGGAATTTGGAAACCACGGAAAACCATTTCCAGGGTGGCTGAGGTGGGAATCGAACCCACTTCTTCTCATATTTGCTCCACGAGGCTACGTGTGCCCAATTTCAGCCCTCAGACAAGTATTACATTTCTTGGCAGAGCTGGGAATCGAACTCGGACTTCCGGAGCAACACTTCGAGATGTTATGTTAATATTCATGCCAGTTTTTTAAATTTTCTGCCATAACAGGTCATGTGGCATAACGTACCAATTCGATCTTGTTCTCTTTATAAATCATCAAAATTCAACGAACTCTTCACAAAAATTCGTCGTAAGGCAATAAATGTGGCAATGTAGTTACATCCCGACTAAAATGGAATGTGGGCTTTCGTTCAAAAGAAGTATGCCTACTACTGGATTCGAAGCAGCATTCTACCCGCTCGCGCCCACCAAGTACGGTCAGGCTTTAAACCCCGCAGCCACCAAGACATGGTAAATACAGCACGCTAAACGTGCTTTAGTTACTGTAGCCGTCCCACCTCAAACGTTTAAGTCCATCTCAAAGTCTTCAATCACGGTTTATGGTGTTGATTTAACTTTCTACTATTACAGATCACGTGGCGTAAGCTATTAATTCGATCGAATTACGTGTATGTGTGTTATTTCAAGGAGCAGAAAGTCATATGTTAGTAGAATGGGCCGTATTATTTGGCGGGGAAAAGTTTAAGGTCGGTTTTCCTTTGCTAGACCCATGACCCAATTACATTGCTGTCACACAGTCAGAGCGCAGAGCAATATCGACCATCGGGAGAAATGCTATGTTAGTTGGGTTTCATAAAACTAAATAATAAGGGGCGGTTGGACCACACTGTACAGTATATACACACATCAAAAAAAGTTTTGCATCACCTCGGTTCCAAGAGTTCCGGAACCTTTAAATACAAAGGGAATAGAGATCAACACAAACAACATTTCAGCTCGTTTTATTGCTCATGAGACCCACACATTGCATGTTGTACCATCATACAGCTAGACTTTCAGCATTTGTGGTCCAGATTGCAGTACACACCACTACCTCTAATACCCAGTAGCACGTCCTCTTGCATTGATGCATGCCTGTATTCGTCGTGGCATACTATCCACAAGTTCATCAAGACACTGTTGGTCCAAATTGTCCCACTCCTCAACGACAATTCGGCGTAAATCTCTCAGAGTGGTTGGTGGGTCAAGACGTCCATAAACAGCCCTTTTCAACATATCCCAGGCATGTTCGATAGGGTCCATGTCTGGCGAACATGCTGGCCACTGTAGTCGAGCGATGTCGTTATCTTGAAGGAACGCATTCACAAGATGTGCACGATGAGGTCGAGAATTGTCGTCCATGAAGATAAATGCCTCTCCAATATTCTGCCGATATGGGTGCACTATGGGTCGGAGGATGTCATTCAGGTATCGTAAAGCCGTTTCGGAGCCTTCCATGACCACCAGTGGCGTACGTCGGCCCCACATAATGCCACCCCAAAACATCGGGGAACCACCACCTTGCTGCACTCGCTGGACAGTGTGTCTAAGACGTTCAGCCTGACCAGGGTGCCTCCAAACACGTCTCCGACGATTGTCTGGTTGAAGGCATATGCGACACTCATCGGTGAAGAGAACGTGATGCCAATTCTGTGGGGTCCATTCAGCATGTTGTTGGGCCCATCTGTACCGCGCTGCATGGTGTCGGGGTTGCAAAGCTGGACCTCGCCATGGACGTCGGGAGTGAAGTTGCGCATCATGCAGCCTATTGCGCACAGTTTGAGTTGAAACACGACGTCCTGTGGCTGAACGAAACGCATTATTCAACATGGTGGCATTGCTGTCAGGGTTCCTCCGAGCGGCAATCCGTAAGTAGCGGTCATCCACTACAGTAGTAGCCCTTGGGCGGCCTGAGCGAGGCCTGTCATCGACAGTTCCTGTATCTCTGTACCTCCTCCATGTCCGAACAACATCGCTTTGGTTCACTCTGAGACGCCTGGAAACTTCCCTTGTTGAGAGCCCTTCTTGACACAAAGTAACAATGCGGACGCGATCGAACTGCGGTATTGACCTTCTAGGCATGGTAGAACTACAGACAACATGAGCAGCGTACCTTCGTCCTGGTGGAATGACTGGAACTGATCGGCTGTCGTACCCCCTCCGTCTAATAGGCCCTGCTCATGCATGGTTGTTTACATCTTTGAGCAGTTTTAGTGACATCTATGAACAGTCAAAGGGACTGTATCTTTGATACAATATACACAGTCAACGTCTATATGCCGGAGATCTGGGAACCGAGGTGATGCAACACTTTTTTTGATGTGTGTATAACAAATGACATGGCACATGTTCGAAATCTTCGTATCAGTATTTAAATGGTAAAATGCCTTAATATCAAACATTGTAAGTTAGCGGCATTGCCGGTATTATGTTTCTGCACAATGGCTATTCAAATATTAACCCAGATAACGGTAATGCAGTCGTCAATATAATATAATCGTTGTGGTTATACGAGAATTGAGCAAGCCTTCATGAAATATTGCTTAATACATTCTCTTTACTCACAAGAGGGCCTATTCATAAGGCATTTAAAAACTCAATTTCACGCACGAACATTATCGAAACAAGCAAAATATAAATGAAACTTAATTCCGTAATGCAGTATTATTGGAACTTGGAAATAAGTCACCATCTTGTGCACAAAATTTGCGTAGTCGAAATAGCCGTGGGGTTAGTGCTTATGACTGTGGATCTAGAGATCTTGGGTTCGAATCCTGGACGTGTTGGTCTGTGAATTAAGAGGACCTGTTTATAAGGAATTTAAGGTTATGAGCGGTGTCGCGTCTATTAATCTAGTTGATCCATATCGTATTCTTTATTTAGGCTAGTGCTGGTGGAAGCTACAAATCATCTAATAAAATGAGTTCCGTATTATAAACTACAATATCTGTAAAACACTCCCTTTTACAATAGATTAATATTTGTGCCAATAATACTATAAAATACCGGTGTATCAACAATTTCACGTGAGGTTTCTTCTATGTCAGATGTTACACATCATATGCGACTACTGTAAGGCTCGTTTTTTTTTTAATGTGTAACATCTTTCCGCTCGGTTGCTGGATAGTTTTCTGGGAGTGATTTTGAAAATTGGGGACGGAAGTGGATCGGAACGATCGAGCTGGCAGTGGTGGATCGAACGGAAGTATGCACTGCCCACTCGATCAATCGAACGGAAGTGTACTAGCTGGCAGTGGTGGAAAATGGAAGTATGTACTGCCCGCTCGATCGATCGAACGGAAGTGTACCAGCTGGCAGTGGTGGAAAACGGAAGTATGCACTGCCTGCCCGATCGATCGCTCCAGCGAGCAGTGGTAAGACCCAGCTGGCAGTTGTGCGAGAAACAATGAGCGCGCGGTGTCAGAAATTGATACAATGGCGTACTCTCGGCCATGTGGAATGTATATGACATACTGAACGGAAAACGCTAATGCAAACTCTGGTGTCAAGTGATTGAAACAAAGCACATGATACATGTTCGATGTCTTCGTGTCAGTATTTAAATGGTAAAATGCCTTAATATCAAACATTGTAAGTAGTCGGCATTGCCAGTATTATGTTTCTGCACAATGGCTATTCAAATATTAACCCACATAACGGTAATGCAGTCATCAGTATAATATAATCGTTGTGGTTATACGAGAATTGAGCAAGCCTTCATGAACTATTACTGAATACATTCTCTTTACTCACAAGAGGGCCTATTCATAAGGCATTTTAAACTCAATTTCACGCACGAACATTATCGAAACAAGCAAAATATAAATGAACCTTAATTCCATAATGCAGTATTATTGGAACGTGGAAATAAGTCACCATCTTGTGCACAAAATTTGCGTAGTCGAAATAGCCGTGGGGTTAGCGCTTATGACTGTGGATCTAGAGATCTTGGGTTCGAATCCTGGACGGGGTAGGTACTTTCGCTACCAGATTATCATTTTAAACGATATTTATCATATCAATATGACTCATTTTAACAGAATCCATATGGAAATACGTGTTGGTCTGTGAATGAAGAGGACCTGTTTATAAGGAATTTAAGGTAGTGAGCGGTGTCGCGTCTATTAATCTAGTTGATCCATATCATATTCTTTATTTAGGCTAGTGCTGGTGGAAGCTACAAATCATCTAATAAAATGAGTTCCGTATTATAAACTACAATATCTGTAAAACACTCCCTTTTACAATAGATTAATATTTGTGCCAATAATTGTATAAAATGCCGGTGTATCAACAATTTCACGTGAGGTTTCTTTTCTGTCAGATGTTACACATCATATGCGACTACTGTAAGGCTCGCATCTTTTTTTTTTTTTTTTGCACAAGTTTTGATTTTTCTGTCTTTCTTATTTCCTGGCTCTTTTTAGGGCAATACTTTTTCATGAAATTCACTAAAATTTCGAGATAACGTGATGAAGAAACACACACGTGGTATAAAGAACACTTGTCCAATAACAATTGCTTCACTGTTATTCCGTAAAAACAAGGTACAATAAACAACAATGCTATTGTGAAACGTACTAGCGCACTGGGTGATTTTTACCCAATCACTGTTTCTCTCACGTTGAGTGTAACTAACGAAACCACGCAGCTGATTCATAGTCATGACGTTTGGAAGAGTTCACTATGAAGGTACAGAGAGAAGAGGCCTGAAAATCACATTAGAAATAACTGAAATATACATTTCAAATTCGCTTGGGTAATTTTCAACCGTAC
Source organism: Meconema thalassinum (assembly GCA_946902985.2). Lineage (NCBI taxonomy): Eukaryota > Metazoa > Arthropoda > Insecta > Orthoptera > Tettigoniidae > Meconema > Meconema thalassinum. Next base: position 1,386,520,401 of record OX336388.2, on the reverse strand, counting down.
GCGCGTCCTTACGGCTAAACGGACTTCTTCGCTCATTCGCCACAAAAAAAAAATGATGTGAAATGAATTATGTCATATGATTCACTACACAAGATGGCCACAAGTAATGTTGTTCACTTGAAATAAATATTCCGGTAAATCGATATGGTAGCTTTGGAGTTTTTACCACACAACAGACAGATACAGTCACAGACATACAGAGAAGCAGACAGGCAGCAGAAAGACAGACAGGCAGGTAGTGAGGCAGGTAAACATACAGACAGAGAGGCAAACAGACAGACCGATAGGCAAACATATAGACAGAGAGGCAAACAGACAGACAGAGAGGCAAACAGGAATAGAGAGACAGACAGTTCCCAAATGATTCAACAACTACAATATCCTAAGTCTGTAAGTAAACCAGTAACTTTAGATTGTGTAATTCTACAAGCAAAATAACGGGCATTCTGCAGACAGAAGAGTTGGGAGGTGACAACGTAGAATAGATCAAATTAGCAGGACGAGAGATTGCGCAGAGATTGGAGGGGTAAAATAATTAGCTGTCAGTTTGGTGACATCTACTTGCACTTCAGTGAATTGATCCGTAATTGCTGACAGTTCCAACATCCTGTTAGGTATCAACTAACGATCCGTTCATTTGTGCATATGCATTACAGCTTATGTTTTACTACTAGTAATTTTAACGCTATCCTGAATATTATATCCACATCGGTGCAACCATTTCCCCCCATCTTTAACTCCAGGAGAATGCTGGAACGGTACCTTCTGACAGGCCACGGCCAGTTCCTTCCACATCCTTGCCCATTTTCATTCATTTCATCTCTCAATAACTCCTCTAATAATGTTGGAGTCAGGAAGGGCATCCGGTCGTAAAAACCATCTGGCACATAGAATTTCATCGCATCTCATCCCTGACCCCGTTGGAAACGGGAATAATAAGGGGTAGACAAACACATGCATCGGTGCAACCATTTAAGCGTCAATCCCGTCGAGGCAGTTAAACATATCAATTCAATTAATATTTAGTAATGATGACATTTCTGAAAGAAAAAAAACTACTATCCACACAGTTATTAAAATTTTTATATGCTATACCTTCCATTACATAGTTGTAATTACATGAAGTCTTTATTATCAGTGAGCTATTACGTCAAATCTGTATTATGCTGGAAATCATAACAGTGGCTTAATAGGCTACTTTCACCAACAACTGAGTGATGACAATATTAGCATCGAGGTGAATGGCATGTCTCGAAACCATTAAACTTCTTCTCTTCGGTTCTTTATCCTTGTTTATTTTCATTATTCTTGGCGGTCACCGCGGAAATCTAGGTTCGATTCCCGACTCTATCAAGAAATTTAATTCTGGTCCGAGAGCTAGAACGGGGTTAGTCAGTCTTGTGAAGCAGAAATGCGGATTAATGGGTTTGATTACCTACAACATGCAACTTAGAAGTGGTTTACGGTGCTTTTCCACTTTACTTCTACTTCAAGTGAATTCCAGGATGGTACAAAAATAAGGCCGCGGCTGCCTCCTACCCAAATCCTAGCTCAATTTCCAAATACACACACTAGTACAGCCAGCCATCAAAATGATACAGATTATCAGACAGACTTCACACACACACACACACACACACACACACACACACACACACCACACACACACACAGGGTGTCGCAGAGACTTTAATTGAATCAACAACAATAACAACAGACAATTATCCAGATTCTAGACCCAATACAATACAATATTGGGATTAGTTGAATAAATAATGAATTACGCCCAGTTCAATTCTTTGTAGAATGCTATTTACTAATATTTATAAATACATTTAGATTATACTGACCACTTTGTGGTGTAGCATTCTTGCCTGTCGCTCCGGAGGCCCGGGATTGATTTCCGGCTCTGCCAAGAATTTTATTTCTCGTCTGAAGGCAGGAAAGAGCTACACTCAGGTTCGTGAGGAAAAGCTGAGAAGAGGCGGATCAATTCCTGCTTCAAACATCCCATTTTGAATGGTCTTCCCATTTCTATCCCAGAGAAATGCCAGGATGGTACTTAACTTAATGCCACGGTGAAGCCTTGTCTAATCATAAGCCCAGTTACTAATAAAACACTAGTACACCCATCACAATGACAAAATCAAAATAATTCCACACATGGGGATAGTGGCCACGATTTCGCAAAGTCCCTAAATGACTGAATAACAACAGAATACAATTAAACAAACATACTCATTCGTAGGTAAGTGTGCTAAGTTGCATGTGCCATTGCGGAAGGTACATTCGGAAAGCATATGCTCTAATCTTGGGACTGGCAGTGGCCATCCTCAGTGAGGTTTGTACAACTTATTTCCACCCTTTCTCGAGACTTATTAAAAGCGCGGGACATTATGTTTCAATCCTAGATAAAAATAATACTTTTAGCTGCACAAACTATTGACATCACAGCAGTACAGACAATCAATTTCCATGTAAACTTACAAGTATACGGGGCTTCTAAATGAAGCGAGTGTCATGAAGTTGTAAGGTATAATTGCAAGTGATATCCTCGGTGGGCGATGTAAACAGAGTGAGCAGGCTGCGCGCTGGCGGCCAGCCCGCAATGCGGTAGGTAGGTGACGTCACACGCTACCCCGCGCCACGCCAAACAGCGCTATGTCGCTCACAAGCCCAGGTCGTGGCGCCAGCCAAAGATCGCGACACCTCATTCTTCAGCACCTCGTGATACCTTCACACATATTGTTGTTCTTCACCACATTCAAGTGTGCCCTCATGATTCAATGATCTTTGGTCATCAGCCCCGAGCATGTGTGTGCGTATGGTAATTGTTTGTGATTTTGCGCTTTTTTAAATGTTTATAACAAGGCATTTGCATGGAAGACATGTGGAAAAAAAAAAACGATGGGAGACTACACTCAGGTTGGAAATTGTCAGTGCTGGGATTTGAACCTCGAATCTTTGAACTCCGTTCCTCATTACAGTCGATAAATGAAACTTGAGAAAACATTGACAAGTAAAAACAAGTGTGTGAGGACTAAATTACAGTAGGTTTGCATGCTTCCTCCACTCGCAGCGATGAATTTGGTAGGTTGGGTAGTCGTGACGGTGAGCAGGCGTGGTAATAAATACTCCCCAAAACGATGTTCATCAAGTAGCCTATTGTTATTACAGCGTGAAAATAACTGTCCATCGCCACCATCACAGTGACCTCCATTGGTTGACAGAAACTTGAACGCTTGGAATATTATCATAGGAATTGCCATCCTTTATTATTGTATTCGCTAGTCCGCCTGCCGCGCGCGTCAAGCAGCGCTTCCTCTGCAGCTACGACAACGTCTAGTAAGTTAAGAATGTTTTCAACAGGTCTATTCTGTTTGGTTACAAGCTCCAATATTCCATTAGGGATTTGCTTTCCCGTATGTTATAAGCTGTTCACAAGGAATCAAGTGAGCACTGCGTCTCTGTAGAAAAACATGCTTTTATGATGAAGGGAAGCTGAGCAGTAATGATTCCAGTGAATCGATTCGTAGAAAAGCCTACCGCCCGTGCGCCTTTTAAGCTTACGCTGGGTAAACTTAAATATATCTGAATACTATGAGTGTAAAATTTGTACAGCATGAAAAGTTCTACAAAAACGTCCTCTATAGCATATCTCTATCTTTAATACATCGCGCACTATAAGTATTTTTACGTTTTCATTTCTTCCATCTCCATTCAGTGGAAATTTAAATTACTAGCTTCGGAGCGAGTTTACGAGCTAGCAAGTGAGCCTATCATTTCGACCAGCATTAAACGTTGAGTCGTATCGTGTCAAGACTTCAGAGAAGAGTATATGTGTTTGGAGTGTTGCTGTTCACCACGGCTTTTCCGAATTACGTCTGGGACCTGCCGTCCGTGCGCTTGTTAAGCTTACACTGGGTAAACCGTTAAAGGTACCGGGTGAAGCTGGGGGAGGGGGGGGGGGGGTGCTAGTTTCACATTAAAAAATAAAAGAAAGGTCCCGTGGCTTATGTTTGCAAGATTAACGGTCACGCAAAACTATAAGTTTCCTTTTTTACACTGTTGCAAGAAAACTGTTTCATACTGGCACTCATTGAGGTAACTCCTTGGACCCTCATGCTCCTTTTGCTCCGCATATTGCGTGGACAAAATGTCACATAGTGATTATTTTAGACTTAATGTCATAAATATTGATTTTTTTTAATGCTGTACTCAGATGCTTATCAGCGAGTAATGGGCACTAAACTGTTGATCTCGCCTAAGCACGCTAGACGTAGGCCTACTCTGTCGACACAATAACTGATTTTTTTTTTTTTTTTTTTTTTAGCGTATGGCTTTTAGTGCCGGAAGTGTCCGAGGACATGTTCGGCTCGCCAGTTTTGTAGCTGCTTCGAGACGGACACCCAATGGGTGAGCTACAAGTACCGTTGGGGACGGAAGGAGGGAAGTTGGATTGTAAGGACGAGGAGTTGGAAGGTAGCGGCTGTGGCCTATAGTTAGGGACCAACCCCGGCATTTGCCTGGAAGGAAGATGGGAAACCACAGAAGACCATCTTCAAGGTTGCCGGCGGGGGGATTCGAACCCCCTCGCCTCCCGGATGTGAGCGACTGCCATCAGTCATGCCGTAACCACCACGGCTAACTCACCCGGTAACTGAACATTGTATTGCTGCGATACTAAGAACACTTGCGTTTAGAAATATAGCAGTTGAGACTCTCAAGATAAAATATTACAGAATATTCTAAAAAGCCTATAGTCAGGTTGGTTGGTTGGTTCCTTAGTTTAGGGGCTGCGACGACGTGGTCATGTAGCCCCCTGTACTTTGGGAGTGTGTAGAATCTGTCTGATAACCCGTGTTAATTGTGGTGGCTGTATTAACTTAGTGTGTGTTTCTGTTTTCAATTCAAGTAAGGACTGCAAACATTGCATTTTCTTTCAAGTAGTTCCTACTTTGGACGCCGAACGCCACCGTCAACGACTACTATTTCAGAAATTGGTTACCAGACGCCACCGCAGTCAGCTCCTGGCGTCGGAAGTAGGAACCTAAGAGCGTTCGTCAAATGTTTAACTATTTATTTATTTAGCGTATTATGCTTACGAGACATAAAATAATTATATACACTATTTACAATAAACACTATTCACAGCATTAGGACCATCTCTTCAAATTTGGACAGGAAGGTCTGTAATCCACGCAATTGCATCAGGAGTTGCTAAGTGGAGATCATCCAAGGCGCCGGGATATGAATGCAGGGGGCACTCCTGCACAATATGCTCGATAGTCTGCATTTCAGAACCACAGTCACATCGGGGGGAATCTATCCAACCCCACTGGTGTAGGGCTGCACCTGTTCGATCAGTACCACATCGGATTCTGTTGAGCCTTGACCAAACTGTCCGAGGAAGATTAAAACCAGTAAGTCTTGTGGTGGGGTCACTGATTTGAAGTAGGCCGCGAGGTGAGGAGTTTCGCCATTCATCTCTCCAGGCATTTCGGAGGTTGAACTCAGTGGACGAAAGATCAATAGCTGTTTTGCATGCTGGCTTTCGGGATTTCAACCTCTTTGTAGAGAGCCGTATGACATCCTGATGAATAGGAAGCTCAGCATTTTCTTTGAGCCTGTACCACAAGCGAACAAGAGCTTGCTGTCTCCTTATATGGGGTGGAGCGATATTACAAGTACAGGTAGCCACTGGGTAGGGGTGCAACGTAGAGTACCAGAGATGATGCGCATTGCCTGGCGGAGTTGTATATCGACGAGTTGGCAGTGAGAGCTGTTCAACCACACGCCTGCACAATATTCAGCTGGAGAATATACGACAGCCAGAGCGGTAGTCCAGAGTGTGCTGGCGTCAGCGCCCCATGATGTTCCAGCTAACCTACAAAGTAGGTTATTGCGACTTTTTAGTTTTGCAGCAGTTTTTTCTGTATGTTGTTGATAAGTCAGTGTCCTGTCCAATGTTATGCCTAAGTACTTAGGACATTTGTTGTACTTTAGGTATTGATTCCTGAACTATAATTTAGCTTCACACAGGTGTAATTAGTGGAAGGTTCTTTAACATGCCATAAATCTATGACATGGGACCGCCGGATTTACTTCCCCTCCGAAGGAAGGCATACTGAGGGATTTTTAACGCTCTTAAAAATACGACGACTTCGGCCGGGTTTGAACCCGCGATCTTGGGCATAGAAGCTTAGCATGCTACCAACTACGCCACCGAAGCCGCTAGCCTATAGTCAAATCTCTGTATAAACATTGTGAAGAATATGGTATACTAAGCTCAATCAAATATAAATTATCGAGGTCGGGTTAGGATTAAGTGTCATTGTGTTTTCACAAAAAATCATTAAGTTCAATAATACCTCGTATGTCCGGATGAAAGATCCAATAAACGAATAGTTAAGACATTCTGCATGGAGTTATACCGTAAGTATAATTATGAGCATCAACAAGACACCAGGTGACTTTTTATATGCCTATATATTCAACCACGAGAGCTGGAACACTCATTTTGAAATGCTGTATTACATCTTTCATGTTTAAAATACATCCTAGTAGGCCATGGACTGACGATCACGAGGCATTAGCGGAATCTGCCATTTTTAGCCTATTTTCAATTTTGAAAAAAAATAGGCTTATGAGATCACCTTTTGTCCGTGTGTGTGTGCGTGTGAGTGTGTGTGTGATTCGTGTGTGTGTCCCCCCCTAATAAAATCTAAACGGCAGGAGCGATTTCAATGAAACTCGGAAAGTTCATAGCACTATTCCCGGCGACCTCGACCGTGCCCTTCAAATTTTGTTACGACTCACCAATCCAACATGGCGGCTGTGCGAAATATTTCACCAGCATTCAATATCTCCGAAACTATTACCGATATTACCCTGACATTTTCTATGGTGATAGAGGGAACTACTATAAGTTCACTTATGTGACTTTTGAAAACCTGGTAACTACAAAACCAACATGGAGGCCAAGCGAATTTGCGACTTTTAAATAGACGTTTCTCGTGATTTGACCAACCAAACGCAATGAAACTTGGTACAGTATATGTTTATATACATTGTAATGCACCGACATCTAACTTCGTTCAATTGTTTACATAATCACAAGATGGCGGATGTGCGAAATATTTCACCGGCATTCTATATCTCTGAAACTATTAGCGGTATCTCCCGAAAATTTTGTACGGAGATAAAGGGCACTACTGGAAGTCCACCTATAAGACATTCAAACACCGGTTAACTACAAAACGAACATGGCGGCCAAGCGAATTTGAAAATTTTAAATAGACCTTTCTCGCGATTTAATGTTCCAAGCGCACTGAAACCTGGTACAGGAAATATTTATACACATTGTAATCCACTGGTATCTAATTTAGTTCAATTGTTTACATAACCTCAAGATGGCGGCAGTGCGAATTTTAAAATTAAGTTTTTATTTCTTGTGATGTAGTCATGCGATCGAAGTGAAAGTTTGAATAATGAACCTACGCAATAATTTTCCTTTAATGGTACATGACTCTATGGCCTATACATTTAACAATCCAACATGGCGACCATGCGAAATATTTAGACGATACTGAATATCTACGAATCTATTTTAGCAATCAAACTGCATTTTTAATGTTCATAGGGGCTATGAACTTAAGTTCACCTATAAGACTTTAAATTACCTGGTGATCACAAATCCAACATGGCGGTGACGCGAATTATAAATATTCACATGGACATTTCTCGCAATTTAACCATCCGAGTGCAGTGAAACTTGGTACAGTAAATCCTTATACGAATGTTAATCCACTGGCATCTAATTTATTTCAATTGTTTCCATAACCTCAAGATGGCAGCTGTGAACATTTTTAAAATCTCCTTGTTACTTCTTGTGTCCTAATTATGCGATTGAAGTTTGAATACTACACGTTCACAATAATCTGCATGTAACAGTACATAACTCTAGGACCTACATATATAAAATCCAACATGGCGACCATCCGAAATATTTAGTCGGTTCTTAATATCTACGAATCTATTACAGCAATCAAACAGAAATTGTGTATGTTGATAGTGGCAATTAACATAAGTAGGATATATGAAAATAGGCTGCATAGTTCTTCACGGAACTACTTGTTTCCACTTACTTTTACCGAGCTCCAATTGACCTCCCTTGGTTCCCTTTCAACCCCGACAGTATTAAAGTTCCGTATCTGAGGTAAAGGGTGTCTCCTTTTCTGCCGTAATTATTGGCCCTCGCTTTTTATTATCGATAACCCTCATTTTTGAGGGTTCAGTCCTCCTCATTTTTTATTCCCATGGTATCTCCTACCTACAGCTCTAGCCCCACCACCGCACATGATGCACCCTGGATAGTACCACATCCTCCCTGACCAGGATCCGTTCGGGCAGACCCTGTCCTCTTTCCCTTCCCTATCTGTTTTTCACAGCTCCACTTCCTTCTAAGTCCCTCAATCATCATTCTTTGACGGCTGTATTTCATCTTTGCTTATTTATATTTTTCTTCTGTTCTTCTTCCAGTTAGTTAGTCATTTGTTATTGTTATTTGAAGGGGCGGTACAGCGAGGTCATCCACCTCTTTTGTTAGATATTGGTCAGTAGTTAGCAGTAGATGTAGCATAGTGGTAGACTTCATGTCGTATTAATGTTTCATTTCCACCATATCATTAAGGCAGATAGCCTACATATTTGGCTTTTTAAATAACAACAACAACAACAACAACAACAACAACAACAACTATCATCACCACTTTAGTTACTCCCCTATCCTCAGCTGTTTTAGTTTATTATTATTATTATTATTATTATTATTATTATTATTATTATTATTATTATTATTATTATTATTATTCCATGAATTGAATTTTCACGACCGCAACGATACAAATAAAGTCTTTCAGCTATTAGGCCGTGTAATGCACAAATAATGCAGGTTATGTTCATCGAAGATAGAAAATTAAAATGTTTGACCCTAGCGGGACTCAAATCCGCAACCTCATGCTTTGTACGCCAGTGCTCTGACCACGTTTTGTACTTAATTTTTTTACATTCTCCTTTTTTTCTCTTTAATCTATTTTCAGTTTGTTTTCATGAAGACGTCAGGAGAATTAACCACAGGAGAGTAGCATCCCCACAGATCGACCGGGAATCGAACCCGGGATCCTTCTGGCCAAAACCTAGCCACTGAGCTATAGGGGGAAATTTTAAGGCTTACATTAGCAAAGGTAGGCTACATCTATGATGGTAGTCCTCAGTGGACCTCGATCACAGAGTGAGAGGCGGATGCAGACTAGCGGGATTCAAGTCCAGTTGGGGTCAACTTCCATCCACATGGCTTGCACTATTTGTGCATTACACGACCTAATAGCTGAAAGACGTTATTATTATTATTATTATTATTATTATTATTATTATTATTATTATTATTATTATATGTGCTTGATTCATCAATATTGTTCCTAACCTCACTCATCATGTATTAGTGTATTTATTTCAGCTTCTTTTGATGGCGGGTTCATTGAAATGTTGAGCTTTGTTCCTACTGAATGATGAGTGCGGTAATTCTTTCTCAGGTACTAATTGCCTTTGGAACTCAATTGCCAACTGGTTCAGTGTCCACTGCGCTTACGGCCCACATGTCTGGACTTCCAAGGTAGCCACCGTTTAATCTGTATGTTAGCACTGTAGCGGATCCTTGTCAACCCTCTAGTGAATCCACATATGGAGTAGGCATGTTTGTTTTAAGTCCACAAAGCACCCTGTATTGGTATTGTAGTTTTGGTACTTGTTTTAGTAATGGAATGGGAACCTTTATTGAAGGACATTCAGTTAATTTTGTGATGGAATTAGCTCTGTCACATTCCCTATGCAACTACTGTACTAGCATGCTGTCCTCGTAATTTTAATGATATTTCTGTCATGTACCAAATGTGCATGCCATTAAATACCTCCACGAAGTCAATTACATAAGTCGGTATCAAAGGATATTTCATTGAGATTAACCACAAAAAAAACTTATCAGAAACAAATAGGCTATTGACATAAAGGTTACAAGGTTATTCCTAAGTAACACTCAGCAATTTTTCTAGGTTTGTGCCATGTCTTGTGTGGGGTTTTGCCTAGGACACCAAGCTGGTTCATCAGAGGGCTCTTGGTGTCCCCGCCAGGACCCTCACAGGAGTAGCGAACTGCGGGCTACCTCCCTTTTTTATGAAGCGTACCTGCGCCTCTTTACTGCTAGGACTAAACGCTCAACCAGCCATAACCTCCCTATGAAGGCTTCCAAAAATATGGTATATTGGCTTTCACGGCCAGCTTGGTGTCCTAGGTAAAACCCCACAAAAGACACGGCACAAACCTAGAAACACTGCTGAGTTTTAATTCACTGACCGTGAAAGCCAATATACCATATTCCTAAGTAGTTACCTTGCGGCATAGCCGTGCTCGCTAAGTCCCGTACCATGACTGCACGGGGGAGCTGAAAATTGCCAACTGGTTCATTGTCCACTGCCCTTACGGCCCACATGTCTGGACTGTATGTTAGCACTGAAGTGGATCCTAGTCTGCGGTGACCATCCTGGGTGTAGTTTATCCCCGGGATTTCCGCTCTCCTTTCAGGTATTGATTCACATCCCGGGACTGTAACACCCATACATCCTAAGAATTGCAGTTACATACTACTACAGTCACAATAGAAGCACAGGTTATCAGTTCCATATAAGACATACTAAAGTACAAAGGGCTGATAACAAATATGTCCCAACCCCCTAAAGTAAATTGATAACAACATTAACTCTAAGTTTTCCATCTTAAATATATTCTGATCCCTTGGATTCATAGACATTCATTTTCACCGTAATGAATGGTGAAACATGACTCACTAAACAACATAACATACTTCACTGTGATATTACTAATGTTATTGGCGTTACGTCCCTTTTAACTACTGCGGCTTTTAGAGACGCCGGGGTGCCGGAATTTTGCCCCAAGGGGATCCTTAACGTGCCAGTAAATCTACTGACACGGTACAACCTGTAACCTTGGGCACAGCAAGCGAGAACGTTACCGCTTAGCCACGCAGCCATTAACCACTGAGATACTGTAACGTCACTACTATCAACCTCTATTCAGCTCCACGTTGGAAACGAATTCGTAACTACTATCATGACAATCAACCCACTGTTGTGTGACCATTTGTACCTTTCCACTCTCATACATTAAAAATCCAGATATTGGGGTGTTCAACACACTTGAGAGGGAACACTACAGCCTATTGAAATTAAACATGTGACCTCCAGATAAATCTAAGTTGTAATCTAAGAACAAAACACATGAGCAAGAATTTTTGCCCATACAAGCGATCTGATTCCCTAACACTAAACGGACAATGGCCTAAAATTGTAACACAACACTTTGATGAGAAGGTCTTGGAAGTGATTTGTTGACTTGAGTAGACAAATGCCTTGCTGATGACCAATCGTACCTAAGAATTCTGGTATATTGTTTCCACAAAGAAATCGATCTACCAGTAGGTATTCGACTTTATCTGTTCTTCCTTTATAACTGATTTCACACAAAGATAGAAATTTATGTTTTGCCACACTCAATGAATAGCACGATGACGTGATCATTAAACTGTCAACCTTTCCACGATATACTGCTTAGATAAAGCAGAACAATATAGTTATATTTTCAATTTACTATACAGCAAAAATCTGACTGGCAGAGTTTTGTCGCAGAGGTTAATGACGACCAAATAATCGCGATGATGACTAGCATATTGGTGATACAGACTAACTGCAACGGTAGTAGAAAAGTCGCACCAATAAGTAACCGGAGAGTCCAACAGCTCTCACACGTGTCATCTCCACCTCTTCTCCAGTCTGAGTAACCATCCACCAATCACATTTGAACTTAGGGATATCAACCTTTAAATATTCAATTTAAATGAACTGTTGTTCCTGAGGGGCCTGTTCCACGAATAAACTTTGCAACTTTTCACTTTTCACTTTGCACTTTTCAATTCTTGCGAAGTGCAAAGTCTTTCTGTTCCACCATAATCTATGTATTACTTTTCAATTTCTTTGCAAAGTGAAAAGTCTTTGCATAGGAATAATCCGATCATGTTTATTCCATGAACAAACTGTATATTTATTCCATGATTTAATGCTTTATTTTTCATGGTGAAACATGTCCCACTAATGACCACACAGTAATCTTAATTAATAAAAGTATTGATCAGGCTGAACTTTTAACCTGTTTATACTAAAGTGAGGTTATGAAAATTCATCCTGTCTTTGTACGTCTTCTTGTTGGATTGTTCATCACTATCTTCACTTGATGATAACAAAATCTCCTGCGTAATATATTTATATCACTAAACCAAATTCTGCGCCGAGAAACTAGTGTAGAGACTTGTTCATTAACAGCTGAAATGGGAATCGTCTCTTTGCAAAGATTTCTGAAAACTTTTCAATCATTCCTTTGCACTTTGCATTTCTGCACCAATGGAGGAACATAACAGTCTTCTAAAGTGAAAAGATTCCTAACTTTTCACTTTTCACTTTGCAAGACAAATCTGAAAAGTTATGGTGGAACAAAATTTGAACTGAAAAGTGCAATGTGCAAAGTGAAAAGTTGCAAAGTTCATTCGTGGAACAGGCCCTAGGTCATTGACAGCTAACTGGACTTTGCAATTCCAAGAGATTGCTAGCATTAGTTTCCTTGTTCTAAAATGAGTGTAGCTTGTGACACTTGAGCAAGGTCTACAAAACGTCTAGTCCTTGTGTCACACTGACACGTATGAGATATGAAACCCTAACTAACCTAAGTGGCATATTCATGCATATATGCACATTATAATACTTATCAATTAAAGAAATGATGATATAATACATGATGAAGATGAACAACACATAATAATAAATATCATATAACCCTTGATTAATTATTTACATATGCCCCGAATTTTCGGGCTCAACCCAATGTAGCCTGATAATGATAGTAATACCAATTTTGTTTTCACAATATAATAATATTGTAGTGATTCAGCCACCGGCATGGTAAGTTTCAAGTAGTTAACTTCGACAAACGCGGTGTTTCGTTGATGCGATACCACCAGGTTAGGATAGGTCATGCAAATCGTAAGGTAATACTGCTGAGAGTCTACAGCCTGACCTAATCATCTCTTCAGTCGATCAACACGGATTCGGGCAGGAAATTATAGCCAAACAACACAAGGTTTATTCTTCACTATTATTTTAGGGATTTATTTTCCATTTTACTAACCTATGACTATATTGAATATATACAGTATATATAATATACTGTAGCTTAATAACTAAATAAACACTCCTGAATTAAATTAATTATGATCACTGTTAATAATCAGGGAATTTAGATTTACGTGTTTTGTCCGTCAAGTGGTCATCATCAGATCCTGATCACTGGGGTTGGGGTTTAAATTCATATACAAATATTGTGTTTGTGATCTCATTATACTTTGTATAACGAGTCAAGTTGATGTTTATATTATGATTCGCAATTTAAATCTCGTTATATAATGGTTAGTTTGTTCTTTAAGGGTTTTTGAGCAACGTATGAGTATTATGCACGTGTCTACAGTTAAAACAACATAATATAATAAGATAAAATTAGATCATGCAGTTGAATTCTATTATACGAGGCACGTCCAGAAAGTAAGCTCCGTTTGGTAATAAAATTAAATTGTGTACAGATACAGAAAATTTATTTATTGCACAACATTCTACACATCTTAAACTACCTTTCCACATAACTGCCAAACTTTTGCAGGCATTTGTCATAGCGTGGCACAAGTTTTTGGATACCTTATTCATAGAAGTTTGCCGCCGACCCGTATACGAGAGTGAAGATTCCCCTGTAAGATATCCTACTGTTAGGCCACCACTGTTAGGCAAATTGCGTGCTTACCAGTAGAACTGCGTATGTTTAGGAGTTCTCCTGACCACATACGCAATTTGCCTAACAGTGGTGGCCTAACAGTAGGATATCTTACAGGGGAATCTTCACTCTCGTATACGGGTCGGCGGCAAATTTCTATGAATAAGGTATCCAAAAACTTGTGCCACGCTATGACAAATGCCTGCAAAAGTTTGGCAGTTATGTGGAAAGGTAGTTTAAGATGTGTAGAATGTTGTGCAATAAATAAATTTTCTGTATCTGTACACAATTTAATTTTATTACCAAACGGAGCTTACTTTCTGGACGTGCCTCGTATAACTAGCTGAAGTACCCGTGCTTCGCTACGCGTCATAAATAAATTAAAATGTGAAGGTGACAGTTAAAATAGGGGATAGGCGAGGTGCTGCACAGAGGGAGATTAAGGATGGAACATTTTGTCCAACTACAACGCTCGGCGTTGACCGTGTTTTATAGCACAAATTTAGATTTTACTCGCTAACCGTTGGAGATACCTTTCGGATAGAAAATGTAATTTTAAACCTCGTATATGCCATCAAAAGTTTGCTATTTCTTAGCGTTCTCTTTTTATTTCAAATGGAAATATGAGTTTGAAACCAAAGGGTGTAGTGACGTCACTAAAATGGTCGCCATCTTTAAATAGTGCAAAGTATTGTAATCAAAAGTAACCTATATGTTAACCAGGTAAATCAGCTACTTCCATGTAAAATTCACGTATATCGGACCAGTGGTACTTGCGTGATTGAGTAATACACAGACACACACCATCTCATTTTTAGCCTTGCTTCGCTCGCGTCATTACTTACATTACTTACATGGGTAGGAGCGATCATCCTTTCAAAGTTAAGGGCCGACCACAGCGAACAAATTATGGTAAATATTCTTTTGTAAACCGTGCCATTGATAACTGGAACTCTCTACCTGCCGCAGTCTTAGAGCCTTTTCCCAAACATATAGGTGTGTTTAAGAAAAGACTGACTATTTGTGTAAATACTCCAGTTTAATTGTTGTATAATTGTTATTGAATTGTTATGTGTAATTATTTATTTGTTATGTATATCCAATTTGCCTCCGGGGGCCACACCCTCCATTGCAAATAAATGAATGAATGAACGAATGAGTGTCATATTGTTATATAATGAAATGCAGTTTTAACCCCGTTAACACCCCTTTAGAACCTGAATATCCAAAAATCCCTCCTTAGTAGACGTTTTCGACACACAACGAACATATCCCCAAAATGTAATTCTTCTAACTTTAATAGTTTTGGTTGGTCGATGAGAGTGAACATCCAAAAATCATTCCTTAGTGGACGTTTTTCTTCCAAAATTTCACCCCTCCCCATAGGCCCCTTAAATTGCATTTATGAAAAAACGGTCGAACACCTATTTATTTTATTTATTTATTTATTTATTTTTAAGCTGATTGATTTCCTCCGAGTTTCAAACTCCTCGCCTATGTCTTTTAAGAGATACTCGCTCCGGTAGGAATCTTTCAACCCCCCACTTTTCATTCCTTTAACCTCATAACATACACTACATGGAAAAACCATTAGACATGTGTCAGCTTATTTTTAATGATTAGTATATATGCCAAGTATCACATCCCCAAATGAAACCACTCGTCAGATATTGTTATTCAATGAAATGCACGTTTACCCCCCTTAACTACTCTTTAGAACCTGAATATCCAAAACTCTTTCCTTAGTGGACGTTTTCGACATACAATGAACATATCCCCAACATTTCATGTTTCTAATTTTAATAATTTTGGCTGGGCGATGATGAGTGAGTGAGTCAGTCAGGACATTTTTTCATTTATTTTTGATAATTTCACCCCTCCCCATGAACCCCTTAAATTGGATTTATGAAACAAACGGTCGAACGCCTATTTACTTATTTAAAGCTGTTTTCCCCCTGAGTTTGATGAGTGACTAAGTGAGTCAATCATTTAGGACACTTTCTTTCCTGTTTTCCCCCCCAGAATTTCTCCCCTCTCCAAGGGCTCCTGAAATTGGATTTATGAAAAAACGGTCGAACACCTATTTACTTGTATTTTAAGCTGTTTTTCCCGCCGAATTTAAATTTTTTCGCCTATGTCGTTCAGAGATACACGCTCCATTAAGAATCCCTCAACCCCCAATTTTCACCCCTTTCACCTCATAATATACATCACATCGACAAACCCTTAGACATATGTCTGATTATTTTTAATGATTAGTTTCTATACCGAATATCACATCCCCAAAGAAACAAATCATGTGATATCGTTATTCAATGAAATGCACCTTTACCCCCTTAACACCTCTTTAAATCCCGAATAAACAAAAATCATTCCTTAGTTGACGTTTTCGACATACAACGAACATATTCCCAAAATTTCATGTTTCCAACATTAATAGTTTTCGCTGGGCGTGATGAGTGAGTGAGTCAGACAGGACATTTTCTTTCAATTATTTTTACCAGAATTTCACCCTTCCCCATGGGCCCCTTAAATTGGATTGATGAAAAAACTCTTGAACACCTATTAACTTATTTTTAAGGTGTCTTTTTCCCCTGAGTATGATGAGTGAGTGAGTCAGTCAGTCAGTTAGGACAATTTCTCTCCTTTTTTCCGCCAGAATTTCACCCCACCCCATTGGCCCCTTAAATTAATTTATGAAAAAAAAACGGTCGAACACCGATTTACTTATTTATTTAGCTGATTTTTTTTTCTCTGAGTTTCAAATTTCTCACCTATGTCGTTTAATAGATAGGCCTTCACGCTCCATTAGGAATCCTTCAACCCCCATTTTTCACCCCTTGCACCTCATAATAATACACCATATCGAAAAACCCTTAGACACCTGTCTGCTTATTTTTAATGATTAGTTTATATGCCGAGTATCACATCCACAAATGAAACCACTCTTGAGATATTGTTATTCAATGAAATGCAGGTTTAACCCCCTTAAGACCCCTTTAGAGCCTGAATATCCAAAAATCCTCCCTTAGTGTACGGTTTTGACATACAACGAACATATCTCCAAAATGCCATATTTCCAACTTCAAAATTTTTGGCTGGGCGATGATGAGTGAGTGAATGAGTCAGGACATTTTCTTTCATTTGTTTTTCTTCAGAATGTCACCCCTCCCGATGAACCCCTTCAATTTGATTTATCCAAAAAAAAAAACTGTCGAACAGCTATTTACTTACTTTAAAGCAGTTTTTCCCCCTGAGTTTGATGAGTGAGTCAGTCAGTCAATCGGTTAGGACACTTTCTTTCCAGTTATTTTTCCCCCCTGAATTTCACCCCTCCCCATGGGCTCCTTAAATTGGATTTATGAAAAAACGGTCAAACAAATATTTACTTATTTTGTATGCTGATTTCTTTCCGCTGAGTTTCAAACTCCTCGCCTATGTCGTTTAAGAGATACACGCTCCGTTAGGAATCTTTTAATCCCTACTTTTCACCCCTTTCACCTCATAATATACACCACATCGAAAAACCATCAGACACGTGTCTTCTTACTTTTTAATGATGAGTTTATATGCCGTGAATCACATCCCCCAATGAAACCATTCGAGAGATATTGTTATTCAATGAAATGCCGGTTTAACCCCCTTAAGACCCCTTTAGAACCTGAATATCCGAAAATCCTCCCTTAGTAGACTGTTTTGACATACAATGAACATATCCCAAAACGGTCATGTTTCTAACTTCAATAATTTTGGCAGGGCGATGATGATGAGTGAGTGAGTGACTGAGTGAGTCAGGACATTTTCTTTCAATTTTCTTTTTTCAGAATTTCACCCCTCCCCATGAACCCCTTAAATTTGATTTATGAAAAAAAAACTGTCGAACAGCTATTTACTTACTTTAAAGCAGTTTTCCCCCCTGAGTTTGATGAGTGAGTCAGTCAGTCAATCAGTTAGGACACTTTCTTTCCTGTCCCCCCCACCAGAATTTCACCCTTCCCCATGGGCCCCTTAAATTGGATTTATAAAAAACGGTCAAACACATATTTAATTATTTTTTATGCTGATTTTTTTTCGCTGAGTTTCAAACTCCTCGCCTTTGTCGTTTAAGAGATACACGCTCATTTAGGAATATTTCAATCCCCACTTTTCACCCCTTTCACCTCATAATATACACCACATCGAAAAACCCTGAGACTCGTGTCTTCGTATTTTTAATGATGGGTTTATGTGCCGAGTATCACATCCCCCAATGAAACCAATCGGGAGATATTGCTAGTCAATGAAATGCAGGTCTACCCCCTTAACACCCCTTTAGAACCTGAATATACAAAAATCCTTTCTTAGTGGGCATTTGCGGTCCTTGGGGAAGCTGCATACCAAATTTCATTCCAATCCGTTTGGTGGTTTCTGAGATTTCGTGATGAATGAATGAGTGAGTGAGTGGTATTTGACAAATATATAGTAGAAGATAGTGTCAAGTCTTTGTTATGCTAAACTCGGTTGACAGTGCTGTGTGAGTAGGTGAGTAACTAACGGGATTTCAAGTAAAGATGCTCATTTTCTATACCAGTAGTGCAGAGCGCAACTGGCATCCAGACGGCCGTGTCTCGACTTGAGCTATGTTGCCATGGAAACTATCTGCCTTGCCATTCCTTCATGAGTATATTTTATGATTTGATTAGCCTGTGCTTGAGTCCAAAAGGGCCTAAATCAAAAGAATGAGAAAGACTATCGAAAATTCATGTAGCCAGCGGTTCCTTCCGGGTCCTAAACTATGTGTATGCAAAATTTGGTTGAGATTGGTGGAACGGTGTGGATTTGTATACGGAACAGACCCACATACCCACATAACCACATACCCACATACAGACTTTCACTTTTATATATTAGATTGGTTACTTATCCCAGCACCGCCATTGGTTGTAGTCTACACGTGTATGCTCTAAGCGTACCTAAGCGTCGTGAGTATTAATAGTGGTCATGCCACTTCTTCAGGAGTTTTTATTTACTTATTGAGCTATATTTTACACATTGTACGCCCACTCAGCCATTAGGCAAATTTGTGTTGGCTGACTTCAGAGTTACGGATAACAGTTTGTATAGGAAACACTGGAAAATATGACTTCAAAACTTTACATCGGTAAGAACTGCTCCATTGTAAAATAAACATATTATCAATTCAGGAGCATATATTATTGGTAAATACTACGAGGGAAATCAAACACTAGAAGAATGATTAAATAATTCACAAACTACAGTAACAACATACTGTAGTTATGCTTGTAGAAATATTTTGCTTAAGATAAAATAATGCCAGATGAACATTGTTGCAATAAATATTTCCTCCATTGTTGTTGCATAAGCATTGTGAATGATACGTTAGCATAGAAGGGGTGAATTGGTCTTAATATCCAGCCTATAGCCCTGATCTGTCATCTTATGAGACTTCCATTTGTTAGGGATAAGGTAGAACTGATCCACTCCGATGCAAACGTAATGGCTGCGATGACCAGTTTCAAGAAACGACTACAGTTATTCTTCACTAACGATATCCACTACCTCCCAACGTAGAGGTTCCATGTCTGGATTCCTACTTCGACTTATTATAACGAAGCATGGTGCATTTTTGCTTCCTTATATATTGATTTTCTTAATACTTAAGCATCTACTGATGGAGATTTTCGTTTGCTTTAATAAAAGGGGCTTGTTATTTCGTATATTGTTTCCATCGTTATTAAAATATAATGCTCTTTAAACTTAAACGAAGCAACATGTTCATTATGTTAGAGTAGTTCCCTAACATCCACACAACTAGGGCAAAACTAATTAAAGCTCATTGAGGCTTATCAACTGGCGGATGGTGTTTGAGAATAACCCATGTTGCATGCCGAGGAAAGCATAACTACATGTCTAAATATAAATTTAACTTCAGCATCACTCGTTCATTAAGTAAAAATGCTGTGATAGTCATATTACGAGAAATCCAGGACAAAATAGTATATTTCACTGGATTTTAATTTAATAACTTTTGATGAAGTAATCTGACAACCCTTTTTTAAATGGTATCATTAATATGAAACTAATATCAAAATGATGGTATATTGGCTTTCACGACTTCATAAGAAGGGAGGTAGTGCACAGTTCGCTACTCTTGTGGGGGTTCGGGCGCAGACACCAAGAGCCCGCTGATGAGCCAGCTTGGTGTTCCTAGGCGAAACCCCACACAAGACACGGCACACACCTAGAAAAATTGCTGAGTTTAAATATCAACATGTTTGTGTGTTTTAGTACGCGTGACAATAACGGCTTATTTATTAAATGGCTTCTCGGAAAATATAGATTTGTTTAGTTCAGAGCGACACATAATTATTTGTTCAGTTCCCTGGCAGATAGGCAGTGTTTGCCTTAGAGGGGAAAGGAGAGAAAGGGAAGAAGCCCAGCATAGCCATTGTCGACCCATACAACAGACAGCCTGAAATCAACTCTCACCACCTTACCTTACGCTCTTTCCTGACGTCACACTGCAGTTCTTCCTTTACATGTTACACTTGATTCACATATCCTGGGCTGGTTTGGTTTATCATAACTTATGTGTAAACCTCTAAATATATTTGAGTACGTGAACACATTGTCACGTTAAACTAATAATCTTCAGAATGTAATCTAAATATCAGTATTCATCTCTAGCTTAACCGACAGTAGTGGCTACGCTGGCTAAAGCACAGTGTTAGGTCATGGGGCCAAGCTCTCTGCTGACTCGGTAGACGCGTGGGTTCGAGCCCCACCGTCGGCTGTCCTTGAAATGGTTTTCCGTGGTTTCCCATTTTCAACACCAGGCAAATGCTGGGACAGTACCTTCTGAAAGGCCACGACCGCTTCCTTCCACATCCTTGCCCAGTTTCATCCATCTTCATCCATTCCATCTCTCATCCCGACGCGCAGGTAGCCCTCGGGCGTCGACTAGAAAGACCTGCACTCGGCCTCTTAGGAGGCTACAGGACAAAAAAATCTAACTTATGGCGATACACCCCCACAGTTCTTCAAGATAAACAGCATTGCTTGTCACGATTTTCATGGCAGAGACATGGAAGAGTTTTAGATGATTTTCAACACTCGACATCAAGGTCACAATCCTCAAAACAACTCCGAACTTTCGGACTCATTCTTGAAGACTGGTATAACGGCACCTCAACATTTATACATCGACACGCGACAGCCAGCAAATGTACTTGTTATTCGCAGAGCTTATAATTCACGGTAGCAATTACGTTAACTGGTCAATGGTTCGTATATGATTTGGCTGTAACTCAATCGAGGAGAGCAAGATATCAACTATAAAATAATAAGACCATATACAGGCCTACACGAAAAATTAAGGACATGTTTAGGTCCGCTAAAGATAAGCGACATCCTCATACCGCGGCAGGGGTTTATAAAATCCCGTGTGATTGTGGCCAAGTATATATTGGAACAACGAAAAGAAGTATTGCCACTCGCCTCAAGGAGCACGAACGACACAGCCGGCTGGGACAAACAGATAAATCCACTGTAGCAGCACACTCGCTACTTGTAGGTCACGATATAAGATATGGAGACACCGAAGTTCTGTCCACCACGGTGTCTTATCATGCCAGGCTACAAAGGGAGGCCATTGAAATCCTGAAGCATACTAACAGCTTCAATCTTAAGGAGGAAGCAGAACGTGTGAACAGAGCTTGGCTTCCAGTCCTTAATCCCCTCAAGCCTGCCCTTATTGACCGTCGTAGACGAGAAGATGCAACAGACGAGCAGCCCTCTCCTTGATGCATTACTTTTATGTGGTACGCCGTTGCTATGGTAGCCTCTATGTGTGGGTTGTTGACTATTTATATATCTTCTGTTTACTTGTTTTACCTCGCTTTATGTAACCTGTGAACATGCTGAACGCAGTATTCAGCGAAACGTCAGGACGACAAAATGTCCTTGGAACACGACCTATAAGCCCGCGAAACGGAGATTCCTATTTCAACGCCGGTCGTGAAAGTCTACATTTTTACATAAAATAATAATACTTATAATAATAATACTAATAATAATAATACTAATAATAATAATAATAACAAAGACGCACGCCCAAGAGAAAAAGACAAAGGGAGCCTGGTTCAGTGAGATACAAAACGATCTGCACGAGATTGGGATCTCAAGTGAATATATCCAGGAGCGTGACCAGCTTCAGAGAAAACTCTTCGAACATAGGACTTTCCAACTTAAGCTGGCGCTGAAAATTGGAAAGGCGTAGACAAAAGAGAGAAAGGAACAACGCCGGTTACGAATGAAGGAATACTGGGCTAATTTAAAAGCTAAAAGAAAACAGTTGAAATGACGTGGTCCTCGTTGGCCGAAACGAAACAACAATACTACTAATAATAGGCAAGATATTCGAACACTACGCCTGAGAAGTACAAATGGTGTATTTTTGCACTTTGTATGAGGTATACTTTGTAAAAACACTGTCACTGAAAGGCGATTGTAACACAATTTACTATTGTAAGTATGTAATACACATGCACTTCACTTTGCTGATGATTCAGAAACAAGACTCAGCAATACGCGTTGGTTCACTGAATGTGTGTATTATCTTGTTAAGAGAGAGTGCGAATACTCGTTTTCGTCTCTCTGACTGCACGACTTGCATGCTACATTGTTTCCTCAGTAGAATGAGCTTGTCTGTAAACTGTAGATCATATAATAATATAATAGTGTTAGTGAACCACAGCAGTATGCATTGAATTGCAATATATGGTTATTATGTCACCATGCAGATCTTTTGCTGCTCATTCTTGAATTAAATAGACTCTGATACATAGTGTTCATCCAAATTACAAACATAATGATTCTCTTATTTGCATTTGAAATACAAATGCTAGTGGATAATGTCATAATGTCATTTTATGTTCGACGATGTCGAAATGTAAGTATTATGTCAGAAAACTGTATCATAATGAGGGTCATTAAAGTACTACTTTTCATTATGATACAATTTCTCCAACCAATCAGAGCTCATTCATTTACCAATTAGGTAACGATAGCTTCGCACATGCGCTCAAACCATTGAAGTTACAATCGCAAACACAAAGACAAAATCAGCACGAACCTTCGCGGTAACAAGAAAATACTATGACATATGCAAGAAATTTATGAACCTACATCCAGAAGATTGCAACACAGCATCCTTATAAATTACCGACATGGAAAGTGCACCGTCCCATATGTTCGCGTAAATAAACTGGCGAATATGAGAAAATAAATAGCACTGTACCTTCATATCCCCAACTCCAATTTCTACACAGGGGATTTTTGCTTTCGTAAGACTTCGGTGATAGTTTGAGTGAATGCTGCTCCTCATCGATGATCGGCAGGCCAAGCAGACAGAGCACATGCGTGGGTCAGAGAACTTGTAAAGCACAGATAGCAAACCCAGCGCTTGCAATCCGATTACTAAATTCAAGTGGCTGAATCACGACAGATATTTATGAATATTTATGTTAGAATATATACTTAAGTTACAATTATCGTCGAACATAAACAGTCGTACGCAACTCGCTTATAATGGTAATTAAGAAACTCGTATGGAAATTATAAAACGAGCGAAGCATAATCGTGTCTTAATTATTGCCATTATAGGCTCGTTGCATAATGTACTATTCCACCGGCTGCGATGGCCGAGAGCGCTAACGCACTACCTCGTCCCTTGCTGGCATCGGGAGAGCGTGAGTTCGAATACCACCTCGGCCGTCCTGTAAATGGTTTTCGTGGTTTCCCATTTTCACCACCAGGCAAATGCCAGGACGGTTCCTTTCAATAGGCCCACGGCTGATTTTCTTCCAAATTCCCTTAATAAAATTATTATACTGTACTATTCCATATGTCACCACCATTTTTAAAGGTAATCCGCTGGGGTTTAATGTCCACATTTTAGAGACACTTCCCTTTAAATCGAAGGGAGGTGAGGAAGCGTAGTCACTGACAGCGAGCACTGCCATTAGTGGCTTCTATTCAGAACACGGGCTGACAATATGGAGCCCCTGAATCACCCCTTTAAGGCGGCGCTAACTGAATACAGTAGTTAAAAAAACAGTTCCGTTTCTTAATATGGCCCTACCACACTAATTACTGAATCAATTGTTATGAAAATGTATCAATATTTACCATTATAATATAAAATAGTTAAGTTACTGAAAAGGCAATATCATTCACTGTTACCAACAATACAATTAATCAATTCTTAATAACAAAATATTAAGCAAAAGGTACATTTATGACCTTAGGTTTGTTGTTAAAGATTTGAAACTAAATACAATTCAAGAAGATTTCATGGCTTACAATCCAACTTAGTTTCATGGTTCTAGTTCTTCAAAATGGCCTGTTCGCCATCTCTTGATGAATACAGTACTTTTGCATTTGTCAGTTGGCACAGGCTAGAGTAAAAGGTGGCTTTTCACCGATGTCTCAGTCTCACTCATGGCTGTGATTATATGGAAGCTACTGAGGTATGGGTGGTGCTTAGTAATGACATTCAGGGCACAGTCAGTGCCTGTGGATGCTGTGAAAGGTTCTACTCATAGGGTTAGGACTACTGTTCTGACTCAGTGAGGAAAGCAATGGCAAACTACCTCACTCCTCTTCTTGCCTAGAACGCCTCAAAATAGCGCTGCCTTGGGTTTTTGTGGGTATCTACTCACATAACGTAACGGCGGTGCTTTTGAGGATCCGACCAGCCTTCGGGCTGACTACCTAACAGACAGTTCTTCAAACTATTCTATGTAAATTTCTCTTCGATAAGTTAAAAAGAGCTTTGTTTTTGAAGCGATTCATAAATACTGCAGCCATTATACTAGGTAACATTATTGCACATATGCATATAAATATACCGTGAAAATTTCAAGTATATCGGTGCAGTAAGTTCTGAGATTAATGTTTCTTATTTGCATAATAATAAAAGTTATAAAGAATGACTGTCAAAGAAATGTCTGCAAATAGATTAATAAAGAAATGATCGATGTTTACCAAAGTTTACAAATTTCAAAAACTCCTATCTCGGATATAGATTAACATTTTTCTCCAAACAAACTTCCTATATTTCAATTTGCTGACAAACCAAAACATCAAAAAAGAGGGAATGGTTTTTCTTTCATGAAAACCTAAATTAACGCCACATTAAAGAGCCTGGCAAAACATTAGAGCTACCAAGCTTGTTTTATCTTACAAAGAAATTGCCGGTAGGTGTAGCGTGTGAGTTCTGAAACTGAGCGACGCGTCTGCTGCCAGTTCGAGTCGAACCTCGGGCACGTTGTGTGTCTTGTATTATCATCAAGTACTCATTCAACATGTCTCATGTAAACAAGTTACCTAGCTAAAATATAATAGTACATTATGCAACGAGCCTATATTGGCAATAATTAAGACACGAGTATGTTTATAAAACGAGCCTATGCGTGTTTTATAATTTTCATACGAGTGTCTTAATTACCATTATAGGCGAGTTGCATACGGCTGTTTATGTTCGACGATAATTATTATAACTATTTTATGTTCGAACATAAATATTCATAAATATCTGTCGAAATTTCGCCAGTTTTATGTACTGAACAGAGCATATGAGACGCAGAGAATGCCTTCTTGATTACCCTACTATGACACTAGGCCAGGCAGTGAAATTTAAATTAGAAGGCCGTGGAATTCAGCGCATTTAATTATCTAATTGGTCAAACAACTGTTTCTTGAGCTCTGATTGGTGGGAGAAACTGTTTCATAATGAAAAAAATAGTGTTATAATGAGCCTCATTATAGTACAGTTTTCTGACATATAATGCTCAGGGTCGAACATAAAAGCTTAAGATCCTCCACTACTGTACACTCAGAAGCATCAAATCATGGATATCTTTTTCACAAAAATGAATTACGGGTAGTTTCTGAACGCGCCAGCTTAGGGGCAAGGTGCGCGGTAGGCCATCACACTTTCTGTATCACACACATTCTGGCTTGACTAGCCCACATACATATCATCTTAATGTATACCATCAATTTCATTCAAGGGACAGATGACCACACTGGTCTGTCCCTTAAAGCAACAATAACTAATCGACTAACAATTTGAATCAAATACAAATTGTAGCTGCCTCCATGGTTGGTTAGAATGACAATCATTTTTATCCTATTTTTCATTTTATGAAAACATAGGCTTATGAGATCACCTTTTGTCCGTGTGTGTGTGTGTGTGTGTGTGTGTGTGTGTGTGCGCGTACAGTATGTGTGGGCCCCCACCACCATTTACTTCTAAACAGCTGGAGCGATCTCAATGAAACTCAGTAAGGTCATAGTACTAGTTTGGCCAACCCCGACCGCGTCCTTCAAATTTTATTACGTCCCACCAAACCAACATGGCGGCTGTGCGAAATATTTCACTGGCATTCTATATCTCCGAAACTATTACTGATATCACCCTGAAATTTTGCATAGTGATAAAGTTCACCTAAGAGACTTTCATAAACCTGTTGACTACAAAATGAACATGGCGGTCAAGCGAAGTTGAAACATTTAAATTGACTTTTCTGGCGATTTAACCATCCAAACGCAAGGAAACTTGGTACAGCAAATGTTTATGCACTTTTTAATGCATTGGCATCTTATTTAGTGCAATTGTTTACGTAATTTCAAGATGGCGGCTGTGCGAAATATTTCACCGTCATTCTATATCTCTGAAACTATTAATGATATCACCCTGAAATTTTGTAAGGTGATGAAGGGTACTACTAAAAGGCCACATATGAGACTTTCAAAAACCTGTTAACTACAAAACGAGCATGGCGGCCAAGTGAAATATATACTTTTAAATAGAATTTTCTCGCGATTTAACCATCCTAACGCAATGCAACTTGGTACAGTGTTTAAACACATCGTAATGCACTGGCATCTAATTTAGTTCAATTGTTTACATAACCTCAAGATGGCGGCTGTGCGAAATATTTCACCGGCATTCTATATCTCCGAAACTATACCTGATGTCACCCTGTAATTTTGTACGGTGATAAAAGAGTACTACTAGCAGTTCAGCTATGAGACTTATAAAACTGTAAAATAACTGTAAAATACAAAACTAAAATGGCGACCAAGCCAAGGTGAAACATTTTAATAGACTTTTCTCCTGATTTAACCATCTGAGCGCAGTGAAATATGGTCCGTAAATGTTTATACACAATGTAATGCACTGGCATCAAATTTAGTTCAATTGTTCACATAACCTCAAGATGTCGGCTGTGCGCAATTTTAAAGTTTACTTTTTATTTCTTGTGTATTAATCATGCTATCGAAGTGAACGTTTGAATAATGAATCTACGCAAAAATCGTCATCTAATAGTACATAACTCTATGGCCTACATATACAGTACAAACATCCAACATGGCGACAAACCGAAATATTTAGACGATTCTCAATATCTACTAATCTATGATAGCAATCAAACTGAACGTTTGAATGTTGATAGAGGCTATGAACATAAGTTCACCTATAAGACTTTCAATAACCTGGTGAGCACAAATCCAACATGGCGGTTACGCAAGAAATAAATATTGAAATTGGCGTTTCTCGATATTTAACCATCAGAGCGCAGTAAAACTTGGTACGGTAAATGCTTATACAAACTTTAATCCACTGCCATCTAATTTATTTCAATTGTCTTCATAACCACAAGATGGCGACTATGCGAAATTTTAAAATCTCGTTTTTATTATTTCTCGTGTCCTAATCATGCGATTGAGGTTTGAATACTACACCTAAACAATAATCTTCATGTAATAGTACATAACTCTAAGTCCTACATATATGAAAATCCAACATGGTGACATGCAAAATATTTAGACGGTTTTCAATATCTAAGAATCTATTACAACAATCAAACTGAAATTGTGTATGTTGATAGAGGCAATTAACATAAATAGGATATATGAAAATAGGATGTATATTTCTCACGAAACTACTTGTTTTATTTATTTTCTTTTCTTAAGAAAGACCTTCACGAATATGTAATATTTTCAAAATATCGTATCGTGTCGTTCCCTCGTTACTCACTGTGTCGTGTGTTCTCCACAATTCGTTCAGGAAGTTATCACAATACATCGCTAGAGCTCCAATTCAGTCAAATAACTACTAGGCCCATTCGTTAACCGTATGAGGTGAAGTGTTCTACTGTGTTGTTCATCATTTTCACCATAACTATACATGTCTGATTTATATTTCTTGAATATAGCCTATACAGGTTGTTGTAAAACGCCCTAAATACATTTTATGTAAGACTAAGAGGACTCCGCCTATTCTGTTACGGCTACGACTACTTTATACGAATAATGGGATACCATTACGCAGAACACTACGGGAGAATATTGTCCCCTGTCGGAAGTGACTAATGCGTGAGTGAAGGAGGGGTGGAAGAGAAGCGGTCAAACCTTCAGTGGCATGTCGAAAAAAATAATTCTATGTAATGGGAGAAATAGAAAACACAAATACAGATATTTTTATCAATAAAGATAAGTCCGCTGGCATCGTATTTTGGAGCTAGAGGATGGTTAAACAGTTTATTACACTCTCATACTGCTGAACAAGAGAAGTAGCCAAGCATGTAATGGTGTCAGCAATCACGATTTGAAGCATCTTTTGTGAATAAAATTGTTCACAGACACTTCTACTAGTGTTTGTTACCACCCCAGCACATCTAAAAGGAAACGAAACAATAATAATTATAGGCAACATATTAGAACAATACGTCTGAAAGTAAAAATAGTGTATTTTTAGCCTACTTTCGATTTTTGCAAAAAATGAAAGTAGACTTATGAGAGCACTACAGGGCGAAAAAAGTGTGTCTGTCTGTGTGTGTGTGTGAGTCTGTGTGTGTGTGAGTGTGTGTACTCTGATTGTCTGTCCCCACCTATCAATTCGAACACGGTGAGCGCAAATTGAACGAAATTTGGTACAAAGGTAGCACTAGCAAAGGACACCTCAGTGTCATGTTTTATATCGCCGCCATCTTGACGGAAACGTAATGGCGGCCACACAAATGTTCAAAGCTTAAATCAAATTACGACTAACCTAATCATCCGATCTCTACCAAATTTTGCAACAACGTACCTTTATGGGGGCAGCATCTTTTGACCAAACTAATAGGTCATCAGCCTAATAGTTTGCGGATGGCGGCCATCTTTGTGTGAAAATCGATTGCCCCTATTAATTCGAACACGGTGAAACCGAATGGAACGAAATTTGGTACAGAGGTAGTACTAGCAAAGGGCACCCCAGTGTCATGTTTTATATCGCCGCCATCTTGACGGAAACGTAATGGCGGCCACACAAATGTTCAAAGCTTAAATCAAATTACGACTAACCTAATCATCCGATCTCTACCAAATTTTGCAACAACGTACCTTTATGGGGGCAGCATCTTTTGACCAAACTAATAGGTCATCAGCCTAATAGTTTGCGGATGGCGGCCATCTTTGTGTGAAAATCGATTGCCCCTATTAATTCGAACACGGTGAAACCGAATGGAACGAAATTTGGTACAGAGGTAGTACTAGCAAAGGGCACCCCAGTGTCATGTTTTATATCGCCGCCATCTTGACGGAAACGTAATGGCGGCCACACAAATGTTCAAAGCTTAAATCAAATTACGACTAACCTAATCATCCGATCTCTACCAAATTTTGCAACGACATACCTTTATAGAGGGAGCATCCTTTGACAAATCTAATAGGTCATTAGCCTAATAGTTTGCGGATGGCGGCCATCTTTGTGTCAAAATCGATTACCCCTATTAATTCGAACACGGTGAAACCGAATGGAATGAAATTTGGTACAGAGGTAGCACTAGCAAAGGGCACCCCAGTGTCCTGTTTTATATCGCCGCCATCTTGACGGAAACGTAATGGCGGCCACACAAATGTTCAAAGCTTAAATCAAATTACGACTAACCTAATCATCCGATCTCTACCAAATTTTGCAACAACATACCTTTATGGGGGGAGCATCCTTTGACAAATCTAATAGGTCATTAGCCTAATAGTTTGCGGATGGCGGCCATCTTTGTGTCAAAATCGATTACCCCTATTAATTCGAACACGGTGAAACCGAATGGAATGAAATTTGGTACAGAGGTAGCACTAGCAAAGGGCACCTCAGTGTCATGTTTTATATCACGGCCATCTTGACGAAAACGTAATGGCGGCCACACAAATGTTCAAAGCTTAAATCAAATTACGACTAACCTAATCATCCGATCTCTACAAAATTTTGCAACAACATACCTTTCTGGAGGAAGCATCCTTTGACAAATCTAATAGGTCATTAGCCTAATATTTTGCGGATGGCAGCCATCTTTGTGTCAAAATCGATTAACCCTATTAATTCGAACACGGTGAAACCGAATGGAATGAAATTTGGTACAGAGGTAGCACTAGCAAAGGGCACCTCAGTGTCATGTTTTATATCGCCGCCATCTTGACGGAAACGTAATGGCGGCCACACAAATATTAAAAGCTTAAATCAAATTACGATTAACCTAATCATCCGATCTCTACCAAATTTTGCATCAATATACCATTATGGAGGGAGCATCCTTTGACCAAACTAATAGGTCATTAGCCTAATATTTTGCGGATGGCGGCCATCTTTGTGTGAAAATCGATTCCCCCTATTAATTCGAACACGGTGAAACCGAATGGAGCGAAATTTGGTACAGAGGTAGCACTAGAAAAGGCCACCTCAGTGTCATGTTTTATATCACCGCCTTCTTGACGGAAAAGTAATCGCGGCCACCCAAATGTTAAAGGCTAAAATGTAATTACGACCAACCTAATGATCTAGTCTCTACCAAATTTTGCAACAACAAATCTTTATGTGGGAAGCAGATGGTGGCCAAGTATGTGTGCAAATCGATTCCCCCTATCAATTCAAACACGGTGAAACCGAATTGAACAAAATTTGGTACAGAGGTAGCACTAGCAAAAGGCACCTCAGTGTCATGTTTTATATCGCCGCCATCTTGACGGAAACGGAATGACGGCCACCCAAATGTTAAAAGCTTAAATCAAATTTCGACCATCCTAATAATTTGATCTCTACCGGATTTTGCAACAACATGCCTTTTTGTGGAAAGCATCTTATGACTGACTACTAGGTCATCAGCCCAATAGTTTGCAAATAGCGGCCATGTATGTGTGCAAATCAATTCCCCGGATCAATTCAAACACGGTGAAACCAAATTGAATGATTTTTTTTACAGAGGTAGCACTAGCAAAGGGCACCTCATATTCATGTTTAATATCCCTATAGCACGTTGTATTTCAACAAGCTACTACAACCAACATTCAATTATACTCCTTGAAAAGGACAAAGTGTTATAACAATACCCATGCATTTAGGAGAAAGTAGGCTATATGTTCTTTACTGAACATCTTGTTTCACTTTGTATGTGTTATATTTTCTTTCACCCATTCGCCCCGTGGTGCAAAAAAGTAACATTAGGGACACACATCCATTGGAAATCTAAGCAAATTAAAAGGAAAGGTTGCCTCGGAGCTTCCTCTTTATCAAGAAACAGGGTAGCGAGAATTTTGTAATATCCTATATATAATGTTTACAATGGATCACTATAAGATATTCCAGATTTGATATGTTATTAATTTCTCGTATTCTTTGGTTGGTTGGTTCCGCAGTTTATGGACTGCGATAACACGGTCATGTAGCCCCGTGTACTTTAGGTGTGTGTAGAATCTGTCTGATAACTGGTGTTAATTGCGATGGCTGTATTAGTGTGTGTTACCTGTAATTCAGGTAGGGACTGCAGACGATCAATTTCAAGTAGTTCCTACTTTTTCTACCGAATGCTACCGTCAACGACAACTAATCACGAACTAGGCTACTAGATGCCACCGCAACCTGCACCTGGCGACGACCTCAGGAACCAATAGAGAGTTAATCAAATTTAACCTACAAATTTAGCTTCACACACTTGTAGTTTGTGGAAGTCTCTTTTACATGCCATAAATCGATGACGTGGGCCCGCTGGCTTTACTTCCCCTCTGAAGAAAGGTATACTGAGAGAATTTTAACGCTGTTAAAAAATCCGACGACTTTGGCTGGGTTTGAACCCACGAACCTTGGCATAGAAGCTCATCATGCAACCAACTACGTCACCGAAGCCGCCTCTAGTATTCTTTAAAAGAAACACTTTTTTGAATCATGTGTAAAATAAAGAAACACCATGTCGATGCTACTAATAAGAATGTGTCGCTGTAATTGCAATTAGTGCTAGAGACATCCGGATCGTCAGTCTCGTGTTCTTTTGCATGTGTTTACATAATTTAATAACTCATGTTATTGTGGCGAATGCGTACTGTAAATAACGAACCACCCCATTACTTGCTCACGTTGGAGGGAATGTAGAACATCCCAGTTAAACTACATTCACGATGGCCGTAGCCATTGCGCGTTCATTGCGGTCATCCTCCTACTATTGCTCCCATCTTATTATCCCAGCAATCATTCGCACTAAATTTTACCTTCAGTTTACGAATAATCTTGAGTTAAAAGCATAACCTTTTGTATTGAATGGTAGCACCAATTGCGAAATGTTCTCTTTATGATCCCAAGAAATTGAGTTCGAGTCCGGCCGAGGTAGTAATAGATTTTCAGGGTAGAAAACATCCAAGGCACTCCTTTTCTTACACGTTTCTTAAAAGATTTATGAATAATGAAATTTAATATCTTGTTGTCCAATGACATTTGATTAGTATGGAGCTTTCTGGCGCTCACCGGTAGCTAATTAAAATGATAAAACATCCTACATCAGTGATGAGACCTTTTCATTATTTTGTTGGTGATGATTCAGTTAGGAACTTTGTGATCGTGCCCCGTACACTTGTGTATGTGGAAACTATCTGATAACCAGTGTCACTGAGGTGACCGTACTAGCGTGTGTATCTGTAATTGAGGCTAGGATTGGGAATAGGTAGTCGTGGCTTTAAATTGCCTTAAGTGTAAATGGAAAACCACATAACCCACTTCCAGGACAGCTGATGTGGGAATTAAGTACAGAACGTTTGGATGTGGAGTCTCAATACGTATCCCGAGTCCACAGAAGATGGAAAGATTCATTATTCTAACCGACACTGGCACTAAATAATTTAATAAATTTTCGTTTGACAGGAGGTATAATTTCTACGCATTTGCAAGTTCACATGCTGAATAGGGGCACTTTATAAAGTTCGGTAAGTAACAGTCTCTCAATAAAAGAAAATGTCTCCTGTATTCAGATACAAATTTCGTTTCTAACGTGTTAAGTCTCATATTGCAACCGGTGTGCTTGCTCACCCTAAAAACAATTTTCCCCATGTAGCTATAGAATCCTCTATACGGGGCAGCTTACGTGTTGCCCCTTCAAAACCTCAACCGCGTAGCTGAGTCCAAATGGTTAAAATCTTTCACCGACAGGTTTATTCTACTCACCGTGGGTAGAAGCGTGCCTTAAGGGACACTGGGACTGAAATTTTAGTGAATTTTGTGGAAAATGTCGATTTTCGTTTTTTTCCATATTAATACACCCCTATCCCCTGCGGATCATATAGCTGTGTTTTTTTTAAATCCGAATTCCGCCATTTTTAAAGCCCTGGCGTAGCTTTAAAATGCACGGTGTGTCCTTTAAACGCCCCAGCACAGTAAGTGTCCTGAATGTTCTGAGTCTTGGTGTTTCTACAATCGAAGTATCGCAGCTGGTAAAACACCACAGAGTCATGATAAAATGGCTGTAGAACTTTAAGAACCCTTAGTTGTCAAGATTATGCCTGTTAATCAAAGGCTGGCATCAGATGAGCTACTATCCAGATGCATCCGTAGTGCTACTGAAAATCAGAATGAGTCTCTGCAATCTGTTACCTGGAGGAAGTGCCCAAAATAGATTTTTATTTCACGGAAGATACTTGAAATTGCTGTTAGTAATTCTGTAGCAGAATTCAACATGGCGTGTAGTGCAACAACAGAGTTGAAATCAGGAATAAGACTAACTTCAGTATCTCATGTCACAGCACAAACACTTTAAAGATGTGCCAGTCGCAGGAAGTAAGTCCGCAGTCATAATTGGAGAAGCGAAAGGCATGTCGACGGAAGGTGAAACTGACAGAAATGAAGGAGGAGGCTGCAAAACAGAAGAAGGAGGGTGTCACCTATGCTGTAGGACAATCCTAATGTCATTGGTAAGCTGAAACTTTGTAAATTGTGCATCATTTTAGAAAATTGCTGTTTTCTCGGATTCACTTTTTCAGGCATTCAAAATGTTACTCGCGTCATAAATTTTATGATATTGCTTTAAAAATGGGAATTTATTATCTTCATTGCAATGACTATAAACCTGCGGATCGTTTTTAGATTGCACTTTTGGTATGGCTGCAAGAAATTTTCAAACTGGAAAAAATACGATTTTTTTGTAAAAAAAAACTTGGATATGAAAAAAAAAAAATCTTGACACTCATTAATGAAATTCAAAATCGGATCCGTAGGTTACTTCCAGTTGTTATAGTGCAATAGAATATTACCTAAAAGTTACACTATCTTGTTTTTTTTAACGCAGCTGACCTTTATAAAACTTGAATAATTAGCACAATAAATGTACAAAATAATTAATATCTGGAGAACTAATCAACTTACAATGCTCACGTTTCCCACAGTGGTTCATAATATGACTATTCATAACCATATAAAATGTCAAAGCTGTACCTCAGTTTATATAGAATTTGAAAATTTCAGTCCCAGTGTCCCTTAAGTTGCAAAGCCAAAGGACCGAGCCATCTGAGGACTCGAGAGAACATAAAGTTCAAATCAAAAAATTGGTTATTCTTGGAATGGTATTCCGTGGTTTTCCATTCTTATTTCAAGGCAAATTTCAGGAAAATAAGCCACGACCACTTCCTTCCACGCCTTGCCTAGTTCGTCCATCTTTATAATTTCATCCTTCGTTAGCTCCTCTAATGAGGTTGGTGCCAAGAAGAGCATCCATCCGTAAAAACCATTCACCACATAGAAAACTCATCTCACATCATCTCCAACCCCGTGGTAGCGAGAATGACAAGGGGGGTAAAAGCA
The DNA here is from genome assembly GCA_946902985.2 of Meconema thalassinum. Lineage (NCBI taxonomy): Eukaryota > Metazoa > Arthropoda > Insecta > Orthoptera > Tettigoniidae > Meconema > Meconema thalassinum. The sequence goes on along the minus strand of OX336388.2, from coordinate 1,386,485,298 downwards.
TACACATACCCGGTGACTACTGGTTGTAGCGATAATGTTCTCGCCTGTTATGCCTAAGGTTACAGGATCAAATCCTGGCGCAAGGTGTTAGCATTTGAGGGTGCGGAAATGGGAGAGATTTACTGGCACGTTAAAGATCCCCTTCGGGGCAATATTCTTGCACTCCGGTGTTTCTAAAATCCGCGGTAGTTAAATGGGACGTAAATCTAATAACATCATTACACACGCACTGAAAGATGGTCCCTAGACAACACTGAATTTGGAACAGATAGCTGGACTTTCTTTAAACGCAACCCCCTTTGAACTGCGAGACAGTGTTTACTATTTGAAGGACTAATGACGGTATTATTAGTCTAATATTTGTGAGGAATTTCTATGAACCGTATCTCTTCTTTAGCATTTTTATTACTGTTATGGAAGGAGAATGAACTCTGAATTGAACCCTTCAGAATAGCAGTGTTTATGTGCAAGAATCTTGATCTTGATCAAGGGGTCGCGCTCAGTTCATAGTGTGATGTTTACGTCCGCCAAACAACATGCTCTACTGAGGCAAGGGTCATAGGATTAAAACTATAATTAAGAAAGTAAGGAGACAAGACGTAAAATAATAACATGATTTAATGACTAATTGTGCATAAAAAGAAAATAAACAACAATAATAAACAATATCCTCCCTGAATTTTCCCATGACAGGAACATCTATCAATGTTGAGGAGTCAGACGGATCTCCCCCTTTATAAAAATGTGGATCCATGTTCCACTACCTTGCATTTGAATTTTATGTACGCGTGATGACTAACTACGAGAAATGAGTACTTGGATGACTGTTCGTTTACAACGGGTTAACAGCCACGGTGCTCACGAACAATCATCGCGTAAATCAACGTTTATGGATATGGGCATGACGTTAATAAAAACCCTTAAAATCCAATGCTGACACCCATACTACAAATCTACTATTTACAGGAATCTCCCTGAGACCCTCATTAGTGCGATGACGCACTTAACAAACTGAGCTGCCAACCTGGCCAATTGCTCAATAAACACACAAGGAAAGACAGCATTGCACGTGACTTCACGGGTCACTGATATGGAAAATAAACATGGACTAAAACCAACAATAACAAAAGCCTGGCCGGCTAAGATTACTTTATATGAAAAAAACTGCATGTTAAGGTAACGCTTCGGAGATTATCGTGATTCGTAGGCAACTCCCATTTATTTAAACAATTTTTACCATTGATCAGTTCTTATTCTGTATTTCAAGTAATTACGGAGTCAATAAGCGCTCCTCACTAATGACCTCGCTTGCAACGTTCAGACCGCCTTGTGAAACATCTCCCCCTTCTCAATACTCGTCATGTCCCAACTCCAGTGTATATAAATAACTGACCAGCTGTGCCGTTATCTCAAGGAACCAACAGCAACAAAATCTCAACCACCTCAACATATGGTCAGACAATAATCAAAATATCCACAATTGCCCTCGCAAGGTTACAATATGGATCTGGCACCAAGCTGACAGAAATCAGTCTAAGCTGAAAATCCCGCTTGTAATGACCACAAAATACACACAATCACACCTCTGGGAATGACATGACGATTTTCACACAGGTCTGCTGAATAGATGCTCACAAACTATTAAAACAAAATTTAAAACCTACGATAGAGCTGATTGCTCTTCGTCACAAATTACATTGCTCCAAAGGCAATAATCTCACTGAATCTGATCAATAATAAACCTTAAACAATTTAATTACCCTCCAATCTACTGTATCATTATATTAACTCAGTCCTACTTCTGAAACACAACATATCTCCGAGAGACGTTTTTTAACCGCATTGCGTAACATATGCAAACACGGCCGTTCACATAGCTACGTTAGTTAAAACAACAAACAAAAACAAGAACCTTCCACTAATAACATATGCGAGCTGTTTCCATGCAAAAGGTGTGTCAGACCAAAACTAAAATACTACGTTAATCAAACAAGCAAAGTATTTACAAAAATATGTCCCATAAACCATAAGTTAACTTATCAAATAATAAAGAATATTATATTGTACTCATCTCTCGTTCAGTCACCCGTCAAAGAACATCAGCTGCCATCTCCCAATTGAATACTTCTTATCTCATCTCAGCCATCTGGACGGAGTGTTGAGAATTCCAAACTTCTTCTATGGTAATCGATGTCATCTCTCGTGCTGATTCAGAAAGTTAGATTATTATACACTTGATATCTGACTACTAAATTCGCCGTTCCAGGTACTACTTTCCCCGTAACAGTTTGTTGGCGAATTATCGACGATACTGCCCCTACAAAATATAGTACTGTGACTATCTATCACTGAATTTAACACATTTACAATAACTTCTATGTCCTCATGACACGCAAAAGTATAACAGCCTACGTCCTTAGACGCACAAAAGTAATAATCAACCTGTGTCCACGACACACAAAATGTAATACGTTCCGTCCTCAGACGAACAGAAGTAAAAAGCCTACGTCCGTCGACGCACAGAGTAATAGTCATTGTCTTGGCTTTTCACGCCACTTATAAATGAACTGGCCCTAGGTCTTGATGGGGGGGGGGAACTATATAAAAATTTCTCGAAATAATGGTGGTACAGGAATGAAATAAATATCACTGAACTCGTAACATTGCACAGGTCAAGAATATGCCCATTAATCCTAGAATCGATCGTAGAGATTTTGTCTAGGCGATTTCCCGCGTGAATGCTAGTCACCGCGTACCCAAGCTGGTCTTGCCGCGCTCGTAGGCATTCATTTCTCATTGGTTCCACATTTTCTGTAATTTGGCGGTTTTTAGCAGATCTTGGCGTCGTAGGAGTGTCTATTATCTTCATCAGCCACTCACGTTACTGCATCATATTTCTTCTAGGCGCGAATATTACAATGAACATACCAGAACCATGTCTCACTGCGCGTCGCTTCTATTTTGAGGTGGCCAACACCTGTCCTTCTGACACATCGCTAGGCTATTTCCTTTCACAGCTAAAGTATTTAGCCTTTTGTCAAACTGCTTCAGGTATGTCCCCGCTGTCTCCAACAAATGCTTGAAATTTCCTCATCTCCGTCTGGCTACTTTCATGATGCTGGTGGAAATATTTATTAATTGAAGAAATAAAACATAGAATCATTTATCCAACAGAGGATAAAGGGTTCAGAATGTCATACTTTCAACGTTTATGTATTCAGCTGAGAGAGATAAGAAACCCGTTTATTGCGCACAAAGAATTCGTAGCTCTGCTTAAGACGTCAGATATTCGCAGTTAATAGAAAAGTGGAAATGCAATTTACGTGAATAATTACTCAGATAGTCTCATATAAGTAAGATAATGTACTTTGAAATTATTTTGTAGGTCCATGAAAATGAACTTCAAGTGTTTGAATTTCGGTTAAGATACAAATATGTATTTATATATGTATGTATTTATTAATGTGCGGTTTTTATTTACTTATTTATGTATTTATTCATTTACGTATTTATGTATTTATTTATGTATTCATTTATTTAATTATTTATTTATCTATGTTTTTCTACACGCGAATGGACCACTTAGGATCACGCTACAACTTCATTTCTTTTTCTTGGTGCAAAGTTTTCTCTGCACCCAATACTCCTTCATGCGTTCGCTGGCTTGTTTGCGCTGTTCGTCCGTCCAGGCTCTTCTGGTCTTCTTAGATCTTCTTGCAGCTTGAACCCCTTCCAAATTACTCAGTATGTTCCTATTTGTATTTATTTATTTATTTATTTACTTATGTATTTGTTGTTGTTGTTTGAGTCTTCAGTCTTTTGACTGGTTTGATGCAGCTCTCCATGTCTCCCTGTCCGGAGCTAATCGTTTCATTTCTACATAGCTACCACACCCTACATCCGAGGCAATCTGTTTAACATTTTCTAACCTTGGTCTACCCCTACAGTTCTTGTCCTCGACCCTTCCTTCCATAACTAAGCTTGATATTCCTGGGTGTCTTAGTATGTGTCCTACCAACCTATCTCTTCTCTTCATTAGCAGTCGCCAGAAACATCTCTCCTCTCCCACTCGCCTTAATACCTCTTCGTTTGTAACCCTATCTACCCATCTGATCTTCATCATTCTCCTGTAACACCACATTTCAATTGCTTCAATTCTCCTCTTTTCTGCTGCACCAGTAGTCCAAGTTTCACCTCCATAGAGCGCCACGCTCCAGACAAAGGCTTTCAAAAATGACTTCCTAATACCTAAATCTATATTCGATGTCAACAGATTCCTTTTTTGTAGAAAGGCTTTCCTTGCCTGAGCCAACCTACTTTTTTATATCCTCTTTGCTTCGTCCATAACTGGTTATTCTTGTTCCTAAGTAACAGAAGTCTCCTACTTCCTTCAGCTTTTCACCTGCCAATTTGATCTCCATACAGGTTTCTGATTTATTTCGGCTGCATTCCAGTATTTTTGTTTTACATTTATTAATTTTCGTCATGAATTCCTTCCGTAAGACGGAATCCATACCATTCAAAAACTCATTCAAATCCTCAGGCTTGTCGGCCAAGATGACGATGTCATCAGCAAATCTCAGAGTTGAAATTATTTCTCCTTGAATCTTTACTCCCACTTTAAATGTTTCTCCAATTTCCTTCATTGCTTGTTCAATGTAAAGATTGAAAAGTATGGGTGATAAGTTGCAGCCTTGCCTTACACCTTTCTGAATACCAGCTTCTCTCTCATGTCCTTCAGCTCGAATGACTGCTGTCTGGTTTCTGTATAGATTGTCGATTACCCTCCTATCCCTGTACTTTATTCCAATAGATTTCAAAATGTCAAACAATTTAGTCCAATCAACGTTATCAAAAGCCTTTTCTAAGTCTACAAATGCCATGAACGTTCTCGTATCTTTCCTTATTCTACCTTCCAAAATCAGCCTAAGACTTAGTACAGCTTCCCTTGTTCCTACATTTCTCCTGAAACCAAACTGGTCTTCACCCAACTCCGTTTCTATCTGGCTTTCAATCCTCTTGTAAATTATTCTAGACAGGATCTTTGAAGCATGAGTAATCAAGCTGATTGTACGGTAATCTTCACTCTATCTCTTTGGTATAGGGATAATAACATTCTTCTTGAAATCAGGGGCTACCTCACCTGTCTCATAAATCCTACACACCAAGTGAAATAACCTGATCAGACCTTCATCTCCTATGCAGCGTGGCAACTCAATCGGTATTTATTTATGTATTATTTTTTTATTTATGCATTTATGTATTTATTTATGTATTTATGCATTTATTTTTATTTAGGCATTTTTATTTAGGTATTTATGTATTTATTATGTATTTATCTATTTATTTATGTATATATGTATTTATTATGTATTTATCTATTTTATGTATTATTTCTTTATTTATGCATTTATGTATTTATTTATGTATTTATGTAGCCTATTTATTTCTTTATTTAGGTATTTATGTATTTATTATGTATTTATCTATTTATTTATGTATTTATGCATTTATGTATTTGTGTATTTATACATTTCTTTATGTATTTATTTATTTCTTTATTTATGTATTTATGCATTTATGTATGTATCTATTGATTTATGTATTTATTTAATTAATTTATTATTCTTATTGCATGCGATGAGCAAGTTTCCGCGAACAGAACATTTCGTCGATCACTTCAGTACCTAGGTTCATAAACTTGATATAAAGTCGTTCTATGGGCCGTAGACATGATTCCTGTAGCCGTTTAAGGTTTATTGAATGATGTCAGCTCTCAAATCCTTCCTCAATCCAAAGGTCCTACAAAAGTCCACGGAAGAAACATGGAATTGTTCCTCTTGCTCCGACTAGAACACTGATGATATTAAATATCTCGAGGTGGTACTTTTCTCGGAAGTATCGTATTTCGTAGTATCGACTCTTTTCCTCGTCCACAACTTGGGTTGATTTTGATCTGACTCGAACAGAACAGTCGGATCAATTATGTATTCCTCTGAAGAGTCGGTATATACAGTATGGTACATACAATCATTTTCTTGATAAAAGTTTTTTTACAATTCTTTCGGTGTTTTTATCTCATCTGGAAACGTCTGTAAACCAACAAAGCGTTTCCACTATCACCTATTTGCGGTATGACTTGTTCCACTACTCCCACCTTGAAATTATCAACACCAAGCTCTCTACTCTTCCTCATCCTATGCGCTACAACTGAATTAATTAGCCTCCTCATCTACACACACCAAAGTACATGGGGCTACATGACCGCGTTGTAGGAAGCCCACTGGAGTAGTTTCCTGTAGGAACTAATTATCCTCTAGAAACATTCGAAAGATCGAAAATAGGAAATCATTGTATTAATAAATTCTTCTTCTTGTTCATGGTTGGTTGAACTATTGTCGCATCACATAGCAACACCATTTTAGTCGACTAATACGAATAATGATAACTCGTACATTGGTCTTTATAACTCCATTTATCCCATGTACTTGATCCAGCAATCAATCAGCCTGATGCCATTTCTGTTACCGTCTGCTTACAACTGAGATATCCTGAATCTACCCAGCTTTCACTCCCATACAGAAGAGCTTTCCTGAATGTGTGGGATACATGAGTATTTAGTTAGTTAGTTAGTTAGTTATTGTTGATTTAAGGGGCTGAACAGCGAGGTCATCTGTCCCATAGGAGTGGTTTCCTGCGGGAACTAATTTCCCTCTAGAAGCATTCAAAAGATCGAAAATAGGAACGTATTGTATTAAAATTCTTCTTCTGCTGCTGCTTCTTCTTCTTCTTCAACACCATCATCATTATCGTCGTCATGTCATTTTTCTGCATCACATTTTTTCATCTTCGTCATTATCATCATCACATATTTTGTTCTTCTTCATTACATTTTCTTTGTCTTCTTGTGCCCAGCCCTGCGTTAAATGGATCGGAAGTCAGGTATTGACTTAACACCATACACTGTGCCCGTCAGACAAGATCATCGGGGCACTATCTGTCGCAAAAAGCCTTCCTTACCCTCCGGACCCACACACTGAGAGGATGGAATATGTCCTCAGACCAGCTCCGGCACAAGACCAATAACCTAAGGGTATCTGGGCATAGTGAGAGATAAGTCATAGACGTGCCAAGGAAACACACCGCCCAAAAAGAACAAGTCTAATAAATAGTCCAGTCTTAGGTAAAACTCGTTAACAATTTATTGAAACATAACAAATCCTGCTTCGGAGGGTTCAAAATCTCGGCTAGTCCGCAAAGCTAATAAATAAATAAATGAATTGTTACCTAAACTGACGTTAAGTTACCCTCTCGAAGGTCCTAATTGCAAACAATAGAATGAAGTTCCAAGTCAAAACTAAGAATGTGACACTTGTTTTTCGTGTGGCCTCCTGAGAGGCCGAGTGCAGGTCTTTCTATTCGACGCCCGTGGGCGACCTGCGCGTCGGGATGAGAGATGGAGTGGATGAATGAAACTGGACAAGGATGTGGAAGGAAGCGGCCGTGGCCTGTCAGAAGGTACCGTCCCAGCATTTGCCTGGTGTTGAAAATGGGGAAACCACGGAAAACCATTTCAAGGACGGCCGACGGTGGGGCTCGAACTCACGCGTCTACCGAGTCAGCAGAGAGCTTGGTCCCATGACCTAACGCTGCGCTTTAGCCAGCTGAGCCAATGCTGTCGGTGACACGTAATTAAAGTCCCTAAACAAGAATATCCAATTAAAAATACGAATAGTGACATCATCGAATTTACTGCAAATCAAGAAAACTAATCGACCACATATCACGAGAATCAATTTACATTTAAGGCACCAATACAAAATAAGCTAAGTTATGACGGTGTCACTTCCAACATTTAAATATAATTTACTTCGCTAGCTAATCCTGACTGAAGTTTATATCAGATGATAGCATCTGTGACAAACAAAAATACAAATCTAGAACAGCAACCAATCAAACATTACATGGAAAAAGCTAATGTGTTACACACATAATACAATTCAGATAAATAAATAACTCTCTTATTACTAAACAATTCATAGTTAATAATAGCACTCCTTCCTACGTATTTCCCGTTGCTCTTTGCAATGGAGTGTATGTAATCGTTGGCGGTGACATGGCTACAAACGCGTCTTTGCCCCACGTAGTTGTTGAATGTCCACACATTCATAGATTTCTGTGGCATTGCAACCTTTCGGTCTGGAAGTTCGAGTCAGCTCGTTCTAAAATAGAGTAAATTCCTAATAATCAGCTTCAGGTGTCAGTCATTCAATAATTATACTCCAATTTCAGAGTAATTTACTTCTTACTTATTTCGCTCGATTTATTTTAATTGATATAGGTTAATTAGGCTTCATGATTTAATTCCAGATTTAAATTCCATTATTAATTCCTAATAGTGTGTTTAGATTATCCCTAATGACCATTCTGACACGAAGCAACTACACCAAAGCACTGAAGTGGGTGTCAACTGTTCCAAACAGTGCCTCACTCACGGGCAAAACAATAACAAGCGATCACTGGCGCGGCTCATATGATCGCTCACCACTTCGGTTGATCGGATGAAAAGTCAAATCTCGACCACCGGTAAAACTTCAAAGAAAATGTGGGTGAACCTTGTCAAATCCCAACATTCCATAATATACACAATAACATCATTTACTAATTTATACAATGGTCTTTGGTCAATAAAATCTCAAAGGAAAAGCTCATTCAAATGGAATGCTCAAGAAACATGCACTATCAAATCGTAAGCATGAAACAATATCAAAATAAAGACCTGAATGTCATCTTATTAATCTTAATAATGCACAAAGTGCGACCGCAATCTTCCGAGAATTAGTATTGTAGCTGATTATACACACATCAAAAAAAGTTTTGCATCACCTCGGTTCCAAGAGTTCCGGAACCGTTAAATACAAAGGGAATAGAGATCAACACAAACAACATTTCAGCTCGTTTTATTGCTCATGAGACCCACACATTGCATGTTGTACCATCATACAGCTAGACTTTCAGCATTTGTGGTCCAGATTGCAGTACACACCACTACCTCTAATACCCAGTAGCACGTCCTCTTGCACTGATGCATGCCTGTATTCGCCGTGGCATACTATCCACAAGTTCATCAAGACACTGTTGGTCCAAATTGTCCCACTCCTCAACGACAATTCGGCGTAAATCTCTCAGAGTGGTTGGTGGGTCAAGACGTCCATAAACAGCCCTTTTCAACATATCCCAGGCATGTTCGATAGGGTTCATGTCTGGCGAACATGCTGGCCACTGTAGTCGAGCGATGTCGTTATCTTGAAGGAACGCATTCACAAGATGTGCACGATGAGGTCGAGAATTGTCGTCCATGAAGACAAATGCCTCTCCAATATTCTGCCGATATGGTTGCACTATGGGTCGGAGGATGTCATTCAGGTATCGTAAAGCCGTTTCGGAGCCTTCCATGACCACCAGTGGCGTACGTCGGCCCCACATAATGCCACCCCAAAACATCAGGGAACCACCACCTTGCTGCACTCGCTGGACAGTGTGTCTAAGACGTTCAGCCTGACCAGGGTGCCTCCAAACACGTCTCCGACGATTGTCTGGTTGAAGGCATATGCGACACTCATCCGTGAAGAGAACGTGATGCCAATTCCATGGGGTCCATTCAGCATGTTGTTGGGCCCATCTGTACCGCGCTGCATGGTGTCGGGGTTGCAAAGCTGGACCTCGCCATGGACGTCGGGAGTGAAGTTGCGCATCATGCAGCCTATTGCGCACAGTTTGAGTTGAAACACGACGTCCTGTGGCTGAACGAAACGCATTATTCAACATGGTGGCATTGCTGTCAGGGTTCCTCCGAGCGGCAATCCGTAAGTAGCGGTCATCCACTACAGTAGTAGCCCTTGGGCGGCCTGAGCGAGGCCTGTCATCGACAGTTCCTGTATCTCTGTACCTCCTCCATGTCCGAACAACATCGCTTTGGTTCACTCTGAGACGCCTGGAAACTTCCCTTGTTGAGAGCCCTTCTTGACACAAAGTAACAATGCGGACGCGATCGAACTGCGGTATTGACCTTCTAGGCATGGTAGAACTACAGACAACATGAGCAGCGTACCTTCGTCCTGGTGGAATGACTGGAACTGATCGGCTGTCGTACCCCCTCCGTCTAATAGGCCCTGCTCATGCATGGTTGTTTACATCTTTGAGCAGTTTTAGTGACATCTATGAACAGTCAAAGGGACTGTATCTTTGATACAATATACACAGTCAACGTCTATATGCCGGAGATCTGGGAACCGAGGTGATGCAAAACTTTTTTTGATGTGTTTAGTATCATGCAGTCAGAAAGTCTAATATTCCGTCGTCTCGCATGGTTGCAACATAACAGTAAACATTCGACAGACATCCAACAGCTGTCAGCCCGCCCACCCGGGATCCTGCACACTAGTGTTAGGCACTCAGCCTCGCCTCATATTCAACACCATCACTTTCCTAGCAAGAAAGTCCCGAATGCTAGTTCAATAAAGAGTTTCTTTACATATTATCGTCACATTTGTAAAACTATCACTGGGAATGGCCTGTACTAAGGCTGTACATCAAAGAATATAAAAGTGGATATATTCCACTTCGCCTATGGAATGTTGCCAAACGTTTCAAAGACTTTGGGCTTGCAAAAAAGAGACTCCTAAGTCTCGCCTCTCACTTCATAAAACTGTACACTTCGAATATGTGTTGTAACACATTGCGTGTGCTCCCTCTGGGCACAAAATAATAATTACACAACAACATTTGTACTCGTGTTGTTAAGCCGGCTTCGGTGGCGTAGTTGGTAGCATGCTGAGCTTCTCTATGCCCAAGATCGCGGGTACAAACCCGGCCAAAGTCGTCGGATTTATTAAGAGCGTTAAAAATCCCTCAGTATGCCTTCCTTCGAAGGGGAAGTAACGCCGGCGGTCCCATGTCATAGATGTTAAAGAACTTTCCACTAATTACCCTTGTGCGAAGCTAAATTATATGTTAAATTCGACCAACGCTCTTAGGTTCCAACGTTCGTCGCCAGGAGCTGACTGCGGTGGCATCTAGTAACCAAGTTCTGGACTAGTAGTCGTTGACGGTGGTGTTTGGCGCCAAAAGTAGGAACCACTTGAAAATGCAATGTCTACAGTCGTTACTTGAATTTAAAACAGATAACACACACTAATACAGTCATCACAATTAACACCGGCTATCAGACAGATTCTACACATAAACAAAGTACACGGGGCTACATGACCGCGTTGTCGCATCCCCTAAACTGAGGAACCAACCAACCGTGTCGTTAACTTATACGAAAATTAAGCAAATACCATGACTTCATAACTATGTGTTATCCTTAAACACTCATTTATAGTTCATTCTCAACAGAAATTGACGGCATCAGAGCACGTTAGAATATCACATTTATAAACGCCAGAGTAATAGGCCTACCTCAGCTACTGCCAACTGATACGTGAAAATACTGGCAAAGCTCCTACACAGTGTGACTGCACTCTCTGGCAAAAATAAAATAATTTAAACATCTTAGGCTAACTTTATTAGCCCCCTAACTATTAATCTGGACAAATCAAACATGTGTACGTACAGGCATTTCCTTTCATGATGCATGAGGTACTAGCGTACACGTGGTCAACGCCATGAAATCATGTGGCGTGATTACTTAGTGATTTGACCAAGACAAGTCAAAAATGATCTGAAGGAATTGTTATTAGGCATGTTAATAATGGTCCCTACCTAAGGTCGCTTTCAAGTGCGACATTAAATACTAGTCAACAGAGGTTTAGGCTTTGACTTGACATAAGGGTGGTTAAAAACTCACATTACGACGTGTAGAGATTGGGAACAGCTCAAGGGCTGCAACCCTTGGAAAATGAACCTTGGTTCGACTCCTGATTCCAGCGTCTCCTGCGTATCATCTTATAGGTTACGATCTCGGCTTCTCCCTCATAGTGTCAGTTCAGCACATCATGGTATACAACTGGGTACGCTGGATACAATTCCTCAACTCAATGACGTCGGATATTACAAACATGACGTTCTCGATGTTCTTTAATATCTCCCGTTGATTAGTGAATGTTAATTCAAATCTCTTTCACAGTCACGATAATTAAAATTGACTGTCCGCCATGTGGGCTTCTAACTATTAGTATTCACGTTATGCGGCTATCTGTAGAAATCGGTGCAATCATAAAGTTATAACACAGAATAAAATGTCTCTGCACAGTTCATGAATTGTTGTAGTGAATAATTATTAATTCAGATGTGATTTTCACAATTTAGAGTGCGTTGTTTAAACACCTCGTGGCCTCACCATATACAGTTCAGACCATGTGGTCTACTTCACTTTCTCAGAATTACTGAAAAATGCGAAAAGTCGCTCGATAAATTCACTCTTCTTACTCACAAAAATGTAGGCGTGTTTTACTATCACGCTGAAGCGTCGACGTCTCTTATAAAGCACTAAAATTCTTTTCTTTCACTTCCACTCTTCTTGATACAAAATATGCGTGTGTCCACAACACGGATTACGAAAAGGTGTGTTTCTTATCCAAAGACGTAGTCCTAGGTTCAGGAACAATTACGTTAATCATTTAGCGTCTGATAAAATATTCTTATTACCATGTTCGCATATCTGCGATGTTAAATATGTTTCTTGGACTCTTAAAAATTCAAAATTTCGTCTTTCATGTGGATTTAAGATGCAGAAAGTTTCCAAATTCAGGGGCGTACAATTTGGAAAGGGTAAATGTCTTCATGTGGTCAGAAAATATGCGGATAACCACTACCTTGGTCCAATATTTCAGTAGGACATGATAAAAGTTCCCTCGGCTCATTCCGGTCGGTTTGGTGCAATACCAAATGCGTAAAGATGAAAAGATATTTCTCAGCCATGAGCTATCGGGCTCAATACAGTACACTCTTATTTTCTTACGGCGGCTTCAAATAATACGATAACAAGAGCCCTCTCACGGGTGACTTTTCCCAATCGTGTTTAAATATTTCACCAGGGGCGATGTAGGAGCTTTATCATGCAGCCTCTAGAAGATGATGGTGTGGAGTGGCCCCATTGTGACGTATGGATGGAGCAAGGAATATAAAAAGTACGGACAAACGACGATCGAAAATGACATGAGATGATTCTTATGGAAGTTGTTATTAGGATAATTGGCATGATTAGTATGGCTATACGGAGTGAATAAAAGGATACATTAACAGGCGCATTTGATGAGATTGCCAGTGTTGCTTAGGTAGGCTCATCGGGCGTGGAGGGCCATTCAGTTGCGGTAGCAGAGAGTCAGTGGATATAATGGCCGTGTATGTTGTGGGATTGTGCTTAGGTGCATCAAGTCAGTCTCATCAGCGGGCTCTTGGTTACCCTGCCCGGGCCACCACTGGGGTAGCTCAACTTGCACTGAATCCCATATTGATAACACACTGCTGTGCATCTTTGCAGGGCTAAATCCGGCACCCCGGCGTTCCTAAAACCGCAGTAGTAAAGAGGGACGTATAACACCTAACATTATTACTCTTCTTCCCCAACAATCGTTTTAGGATTTTACCGTGTATGTTGTGGGATTGTGCCTAGGGGCATCAAGTCAGTCTCATCAGCGTGCTCTTGTTTACCCTGCCCGGACCACCACTGGGGTAGCTCAACTTGCACTGCATCCCATATTGATAACACACTGCTGTGCTTCTTTGCTGCATGAAGCAGGAGTTCCCACATTAATATTAATATTATTATTATTATTATTATTTTGATTTATGACTACCGACTTTGTGTATCTTTTTCTGTACAGTAAACTAAGTAGTCTATTAGTGTTGGAGCTGTAAGTTGTTTTATTGATGGTGATCCTAATAATTATCATATTCGAGTTGACATTCTAACAGGCAACCATGTCTCCTTGTTTAACAAGGAAATAACTTGGAAATAAAAACAAATCTACGCCATTTGTTTACAGAAAATTGATAAACCGCCATTGCTCTTCAAAGCATTTTGTTCTCACCACGACTGGCTGCGTGGCTCATTGGTAACGTTTTCGTCTGCTGTTCCCAAGGTTGCAGGATCGAATCCTGGCACAAGGAATTGGCATTTGAAGGTGTGCACATGTGAGGAAACCGTGTCAGTAAATTTAATGTCACGTTAAAGATCCCCTTCGGGGCAAATTCCGGTACCCCAACGTTTCTTAAAGTCGCAGTAGTTAAAAAGATCGTAAAACCAATACCATTATTATTACTGTATTATTATTATCACTATTTGTTATTTGACACCTAAACCGTAGCTTGCATGTCGAATTTCGTTGTTCCTTGAAGCACTATGAAAGTCAAGGAGGTTAGATATCTAAGCTCCTTGAACACTATAGCGCTTTCTAGTAGAGAAATGAGGAACTTTTTGTTGGCGGAAACTCCCGAGATTAATTTTGCCATTATGAACACGGCCTACTGAATTCAAATGGGTTCTTTTACATGCCAACATCATATGACATATGTCGTAATTTTTGCCGCCTTACAAAAATCACTTACCACGGCCAGGAGAGAACCTGCAAGCTTGGGGTTGGTAGTCCGACACGTTAGCCACTCACCCATCGTGGCATATGAGTCTGGTCGTGAGAACCTACTGTCACGCGCGTCAATGTTCTCTGATAGGGAAGTATTCGGCCCACTCCCCGCACCACGCTTCACCCCTCTCCTATAGTTCATCTACTGTAAGTTTGCACTTTTTTGACAGTTCTCGCGGGAACGATATTCCTACAGAACATATCAATCCGCCTCTACCACGTGCATTCCAGCCAATGAGCTATCACCCACATGGAAGCCAGCAATGGCCGCTGTATTCCGTCAAGGTGTCAACAGCTGTAATGAGTAGGTCTACTTTCGATCATGATCTACGATAGCTATTTTTCTCATGTCTGCGTTGGCATGTAAGCAGTGTAAGTTAAACAGATACACATATATCACTGATATGGGAGTTACTAAAACAGAGATAGCGATTTATTGCATGAGGAAGTCACCTTCGTCTATTTCAGTTTCGTATGATGTCAGAATAAGAATGCCTGCTGGAAATGACAGACATGAATGACGAAGAGGCTGTCTACCGAGCTATCCTTAAGACGATACGATCATTACTTGACCTGTTGGATTGATATTAAATAAAACGTACGGAACAATTCACCATGTAAATTAACTTTTAGGCCAAGGCCCTACACAACAACTCATATTTTAGGCCTACTTTTTTGCACAAATCATGCCATATGAAAATTATTCACCAGGCCAATGTTCTTGGGGAAATCAATAGTTCTGATGCCTTTTCTCTTACCTTCAAAAAGAGAGAAATAAAATAAATATCTTGAACATGAAATTCCGTATCTGCTTCCGACTCGATAATCAAAACAAAGATGTCCGACCTGGAGACATCTCAGGCTACATATTTACTCAACATTTAAGATAACCACTATATATTTATCTGAACAGTGAACACGTGTTCAAATGGAAATAATACTTTCAGACGACTTTGCGCAATATTATCAATTATAATTATTATTTAACATAATTAACCCGTTATTTTCTCAGGCGGATGAACACAATAAAGCGTCCATTACCAACCGCACGCCCATCCCACGAGCACGTGGTAGTTCAGTTTGATAATGCAACTTTTCAGTCTGGTCGACAGAATATGTTGCCAATATATTCACAATTACTGGGACAAGCGAAAAAATAACCTGAAAAAACTTACATGTGATTAAAACGTGTATATATTTGTTATGGACTACGGGTTATAAATTGAGTCTTTCCTAATGAAGGTTGGCAACCCTAGCTGTCAAAAAAGTGCAAACTTACAGTAAATGGACTATACCACTGAGCTCTCAAAGTTAAGTGCAGAGCTAAGCGCCGGTATATGTCATCAAAGCTTGCTCGTCATCTTGGCATTAACCAGACGTTCAATATTTGGAGTAATATTCAGTGCACTTGCCCGTTACCACTGCAACTCGCCTCCAACATGCGCACCTATCTACCATATTGTGCAAATAGCCTAGACGTTTCTCCCCTTGAAACAACAATTACTATCACCATCGTCTTTAATTTCGTTGAATATTGACTGTTGTAGCAGGCAACCTGCACTCTGAGTGATCTTGGTCCACCGCTACTAAATAGGCTATCTCCGCGTATTCAAGGCTCAAAGACAAAGAAACTAGAATTATTTTCATCCCGATTGATTAATTAACAAGAATTAATGTTTATCAGACATCTCAATCTAGATTGAGATTGAGTGAGCTGTTGATGCAGTTGTTTCATTAGGATCTTAAACATCGTGGTCATTTCATTACCGAGTAGTTGGGTTTGTGCAGAATCAGTCCGATAACCAGCGTTCCTGTGGTGTCTATATTAGTGTATTATTATTCCTCTTCCTACGGGGTCGGGGGTGAATTGCGATGGATATCTATGTAGTGGGAGATTTTATGGCTGGATGCCCCTCCTAACGTCAACCTCATGAGAAGAATTAATGATATTTGAATAGTGAACGAAACTGGGTAAGGAGATTGAAGGAAGAGGCCGTGGCCTGTTAGACGGCACTGTACGGCATTTTCCAGAAGTTGAAAATGGGAAACGACGGAAAACTATTTCAAATAGGTCGATGGTGGGGCTTGAACCCACGTCTACCGAGTTCACAGAGAGCTAGGCCCCATGGCTTAGTGCTCCACCTTAGCGAGCCCAGCTACCGCTGTCGGTAGTGTCTGTATTAGTGAGTGTATTTGTAATTGTGGCGAGGATTGGGAAGGAGGCTTCCGTTATCTTACGTTAGGAACCATCCCGGCATTTTCCTGGAGTAGAAATGGAAATCCACGAAAAAATACTTCTAAAATGGTCGAGGTGGGAATCGAGCCCACCTATTCTCAGTTTTGTCTCTTAAGGCTGAGTGAGCTGTACCCCGTTCCAGCCATCAAAACCATAAATAAATTTCGTGGCATAACCGGTAATTAAAACCGGGCCTCCAGGGTGACAGCTCGGTTGATAACCGCTACACCACAAAATGGTTGAGATTGTGTGCGATGTCTTAATATTCAATAATTAATATCAAGTATGAACGCTCAATCTGACTTCTGTGTATATAAAAGGACTCGCTTTGCTCGTTCCCCCGGTGCGTTTGACGAACCATGTATTTTTAGGGAAATTAATGGGTTGAAGTGTTTAAAACATATCGTTCTGAATTTATGGTTTTTATGTTTGCTGTGACTTTGTAATAAAAATAAAGGCGAATATGTTGAATGTACATTTTCCTTTCATGTAAACTTTTTAGTTGATTCGTGGATGCCACCTACCAAAATAAATTATGCTAATGGTCTGAATAAAATCTTAGTTTTGCTTTTTTATAATTTTTCTATAAGTTTATAGTGCCTTCAGTGTACGAAGTCCCACACATTTGTTGCGTGTCAAATTTTTGGTTTTTTTTTCACTTGCCCTCAAGTAGATCAAATACAGTACCGGTATATATCTGATAATGTTCGGTTACGAGTCCAAATTTTAATTCTCTATAGTGTTATTGCCTCTTTTGGCATTTATTTTTCCTCTATTTAAATTAATTTCCAATTGAAGAAGGAATGTGCGAACTGCTATGTTCTAAGTCTGTTAGGACATTTATTTATTTATTTATTTATTTATTTATTTATTTGCGCACAACAGGATTTTCATCCCAATTACAGTGGCATTAAGATTACACAGTATGTTATTTTAAAACTTATACTAACTTAAACTAAACAGTAACAACAATAAAACACTAATTAAAATAACACAGTGTGTTATCTTAAGATGTATACTAACTTAAACTAACAGTGACTAAATAAAACTAATTAAAATAACTAGGTGTACAATTAAAGCAGTATATTACAAATAAAATATGTGTAATACAAGCTTGGCTATGTAAAATGACTCAGTGGTAAGAATTCATGACTTACAATTTGCAATTTCAGGAGAGTGGTTAGGAATTCCATCAAAAATACTGTCAAGGAAGTACTAAAATCTATGGCATTATTTCTTTGAGCAACATTGTTGAAAATATTACATAGTCTGTTCAGCGGTGAATTTTTGTGGGCAGATGTCCTGGTTCTTTTAATTTCAAATGTGATATTGTTCCTAGAATTGATGCGTGGTACATGGAAATTTATGAGAGAAAGGAATTCGGAATCATCAATTGAATTGTTTATAATTTTGAAAAGGAATTTCATAGCATCTATTTTTCTTCGTATTTCTAAACTGTCTACATCAACATTTATTAGCAGTTCCTGGTATGGTATCAAGTGAGGATAGTTGGCTGTTCTTTTAAAATGTAGATATTTTAGGACTTTCTTTTGTGTGTTTTCTTGCATCTAGGACTCTATATAACGCTAGCATATTCTAGTTTCGGTCTGACTAGTGTGTTGTACAGGTGGATACACGTGCTTATGTTTTTGAATGGTTTTTTATTCCTGATAACAAATCCAAGTGTCTTGTTTGAGTCAGCTATCATTTTCAGTATATGGGGGGTAAACGTTTGTTCTCGATCTAGCAACACACCGAGATCTTTTTTTTCATGAACGGAATTCAGAACACTGCAACCTAACTTGTAATTAAAAACGATAGGGTTTATATTCCGGGTGAACGACATTGAGATACATTTTTCTACGTTTAATCCTAATAAATTTTCTGTAGTCCATTCCATAATACTGTTCAGGTCATTTTGAAGCAAGTCGCAGTCGGTAGATACAGATGCCTGGTCCTCTAGTATACTTCTAGTTATAATTATATGGTGGGGAGTTTTGCCAAGGCATGCCCCCTAGCCTACTGCCAGTTATATCATGACAGGAAATTTCGTTAACGCAGATCCCCTAGCCTACCAGTAATACCGTTTTGAGGAGTTTTATTATGAAAGGTCTTTTAGCCTACTGCCAGTTACTGTATATCATGGCGGGAAGATTTGATAAAGCAGGTCCCCTAGCAAAACAGTCTTTTCTAGATTGTGTGGTGTGGCTAACGGGTTCCAAAATGCCGATGCGCTGCTGTTCAGAACATATAATAACCCAGTAACAAATCCCAGAAACTGTAAACTTCTTGGAACTATGAAACGTACACGAACGCATAGCCTCCAGTAATTAGTTTACAACATTACGCATATTTGCAAAGATAGATTCTTTTCCCCATTCAGTTCTATATGTGGTTGGCAATAACATTTGACTTTCTATTCCGATTATTATTATTATTATTATTATTAGTAGTAGTAGTAGTAGTAGTAGTATTATGAAGGGGACATGGTGGTGCTGAAGTCACGCCTCTTGCCTCTTACCAAGGCTGACTGGGTTCAATTCTCATCGAATGCATGTGAGATTTACCATCTGAAATATGAAGTGATGTGGTTGGGAATCCACACAAAAAGAGGAGGTACCCTATTCTTCATACCGTAATGAAGTAGAACGAACAACATCCTTTCCTTCGACGCTACCGTTCGGATGTTAGGTGAAATGCCTTTTCTTACGGGGTTGATTTGTAAAAATATGCTTTGGCGCATTTGGGGGTTGCACTGACGGCCTCATGTTCACGAGATTAACGGTTATGTCAAATTACAAACTTCCTTTCATTTTCACTAATATGATGTGTAGACTATATGAGTCTTTACTCACCCGATTATTAATCACAGGAAGAACAAGAAGTTCCGTGACGAACTAAAGAGCCTACTTTGCTTAAAATTTAAGATTCATGTCAATCTCTATAGACCTATCTAGAATAATGACGAAATTAAGTTGGTAATATCGAAATTTCTAATTACTTCGAAATGTACCTGGTAGCCTATAATGTAGCCTAATAGAGCACTAGAGTTGGCAGCCCTGGTGACTGAATATATTGTTAGTTCCATCTCTTAAGGTACAGAATACAACATTTGGTTGAAGTCCAATGGATAGCATGGACGTTAAATGCATTTAGACATTGGATCTATTAGCGCGCGTAAAATCATGTTGGCAGCAATGTCATGTATGTGTTGATCAGAAATAATCTGAAATATTATGATCTCTTGTTGTGCCAATTTTGGATGAAATCCATTTGGTAGTATAGAAAATACGTGCATTTTAAAATTGGACCTATCAGCAGGCTTAGAGTCACGTTGGCAGCACTGACGTATATTAGTTTCTCCAAATTAATCTAGAATGTCAGGTACTGTACGTGTGCAAATTTTAAAGCTGTTGGCTTACATACTTTCTGATATATTAATATTAGGGTAAAAATAGAGACAGTATTTATTAACAGTTGGCAGCCCTAGTTGCTCTTAAGAATAAGCATAGTCATATCTGTTATGGTACACTTAGCACATACGAAATTAGGTTGAAATCCAATTGATAGTATAGAAGTTACATGTATTTAAAAATAGGTCTTATCAGTAGGCTTAGAATCATGTTGGTAGCACTGACGTATATTAGTTTCTCCAAATTAATCTAGAATGTCAGGTACTGTACGTGTGCAAATTTTAAAGCTGTTGGCTTACATACTTTCTGATATATTAATATTAGGGTAAAAATAGAGACAGTATTTATTAACAGTTGGCAGCCCTAGTTGCTCTTAAGAATAAGCATAGTCATATCTGTTATGGTACACTTAGCACATACGAAATTGGGTTGAAATACAATTGATAGTGTAGAAGTTATATGCATTTAAAAATTGGACCTATCAGCAGGCTTAGAATCATTTTATCAATACTGCTATGCATGGCCTCCTGGAAATTAAACTGAAATATTATTATCTATATGTGTGCCAATTTTGGAATAGCTGGCATGCATACCTTTCAAGATATCACACATGGAGCTCAAATTTCAATTGCGGTTTTTCATAATTTACAAATATAAGTTTGAGATATTCAGGTATAGGTCATTACTCGTACCAAATTTGGATTCAATTGCTGCAGCCGTTTAGGAGTTGATAGGGGGGGGGGGGGGGAGCACACACACAGCCAGCCAGCCAGCCAGGTAGACAGATAGACATTTGCCCGGATCGATCTCATTTTTGCAAAATGTGAAAAGTAGGCTAAAAATGTATATTAATTATCAGTTTCTAATTGGTAAAATGTAAATTAATTTCCTACAATATTGAGCCCCTTTAAATATGCCCCTCGATCAACGTCCTAATATGATAATTTAAAAAAAATACAGCAGTATGCTTTAAATATATGAAATGAAGTAGCAATTTGCATATCCGCAGTGAATGTTTAAGGAAAGTACGAAAAATGTATCATGTCATGACGTAGAGTTACAGAAACAAAAACAACTTGAATCATTCTAAGTTATAAAACAAACCAGATAGTTTGTGCAACAACCGTCAAGTTAAGACAGAAAAATTAAAAAAAATACTCTGAAAGTCGGTAGGATTCGTCACATTAATCTATGAAATCAAGTTGCTGTTCCTTTCAAAGAATGGCTAAGAAGAGTCAAGTGCTGGCAAACGGAAATATTCAATTGACTAACAATAAAGCCCGTCATCAGAATTAAAGCACACCACGGAAAATATTACGTATTATAGCTTCTTAAAAAGGCCTACAGTGACAGTAACTCACATTATACAGGCGGCACGAAGAGTATACAATTAGACTCAAAATCAGACTCAAAATCACGTGTTGTTTTCGACCCACAAAATCCATCTAAAAATATTACAATACATAATCAAATCATACCGGAAAGAAACCAATAAATAATAGTGGCTATATATTATATCGATAAGCATGGGTCCTAGTGGAAAACAATTCTATCACCTGAAACCAGAAATGCATGGGACGAAAAAAAATAATCAAATATCATGTTGGTTTCCGACCCTACAAGACGTAAAAATATAATAAAAATATTAAAAAACTTATTTTTTGAAATTTCATTCGAATCAATTTTTAAGTTATTCGTGGGACTTAGAAATTTTGCGGCTAAAAAGTACAAAATCATTAATAACTCCCTTATAATTTGTCGTATGATGAAATAGCAGGAGACACAAAAGATGTAAAATGTTATTGTCTACAACATAGGCCATGTACAATATTACACAAAGATATATTACCGGAGATTTGTCGCTTCCCCTATTTTGTTTCTTACTTTTTCCGGTTGAAAATTGAAAAATATTACTTTTCGGAATTTTCCCGTTGGTCACAAGCTGAAAGGAGTGTTTTTGCCAAATATCAAGTTTGTAACTAATTTGCAAGTGGGTAAACATTTATGTCAGTCAGTGAGTGAGTGAGTGAGTGAGTCTGCCATGTGGCTGTTTATATTATATAGATTATGATTGCATTTTGTTGCTGTAACAATTGAATTTGCTTCCTTAGCAACAGACAGAAGTAGCCTACAGATTCACACAAACAATAACGAATCAGACAATAGATAAGAGTATCTAGACTTAGACGGCCGTTGTCGTTATTAAAACATATTGATCAAGCGATTTTTCTCTCTCTCTAATGAGGAGAATATTTTAAACCAAGATTACGCAACTAGGTCATGATGATCAGGTTGGATAATGCAGAAATTGATGTGAAGGCAAAACGTTGGTTAATCAGTTGAACTACACCCGGCAAGGATGCCCAAACAATACATTTTATCAACATTCCAGCGACGGTGGCCGAGAGCGCTAACGGGCTTGCTTGTGCCTCGCTGGCATCGGTTCAAATCCCACCTCAGTCACCCTGAAAATGGGTTTCCTGGTTTTCACCATCAGGCAAATGCTGAGACGGTTCCTTCCAGTAGGTCTATGGCACCCACTTCTTCCCAAAATCCCTTCCCAAGTTAGTGGTCGCCTGGGCGATCGGCCTGTCACCACACCCAGTTGTATCTGTTGGCAAAGTGTGTTCAGCTCCCATACGCCGTCCTTGCGACTGTAGGGGAATGATCCCTCGCACAGGCCGTGGATGAAGCCGAGCTGCGAGGATAAGCGATTTGAAAAAATGTGTTCCTCATAAACAGTTCAATCACCTGCTTGAGAATTTATTTTGTTGTTTAATTACAAGGACCTTGAATTTCCGCAGATGGATTAATCCATCCATATTTACTTAAAGGTGCAAGGTGAAAATTTTACCCTATTGGAACCGAATCCTAAATAGGGACCAGTCCAAGATGCAGTATTGTATATGTCATCGGCATTGCGCCTATGAGCTAGTGCCGTTAAAATATCTGCCGATCACCTCGTGGTGTAGCATTCATGGCTGTCGCCCCAGAGGTTCGGGTTCGATTCCGGGTTCTGCCAAGAAATTTAATTCTGGTCTAAGGGCTGGAACGGGGTACGCTCAGCATGGTGAGGCAATAATGTGAAGAGGTGGGTTCGATTCTCAGCTCAGCCATCCTGGAAGGGGTTTTCCTTGATTTTCCACTTCTACTCGAGGTGAATGCCAGGATGATTTCTAACATAAGGCCACGGCCACCTCCTTCCCAATCCTCACCTGAATTACCTACACACACTAATGCAGCTATCACAATAACACAGGTTTTCAGACAATAATTGTATGCACATACACTCAAAATACACTGGACTAAATAACCACGATGGCATAGCTCCTCAAATGAAACAACAACAAAAATATCTGCCATGCTGAAATAACATCAGTACACGTTAGACATCCTCCTCAGTCTATTAGGGGAGCGCATTGGTAATCCTGTCTCAAAGTTAAGTAGTGAGGTAGAAATTGAGATCACACACTCTTATTTATTGAGGCTGCCGTGATTTATGGAAAGAGTTCTCCGACTTGGCGCTCCTGTTTGTGAAAACTGTCATATAATAATATGAGGTGGGTACACACGTGAAACGTACAGGCAATACAAAGCAGTTTTTTTTAATAGTATGGCCTCGGCTACCGGGTTCAACCTTTGTTATTTGCACCCAGGGGGTAGTTTGCATGTCGAATTTCGTTGTTCCTTGAAGCACTATGAAAGTCAAGCAGGTTAGATATCTAAGCTCCTTGAACACTATAGCGCTTCCTAGTAGAGAAATGAGGAACTTTGTGTTGGCGGAAACTCCCGAGATTAATTTTGCCATTATGAACACGCCTGCTGAATTCAAATGGGTTATTTGACATGCCAACATCGCATGACATGCGTGTCGTAAATATTTTCCACCTTTCAAATATCACTTATCACGGCCAGGAGCGAACCTGCAAGCTTGGGGTTAGTAGACCGACACGATAACCACTCACCCACCGTGGCAATCAAAGCAGGGTCAATAGCAGTGTGATTGTGGCTTGAGCAGAGCCACCTGATGAGCTGTCATGTTAGGCATACTATAGCATCATCTCGGCACAGCAACAAAGCCTTGATGCTGTGGGGTAATGAATGAAAAACAAGCTGAGCTCTAAAATGGTTTCTTTTACTATTTTGTGTTTCGACAAATTCTATTTCACCGCAAGTTCATCTAGAGACGAGAATTATAGGCACTAAAAACAGTTAAAATAGGCAGGCATATAGGCTCTTAAAATAGCCAAAATAGGCATGTAAATAGGCACTAACGTGTAAAATAGGCAACAAAATAGGCATGAAAAAAATTATCTTAATTTAATAACATATTTAATTACTATAAAAAGAATTAACAATAAGCAACTTATAATTTAATAACATACTTATCTTATATATAAAAGTGAAAGTCTGTATGTACTGATATCGCGCCAGGAGTTGGCAGTTGGGTTTGAACTGCAGATGTCTTCCCGCTCCCTGCGTATCGCGCATTCCAAAAACATTCAGTTTGTCACTACTTGCTTCACTCACTCAGCACATTCTTTCTTTCACTAGCTGCGTGTCGTCTGTTGCAATAATAACCATTGGCATGCGGGTAGCCGATATATTTACTGTAAGTTAGGAATAGGAGGACCGCGCATGCGTACTGTTCGATCCCCCGCACCCCGTCACAGTGTGTTCAACTGCCATCTCCTGCCGCGATGACAGTATGTATGTATGTATGTGGGTGGGTGGATTTGTTCCGTATACAAATCTACACCGTTCCACCAATCCCAACCAAATTTTGCATACATATAGTTTAGGATCCAGCAGTAACGGCTGGCAACATGAATTTTCGATAGTCTTTCTCATTCTTCTGATTTCAGCCTTTTTGCACTCAAGCAAAGGCTAATAAAAACAGAAAACAAGATGTTCAGTAAAGAACATATAGCCTACTTTCTCCTAAATGTATGAGTATAGTTATAACTCGTTGTTATTATCAAAGAGTATAATAGAACTATTCTTTGTTGAAGACCTTAGAAACGATTTACCTCTACCAAACGCCACAACCTAGATAAAAACTGCTACCATCATTGAAGAAAGAAAGATAAGAAGTATATCAAGAATGTTATGGATCTGGAGACATAATCGACCGGACTGGCGGCGTGGCTCAGCGGTAACGTTCTCGCTTGCTGGGCCCTAGGTTGCAGGTTCGTATCCTGGCGCAGTCAGCTGGCATTTGAGGGTGCACAAATGCGGGGGAGCCGTGTCAGTACATTTACTGGCACGTTAAAGATCCCCTTCGGGCCAAAATTCCGGCACCCCGGTGTCTCTAAAATCAGCAGTAGTTAAAAGGGATGTAAAACCAATAACATTATTATTATTATTATTATTACGACCTGCCGTGGGCAACATCCAACTTTGAGTTGAGGCATGTCTTTACACGTCTGGTTGTGCATGGCTTTCACAACCCTAATTGAATTAACAAATCTTTCCATGACCCTACAGAGACGTGTTTAACCTCTTCAGTCCTGAGCTCAGTTCAGAACTTTGAAATATACTTTTCTGTGTTTAACTTATTGCAATTAGGTAAAATAATACATATTTATCAAAAAAATTTTTTTTTTCGAAATCACTGGGCTATTATGACATGTAGCATATATGCTACATCAGGATTTAATGACGACTCTCCTCCCACTACTTTGCAATGCTAAATTATTTTGTGATACACGATTACTAATGGTTTAATGCCTTGTAAAGTATTTACAATAGTCACATAATTTTTTGTGCATTTTTCTATATTTATTTTGCATTATCTAAAGTCAAAATACAAATAATTAAGAAATGATAATTAAAAATTTTTGATGAAAAAGTCAAAGCACTAAAGAAGTTATATTAAAAAAAAACATAAAATTGAGAGTACAATCCACAATATCCAGTTATGACTCATGAAATGCTGAGAAACAGTTTCTTTTTTCCGTAAAGCACAGGTACATTTTGCATTTTTTGCACTGTACAAAAGTGAATCCCTTTCAGCCCGGTAGTCTACATCTTGATCTACTTTTTTGCGTTCTGCTCATCATTTCTGGTAGATGCAAAGCATGAAACTTCCTGGATTGAACGGACGGCATAGGCGCTGGTATTCTGCGGCGCCTCAAGTTTCGATCTCCATCGTCCTCATCACCACCATCATCATCATCATCAGGTACATCATTCGCTTCATCTTCATTGTTGGAGATGCCGTATTCAATCTCGGGTCATCTTCCCTCCCATCATCATCATCTCCAATCTCCAGCTCAATATCAGACACATCAGGATCGACAGAGTCAATCATTTTCACAATGTCTGCATCATTCAAGGCTGAAGAAATAAATGGTGAAATTTAATGTTAGCGATTTCATTACATGGTAAGAGAAAGTAGGCTATGTGGTAAGAGAAAGTAGGCTATATAATATTTAAAGACTGCATATTTCTCTACATGTAAGCCACATGTGACTTAAGCCTTACCTACAGCACTGAAAGACATGCTAAAAATGAGGAAAATTCAGACATAAAATCAAGTAGCAAGTATAAAATGTCAAGGTCATTGCCTGATGTAGAGTATATGCTACGTAATGCAAATCGTGATCGTGTAAGTATTTTAGTATACTACCGAAACTTACATTCAATTGCACATTAACTGTTGATCAATTGTAAGCAATTTTTATAACATTTACATTACTTTAATATACAAATACATATTAATTACCTGCACATCTTGTTTCCATGGTTACCAGTCCGCCAACTTCAATATTCACAGAGGTGCTGCCACCTATTCGCTCGAGCGGGTAACAAAAAAAAAATAATGTGCGTGATGCGCGGCCAGTAGACTATATGCTACAGCCGGCAACCCGCAGAGAAGCCAGAGCTTAAGTCAGAAAAAAATAAAAACCGCATGTAGCATATATGCTACGTAAGGACAGAGGAGGGTATACAAACTATGTGGATATTTTCGATAATATAATCCTAACAGAGCGAGTGCATTCTAGCGGCCAGAAGAAGAAACTTTTCAATAAAATCTGGAAGTTACCTTTTTGGCAGCTAGATGTCTCGAGTAAATCTGCTGGCGAATTATGTTTTAATTAAATATATATTTTACACCATAATGTGCACAATATAACGCTTAATAACATTTTCAAGTAACGCAAAATAGGCTGTTACAAACCCTTTAAAATAAAAAGTTAAAATGTATCGTAGTATCATCTTGTCATTCTTCAAATTCGATGCGCATAGAATGATAATGGTATAGTAATCAATGGATCCCCACGTAGACTAGTCGTGACATCTATTGGTGAAATATCGAACAATATAATCCTAACAGAGCGAGTGCATTCTAGCGGCCAGAAGAAGAAACTTTTCAATAAAATCTGGAAGTTACCTTTTTGGCAGCTAGATGTCCGAGTAAATCTGCTGGCGAATTATGTTTTAATTAAATATATATTTTACATCATAATGTGCACAATATAACGCTTAATTTTAAAACATCTGAGTCATTACAAAACAATAAACATATAACATTTCATGCAAAAAACCTAGCTCTGATCGGGTTTGAACCATAGGCATTTGATCGATAGGCTAACGCTCTACCACTGAGCTAATTGTGTCAACGAACATCGTTCTATTTAAAATGACTTACATAGAACTTGTTAGCAAATAATGATTTATACTAAACGATTTCATCACTGGAGTATATTATTTATATATAAAGCATTTCATACAAAGTTTATTTATTTTTTATCAGTACGCTATATTGCATGCAATACTCAAATTAGTGAAATATAAGTCCGGCACAAGATATCCGCTGCCATCTTGTCTTATTACTGAATCAGTTCAGCTTTTTAAAATCACGTCTGCACTATAGTATTACAAAATAAACTTTTAATTTCGAACGTGCCTCTTCCTTTAGAACAGTTAAAACGATTCTCGGCTCGATAATCGGAACTGGTGGGTCCCATGATATGGATTATAAAGTTTGCATAATTCGCACGGCCGCCATCCTGAAATGGTATGTCGGACGACCTTGTAATTTGGTCACAAGACGCATCCTATACGAAGGTATGTTGTTACCAAATTTGGTAGAGATCGGATGATTTGGTTAGTCGTTATTTGATTTTACGTTTTGAACGTTTGAGTGGCCGCCATTCAGTTTTAGTAAAGATGGCGGCGATATAAAACATGACACTGAGGTGTCCTTTGCTAGTGCTACCTTTGTACCAAATTTCGTTCAATTTGCATTCACCGTGTTCGAATTGATAGGGGGGGACAGACATTCAGAGTACACACACTCACACACACACAGACACACACACACACACACAGACTCACACACACACACATACACACACACAGACAGACACACTTTTTTCGCCCTGTGTTGATCTCATAAGTCTACTTTCATTTTTTGCAAAAATCGAAAGTAGGCTAAAAATAAACTGATGAAGTAATAGCAAGGCCGGCCATCTCCATAACAACAGTAGCTCGAGACGGGACCACCAAGTTGACATCTATCTTGGTAAGAGGCCATTCTACACCCACTGCCAGCTAGATCACATCCCTCCAAGCTGCTTTAAACTGCCTGTTCATTCAACACAAGATAGGTTACAGCACTGCCTGTCCATTCAACACAAGATAGGTTAGAGCACCAACGCACTGTGATCGCCGCGGCATTTTCACTGCCAGCTGGATCGCATCCCTCCTGGCTGCTTTAAACTGCCTGTCCATTCAACACATTATAGGTTACAGCACCAACGCACTGTGATCGCCGCGGCATTTTCACTGCCAGCTGGATCGCATCCCTCCTGGCTGCATGGCAACAGTAGATCAAGACGGGACCACCAAGTTTCCATCTATCTCGGTAAGAGGCCATGCTACACCCGCTGCCAGTTAGATCGCATCCCTCCAAGCTGCTTTAAACTGCCTGTCCATTCAACACAAGAAAGATTACAACACCAACCCACTGTGATCGCCGCGGCATTTTAGCAGCCAGCTGGATCGCATCCCTCCTGGCAGCTTTTAACTGCCTGCCCATTCAACACTCAGGTGCGTACAGGATATACTGTATATTAATTCACAGTTAGGTTGCAGCACCAACCTAACGCGGCTTTTGAAGGGGACGATACCTGAAACGAAGAGTTTTTAACTTTGGAGGCTTAATATCGAGATTGAAAAAACGCGAAAACATGGAACTAAGTTAGTTCTTTTATAATTCAATCAACATAAAGTTTATGATATTAATTCACACACATACTAATGGGTAAATTTTCAATAAAAAGAAAAGCGAAATACAAAACGAAGGGTTGTTAAGTTTGGAGGCTTAATATCGAGATCCCAGGAGCTATTTCTGGTGAATCCGAGAATTCCCATTCTTGTTCGTGGGTTAAACACATATTGAGAAATGAGAATATAATTCTGTCGAGCACACCAGCTGCAAAATAATGCACTTTAAAATACAGTACGAAGGCACCATATAGGCAATTATACTCCAAATAGGCACAAACCCTTGAAATAGGCATTTATAGGCACAATAAAATCAACGAAATCCAGCCTGAAAGAACCTAAAACGGATTTATATCTCGAAAGCCTACGTTTCTAAACACAGGAATAAATTAGGCAAATAGGCGAATTCCTTCTCTACGTGATGAACAATGGACAGTGGCGAGTGTAGTAAATGATGTAAGACTTACATTGAACAGTCATGTTTGTTGAATAGCTAAATATTTGCAGTTACCAATGAAGTAGTTGGATTGTCGAAGGCTAGTACGAGATTGAAGTGTTTCCGAATGAACTCCAGTAAACGTTCATAGGATGATTTTATGTTGCCACTGCCACCAGCATTTCATTCGCCCAGTGGAAATAGTTTTTGGCTCTTCTGATTAAGTCACCTTTTATTAGGTAGATTTCATTAGAAAGCTAACTATTGCAATGGGTCCCATGTTTCGACTTCCGGAAAATTTCGACATATCTTCGCGTTTCACATCCCCCAGACCCCAAAACCACCGTCAGTTCAAAAGTTTATTTATAAATTATGTATGTATATATATATATATATATATATATATATATATCAGTTTCTTGTGGACACGATAACTGCCGTAATTTTGCACCAATCACATTGAATTTTTTACATAATATGTATCCCCTTAAAATCTCGGTCGAGTTCGGTAATGGGCAAAATCGGTCAAAGGGGGTGAAAATGGGAGGCTTTTTTTCGAAAAAGTGAAATATCGCTCTAACTCTCTTAATATCTGAAATATTGAATCCATTCAAAGTTCATACTATGTGTCGGACAAGGCCCTAAAATGTATGTTTGAAAAGTTTTTTGATAGCACCAACCATTCACCAAAGGGGTGGGAAAAAGTGGGTTTTTCTGTTAATAGGCACAATATCAAAACCGTACAAAATGGACAATATTCCTCCAATAATTACCTAAAACTTTTGTCTGAAAGAATTTTTGATATGACCCACCATTACGCCACGGGGTGAGCAAAATGATTTAAATTATAAGAAAATGTCAAGTGCCAAGAGAGGTTGCCATGACAACTTTACTTTTAATTGATAAGGGAGGAGCCATCAGCAGTTGCTATGACAACGGCACTGCACGAGATAACATTAAGTTTTCCATCTGTCTGCGGGAAGCGACTTCGGTATCGGAACTGGTAGCATGCTGAACTTCTATGCCCAAGGTCGCGGGTTCAAACCCGGCTGAAGTCGTCGGATTTACTAAGAGCGCTAAAAACCCTCAGTTTGCTTTCCTTCGGGGGAAGTTCCAACGTTCGTTGCGAGTTGATGGTTCCGGTGGCATCTAGTAGCCAAGTTCACAGCTAGGTGTCGTTGATGGTAGTATTTTAGGTAGATTTCATTAGAAAGCTAACTATTGAAATGGGTACCATGTTTCGATTTCAGGAAAATTTCGACATATCTTCGCATTTCACATCCCCCAGACCCCAAAACCACCGTCAGTTCAAAAGTTTATATATAATTTATGTATGTATATACATATCAGTTTCTTGTGGACTCGATAACTGCCGTAATTTTGCACCAATCACTTTGAATTTTTTACCGAATATGTATACCTATAAAATCTCGGTCGAGTTCGTTACTGGGCTAAATCGGTCGTAGGGGATGAAAATGGGGGACATTTTTCGAAAAAATGAAATATTGCTATAACTCTCTGAATATGTGAAATATCGAATCCGTTCAAAGTTCATACTATGTGTCGGATAAAGCTCAAAAATTTATGTTTGAAACGTTTTTTGATAGCACCAACCATTGACCAAAGGGGTGGGAAAAAGTGGGTTTTTCGGGAAACATTAATCATATCTCTGTTAATAGGCACAATATCAAAACCTTACAAAATGGACAATATTCCCCTAATAATTACCTAAAACTTTTGTCTGAAAGAATTTTTGATATGAGCCACCATTACGCCAAGGGATGAGAAAAATGATTTCGGAATTATAAGAAGATGCCAAGAGCTATCAGTGGTTGCCATGGTAACACTACTAAATTGATGAGGGATGAGCCATCAGACGTTGCCATGTCAACGCACTTGCGCGAGATCAGACTCGGATTTCCATCTGACTAAGTGTGAAGCGGTTTCGGTGACGTAACTGGTAGCATGCTGAACTTCTATGACCAAGGTCGCGGGTTCAAAGCCGGCCAAAGTCGTCGGATTTTCTAAGAGCGCTAAAAATCCCTCAGTATGCTCTCCTTTGGAGGGGAAGTTCCAACGTTCGTTGCGAGTTGCTGATTGCGGTGGCATCTAGTAGCCAAGTTCAGAGCTAGGTGTCGTTGACGGTAGTATCTGGTAGCAACATTAGGAACTACTGCTTGAAATTGAGCGTCTGCATTCCTTACCTGAATTACAGACTAATACAGCCATCACAATTCACACCGTTTGTCAGACAGATTCTACACTCACCCAAAGTACACGGGGTTACATGACCGCGTTGTCGCAGCCCCTAAACTGAGGAACCAACCAACATCTCTGCGGGAGATATAATTTTGCGTGAAGAAGTAACAGACCGTTACATAGTTACACATCAGTGTCGAAACCTTGCATAAGGACAGTGTGACCACAAGTATAAAAATGGACTCCAAATGACAAGAAGGTTTCCGTCATCATAAGACAATAGAATGTTTAAAATATGCATAAAATGACGAAAAACAAAGTTAATTAATCTCCAATTATAAAATACTTTCACGCAATAAATGAGGTCTGATCCTTCTACGAAAACCTGCATATTCTGCCTATTTTCGCCTATCCCCAAGTTTGTCCGGAGAAATCTACCTCCGCCTTCCGGCGTGCCGAGAGGACTTTTTTATGTTCGCTATAGGATCTTGAACCATTTACTACCGACAGCAGTGGCTCCGTTCACTAAAGCGCAGCGTTAGGTCATGGGGCCTAGCTCTCTGCTGACTCGGTAGACGCGTGGGTTCGAGCCCCCCATCGGCCGTCTTTGAAATGGTTTTCTGTGGTTTCCCATTTTCAACACCAGGAGAATGCAGGGACGGTACCTTCTGACAGGCCACGGCCGCTCCCTTCCACCTCCTTGCTCTGTTTCATTCATCTTCATCATTCCATCTCTCATCCAGGCGCGCAGTTTGCCCACGGGCGTCGACTAGGAAGACCTTCACTCGGCCTCTCAGGAGGCCACACGACAAAAAACAACAACATTTACTTTCCACATACTTTGACAATTTTATTTTGTAAAGTTTGCAAATTGAATGACAACTCGTCACTGTGACTACCAAGCGACCGCTGCCCAGCCAGTTGACTTACAGATTGTGGGATGACGTCTCTCGGCCGATAACCTTGGTTTTCCTGACTGGGGCGTTGCCTCACTGTCAGACAGATACTCAATTGTCCTCACGGGGATGAGTGCACCCTGTTCCAAAAATCACGTCAGTCACTAAAATCCCTGACGGAACTATACGAGCACGGCTAAGCAAAGGGGCCACACGTAGTGTATGAAGGCTAATTAGGTAGACCTTCCTCAGAAGCCACTATTCTTCACGTGATGTTAACGGGTGCAATATAAACCAACAACAGAGTTTTAACGGAGGCAAGTCGTCGGCCTGTGTTGAAGTGGATTTTCCTACCATGATACAATAATTCGTACGGGACATAACACTATGATAGTTGTGCAGGCTACGTATAGAAATAGTGGGTGGAAGTGAACCAGACGCATTAGAAATCTGGTGGTGAACCACTGAATGTGATATCACGGGATTACAGACAACAGTGACCAACAGTACAGTCTGTCAAAAGTGTTTGCACAACAGAGAAGCACTGCAACAGGTGAGGCATTATCTACTTTCCAGAGGACTGACAGGATGCATCCCTTTATGATAGACTCCCTTGACCTCATATCATCGACGCATCAGGATACTGTGGCAACGAACGTTTGATCGGAGAATTTATTCAACGACCGAATGCTATATTGATTGAATGAATGAATGGTTGGTTGGTTCCTTAGTTTAGGGGATGCGACAACGCAGTCATGTAGCCCCGAGTACTTAGGGTGTGTGTAGAATGAATGTGGTGGAGTTTGTATGAAGAGTATTGAGAAGATATTTATCCGTTCCCAGTAAGAGTGTCGTCAAGAGTTCTGGAGAGAACTTAATTTTATTAGATTGCATCTTAGAGCACAACTTAAATATTCACGTCCACACCCCTAGTTTTTAGATTCTGACTACAACTCTTCTTCTTTTTGTCCTCTTTTTGAGTGCTATTCATTTACGGCTTGTTTGTTTTCCACGACTCCCGCCCTCGCGCGTGTTCGTATTCGAAGAAAGGGTGACTAACGGGTGTGTTGGATGGAATTGATCTCTCTCGTCTGCCATTCAGTCGCCGTGCTGAACCATGACACCGGGCGAGATTGCTACTGAGCTCGTGAAATAGCGTGTTGATTAAGGGGGTGTTTCATCAGCGTGGCCCACAGTAAGTATGGAGACAATTGGCTGCTTTTTTAACCCTCGCTTTTGCCCGTCAAATTCATTTTATGGCTGTAGTGAGATCAAACCCAGACAGGTATGTGTTTGATGAATGGTTGGTTGGTTCCTTAGTTTAGGGGCTGCGACAACGCGGTCATGTAGCCCCGTGTACTTTGGGTGTGTGTAGAATCTGATAACCGGTGTTAATTGTAATGACTGCATTAGTGTGTGTTATCTGTTTTTTTTTTAAATTCAAGCAAGGACTGCAGACTTTTGAATTTTTCATATAGTTCCTACTTTTGCCGCCAAACACCACCGTCAACGACTACTAGTTCATAACTTAGCAACCAGACGCCACCGCAGTCGGCTCTTGGCAACGAACGTAGGGACTTAAGAGCGTTGTTTACATTCTTAACCTATACAATTTAGCTTCACACAGGTGTAATTAGTGGAAGGTTCTTTAACATGCCATAAATCTATGACATGGGACACCCTAACTCTGAGAGGTAGTGGACGATATTGGCGAGGTAATCTCAGTATATGTACAACCATTAGGCAGCAGGTGACGTCAAATGGCATTCATATGCTAATTTCCTTCACTAATAAGAGAATGCGAATCAAAATGTTTTTTCTCTTAAATCCCTATTGATAGATGAATTTAAAGTTTAAAATGAATGCCAATCAACACTTGATTGTTTTTGATTGGCGTTCATTTTAAACTTTAAATTCACTAGTAATACAGGAGAGTTCGAGCGTGTTAGATAGTCAATTGCGCGTCGTAGAATGGTCTATTCAGCTGAAGGGCACAAGTTTAAACTTTAAAATATATTACAGTAAGATTAAGATTAATGAGCAGATTTAAAACAAATATTTATGAAACCTTTGTTTTATTTTGCCAGCCCCGTGGTGTTGGTGTAGCGTGCCTGCCTCTCAAAGCCCCGAGTTCGATTCCTAGCTCCGTCAGGGATTTTAGCAACTGACGTTAGGGCGGGAACGGTGTGCACTCAGCTCCATGAGAAGAATTGAGTAACTGTCTGACAGTGAGGCAATGCCCCGGTCAGGAAAACTAAGCTTAACGGCCAAGGGAACCGACGCGTTCACCACGCATCACCCCACAATCTGTAGGTCAACTGGCTGGGTGACGGCCGCTTGGTATGCCAAAGTGCTTCATAGGCTGTGGTTGCACGAGGGTGTATATTTATTTTTGCTCCAACTACGGTGATATCCTTGCGGTATTCGTGCGTAGTGGTGTGTATAGTATTGTTACGTGCCACCCCCCTAGTGGCACTTTTGTTAACTGGATTACGGTGGGTAGGAAGCACAACACCAATTACTGCTTTAAAGAAATAATTAACTTTATTGTGGCCAGAAATATACACTACTCAACAGCAAATAGCAATTATTACCTTACTCCAGTTTCCTCAAGTCGAGAATACTTCCCCTTTCACTTGTCAACAGACCACAGTTAATCCCTCGTAATGAGGTGGCCCCGTACGCTGGATGGAAATAGCTGCACTAGCTCTGTCACTCACTGTTTCACAATGCAGCACAATCACTTCTCTTCGCACTAAGTAAGCACACTCGCTCAAAACACAGTTCCTCTGTAGGAGTCTCACTTCCCCGCTCCACTAGAGGTTTCGCAAGTCACCACACTTCTGTCGCTCAGAATAATCGCTCACACTAGCTCGTAAAACACAACAACCACAACTGCTAGACAGGTCGCACTTATATAGCAGGCCGGTGATTCAATAAATGCTTCTAGATCCATCCAGGGTTCACGGCTTCTCGAGGTTTCCATCGCTGGTCCAGTCACGAATATTCTGGACTACCCCTTTGTCCAGGTAGCCCTGTTGCATAAGGCACACGCAATACAGGAGGCAGGCCACAGCCCAGCCCTGGGGCAGTTGTGACTCATGCGGCGAGTGGTGACACAAACTCACAGCCGTAACACCACCCCCTTCCTAAAAAGGCTGATCGTCCCGATCAATCATTGTTCCGTCTGTGTCCCTCCGTAGGCTGCCAGGCGATCTCGGTGCACGATCTTCATCTTCGCCCTCGGGCTCCGCTGGATCCTGTAGACGACATCGTTGATCCGTTTTACGACTCGGTACGGGCCCTCCCAGGACTTCTGCAGTTTGGGTGACAGGCCTTTCTTCCGTAATTGGTTGAAGAGCCAGATCAGGTCGTCCTCGTGGAATCCGCCGGCATCCGTCTGCTGGTCGTATCGGGTCTTCATTCGGTCGGTCTCGATCCGTAGTTTCCTCCTCGTGAACGCGTGTACGTCCTCCAGTTGGTCGACCAGTTCTTGACAATACTGGCTTACCGGGATCGGATCATTCCCAGGTCGGCCGAAGGCAAGATCGACAGGTAGACGGAGCTCCCTCCCAAACATGGCCCGGGCTGGCGTGCACCCGGTGGCTTCATGCACGGCGGCGCGGTAGGCCGGGAGAAATAGTGGAAGATGCTTGTCCCAATCCCTCTGGTGCTCGCTGACGACTATTCGGAGATGGTTCTCGATGGTGCGATTGAATCGCTCTACCATCCCGTCGGACTGAGGGTGTAGCGGCGTTGTCCTTGTCTTCCGGATTCCCAGCAGCTGGCATAGGTTCTGGAACACCTGCGACTCGAAGTTCCTCCCTTGGTCGGAGTGCAGCTCCAGGGGTACTCCGTACCGGCTGACGAATTCCTTCACCAGGGTCTCTGCAATCGTCGCGGCTTCTTGGTTAGGGAGCGCATACGCCTCCGGCCATTTGGTAAAGTAGTCGCTGACGACTAATATGTAGCGGTTCCCTGCCTCGCTTAACGGGAATGGCCCAGCAACATCGATGGCCACTCTCTCCATGGGGCCGCCCACGTTGTAGGTTTTCAGTGGACCCCGTCGTCTTCGTCCTGGGCCCTTGCTGGCTGCGCAATCGTGGCACCTCGCGCAGTAGTTCTCCACGTCTGTTCGGCATCCGATCCAGTAGAACCGCTCTCTCAGCCTCTCCAGGGTCTTCTTTATCCCTAGGTGTCCACCAGATGATCCTCCATGAACTTCCTTCAGGACTTCCTCCGTCATAGCCTTTGGAACGACGACTTGTTCCCGAGATGTCTTCCCGTCGGTGCTCTCCCAGGAACGGCAGATGAGGCCATCCCTTACAATCAGCGAGTCCCACTGCGCCCAGTAGGACTTAAACTTTGGGCTGCAGTCACTCACAATGTTCCACCCGGGTCTGGGGACACAGGCCCCCTTCCATTCGGCTATCAGTCCCAGGTCATCATCTTCTGCTTGTGCCCGCGTGAAAGATTCGCGGCTCCAGCTCCCTTGAAGTAACAAGGTAGTCCTTCGGCACTGTATCCCGGTGTTGTCCTCCCTTCGGGCACAGAAGGTGCAGTCTTCGGGGCACGGTCTTCGTGACAGGGCGTCGGCGTTAGAATGCAGCTGGCCTTTCCTGTGCTGAATCTCAAAGTTGTACTGTTGAAGCCTCTCTAACCACCGTGCGAGTTGACCCTCGGGCTGCTTGAAGTTCAGGAGCCACCGCAGGGATGCATGGTCGGTCCTGATGAGGAATTCTTGCCCGTACAGGTACTTGTGGAAGTGTTCAATGGTCTTCACGATGGCGAGCAGCTCCTTCCTGGTGACGCAGTAGTTCCTTTCTGGCTTTGACAAGGCCTTGCTGAAGTAGGCCACTACTCTCTCCTCGCCATCCACTACTTGCGACAGGATTCCCCCTATGCCAAAGTCGCTGGCATCTTTATCGACGATGAACCTTATTCCAGGTCTGGGGTAGGCCAGAATAGGCGCGGTGCACAGAGCCTGCTTGAGTTGTTCGAAGGCACTGTGGCATTCTGCTGTCCACGTCAAGAGTTGGTCCTTCTCAGTCAGTCGATGTAAAGGTTTGGCGATGTCGGCGAATCCTCTCACGATGCGACGGTAATAAGTGCAGAGACCCAGGAAGCTTCGTACTTGGGACTTGTCCTTCGGAACTGGCCACTCCCTCACAGCTGCGGTCTTCTCTGGGTCGGTGCGCACCCCTTCCTCGGAGACGATATGCCCAAGGTACTGGACCCGCTTCTGGAAGAGCTGACACTTCTTGGGGCTCAACTTCAGCTGGGCAGCCCGTAGTTTCAACAAGATCTCCTTCAGGTTGCTGTAGTGCTCCTCGAAGTTCCTCCCCAGAACGATGACGTCGTCTAGGTAGACCAGGCAGGTCTTCCAGTGTAGTCCCCTCAGAATGGACTCCATTAGCCTTTCGAAGATCGCAGGGGCGTTCCACAGACCGAATGGCATGACGGTGAACTGCCAGAGCCCGCTGCCCACAGAGAACGCCGTTTTCTCGCGGTCCTTAGGGTGGACCTCCACCTGCCAGTAACCACTCTTCATATCCAAGGTGGAGAACCATCTTGACCCTGATATGTTGTCCAGCGTGTCGTCGATCCGGGGAAGAGGGTAGCTGTCCTTCTTCGTGACGTCGTTCACCCGCCTGTAGTCCACGCAGAACCTGGTGGAACCGTCCTTCTTCTTCACAAGCACGACCGGAGAACTCCAAGGACTATGTGATGGCTCGATTACCCCTTGCTCCTTCATCTCTTCTACCATCCGGTCGACTTCGGCTTGCTTGTCGAGCGGGACACGTCGGGATGGGGCCCTAATCGGTGCGCTGTCCCCAACGTCGATTCTGTGCTGGACCAAGCTTGTCCTGCCGAAGTCTTTGCTCCCCACGGAGAAGACATCCTGGAATTCGCGTAGCAGGTCCTGAGGTTGGCGTGATTGCTCTTCGTCTAAATGGCCCTGGGATCCTTGGTACAGCTTCTGTAGTTCTTCTGGCAGGGCGCGTCTTCTTCGGTTGTCCGTCTGCAGGTGTCCGTCCGTCGTTTCTGTGATGCGGGCAATCCAGGTAACGGGCTCGCAGACTCCTAGGTTGGTGTCCCGGTGAACCGTAATATCGTAGTCGTTCAGGTTGGACAGGCGGACGTACGGCTGAGGCGTCGTGTTGATGAGGGACTTGGCAACTAGCAATCCTTTTGTCTGGATGTCCTCATATTTTGGCTCGATGACAGCCGCCACTCCCTCAGCAGTTCCGTCGACAATTACGGCGGCGCTGACCTCCGTCCTGGCAGGAACGATGACGTCTTCTCTCAGCCTTACTCGTCGTGCGGTGATGGACTCGTGCGCAGGTTGCAAAGCAAGTTCCTCACCTCCGAAGTGCAGAGTGTTGGTACCCAGATCCAAGATGATGTTGTTCTGGTCCAGGAAGTCCAGTCCAATGAGCACTTCATTTGATACGTCGGCCACAAGCACTGGATGCTTTATCGCCCGTCGACCAATGACGAACTCCAGTGATGCTTCGCCATGTACCGGTGTGGTCTCTCCGGTCGCGGTTATTAGCTGGAGGTTCCTTTGTGTGGGTTGAACTCTCCACTTCGGGATCACGGTGGGGCTGACGATGGTCCTCGATGCTCCCGTGTCGATTAGCATGGGCCAGCTCTCTCCGTTGACGACTCCGTCGACCATCAGGCTGCTATTATCCCTCCGTAACTGCGTCACACGAACTTGGGCTGCCGGGGCTTGACGACTGCCACAAGCCAAGCTTTTCCCCCCTAGGCTGGCTGAAACTTGCTTTCCTTGGCCGCGCGGTTTCCCTACGACTGACTGTCCCGACGGAAACCCTTGGCGGCGGCGATCACCGCAGTCCTTGCTCAGGTGGCCTCTCTTACGGCAGGTCCAGCAGGTCGGTAGTCCTCTTCCGGGCCGCCTCTCCGGATGTCCTCCGGCTACGTTTTTGTTGGTGGTACTGCGATTCTTGAAGAAGCGGCTTAGCGCCTCCATAAATTCGTCGGCCAGGGGCTTGGTCTCGTTGGTTTTTACTGGTTAGTCGACGTCCACTTGACGCACCCGCGCGTGCATTCTGGATGCCTGTTTTGCCGTCTCGAACTCAAGTGCGTGGCTCAGCGCATCTGTCAGGGTCTTATTGCGCGCGAGTCGCAGCGCCTGCTGAGTGTCCGAGTCCCGTAGTCCGTCGGTGAAAGTCTGCGTCGCTATCTGCTCCAGAAAGTCGGCCGGCGCTGTTGGGTAGGCGAGCCTTACGAGGCGTGCGATGTCCATCTCGAACTCCTGTAGGGTTTCCGCGTTCTTCTGTACCCGGGTCCGGAGCTGCATCTGATAGGCCTGCTGAAGATGGCTATCTCCATATCGGGACTCCATATGGGCGATCAGGGAAGCGTAGTCCTGGGATCCAGTCGGGATGGCCTGAAGGACGTTAAGGGCGTCACCTCTTAGCGCTACAATGAGAGCTGTAGCCTTTTCTGTGTTGTTCCAGTTATTTATGGAACAGGCCGCCTCGAACTGACGTAAGTAGGTGCTCCACGGGACCTTTCCGTCGAAGGTTGGGGGCGTCACTCTGCTATGTCCCGTTCCTGATATTCCCGGTGTAACGGTGGGTGGGCGTTGGCGCAGCTCGGCAACTTCCTTTTGTAAGGCGTTGAATTTCTCTTCCACCCCCATCAGCGGGCGTTGGCACAGCTCGGCAACTTCCACTTGTAAGGCGTTGAATTTCTCCTCACCCCCATCAGCGGTCGTTGGCACAGCTCGGCAACTTCCACTTGCAAGGCGTTGAATTTCTCCTCCACCCCCGTCAGTGGGCGTTGGCGCAGCTCGGCAACTTCCTTTTGTAAGACGTTGAATTTCTCCTCCACCCCCATCAGCGGGCGTTGGCGCAGCTCGGCAACTTCCACTTGTAAGGCGTCAAACTTCTTTTCCACTGCCGTGACTTCCTCACGCAGACCCAGTTCTAATTTCTTCAGGTCCTGTGTCAACTTATTCTGACCGTCTTCCATCTTCTTCTGGCCGTCTTCTAGCTTCTTCTGGCCGTCTTCTATCTTGGTTTCCATGCCATTTAACTTTTCTAGCAATGCTGCCAATTTCTCCTCCATTTTAGTTGTTTGTCTTGTAAAGGGCATGCACTCACAGGAAAATTAGAGAAAATGACCTGCTCGGGTTTTGAAACCGGGACCGTCAGGTGTTGTGCTTGAGTTCGTAATCCGGCTTCTGACACCAGTTGTTACGTGCCACCCCCCTAGTGGCACTTTTGTTAACTGGATTACGGTGGGTAGGAAGCACAACACCAATTACTGCTTTAAAGAAATAATTAACTTTATTGTGGCCAGAAATATACACTACTCAACAGCAAATAGCAATTATTACCTTACTCCAGTTTCCTCAAGTCGAGAATACTTCCCCTTTCACTTGTCAACAGACCACAGTTAATCCCTCGTAATGAGGTGGCCCCGTACGCTGGATGGAAATAGCTGCACTAGCTCTGTCACTCACTGTTTCACAATGCAGCACAATCACTTCTCTTCGCACTAAGTAAGCACACTCGCTCAAAACACAGTTCCTCTGTAGGAGTCTCACTTCCCCGCTCCACTAGAGGTTTCGCAAGTCACCACACTTCTGTCGCTCAGAATAATCGCTCACACTAGCTCGTAAAACACAACAACCACAACTGCTAGACAGGTCGCACTTATATAGCAGGCCGGTGACTCAATAAATGCTTCTAGATCCATCCAGGGTTCACGGCTTCTCGAGGTTTCCATCGCTGGTCCAGTCACGAATATTCTGGACTACCCCTTTGTCCAGGTAGCCCTGTTGCATAAGGCACACGCAATACAGGAGGCAGGCCACAGCCCAGTCCTGGGGCAGTTGTGACTCATGCGGCGAGTGGTGACACAAACTCACAGCCGTAACAGTATACACCATGCTCCCTTGCACTGTTGCACATGCGTATATGAATGCATTTTTCTTTCCATAACCTTTATGTTACAACTGCGAGTTGTAAACTCCATGTACACAAGTACCTATAGTAATAAGAAACGTTTGTCAAGAATCTGATATTGACTACAATTGTAAGGCCAGGGCAGTTATTTGCTGTTTTTATGAGCAGTATTGTACTGTCTGAAAATGAGAAACATGCTTTTCCCTGAATGCGGCTACATGTGCAGTATTTTACTGTGACAGTATGAATGGAGGCGGCAGGTTCAAGGTCGTACTGCTGAGAATAGGCCGAGTTCCATTTTCTTGCAGTAGTTTACCGTCCGTGCACTGACTCCACTGGCAGTAGTTTACTGCGGATGTATCCACCATTTTCTCTGATGCAATCTTTTATATCGAATGAGCAACAATACACACAAAATATCAGTTACAAAGAAGGATAATCTTTTCATTTTCACAATATGCCATTATATCTAGTTTTGATCGGCTTCCGCTTCACTGGACACTGTCTCTTACTGCAGTG
This sequence comes from Meconema thalassinum, assembly GCA_946902985.2. NCBI lineage: Eukaryota > Metazoa > Arthropoda > Insecta > Orthoptera > Tettigoniidae > Meconema > Meconema thalassinum. Next base: position 1,386,442,835 of record OX336388.2, on the reverse strand, counting down.
TAGCCGAAACATTTATCTTGGCAGTTCTTGAAAAAACGCAGTAAATGTAGCCAATCTCTCTACTGTAGAAAATGTGCAGTACGATACTGCTCGTGAAAGCAGCAAATAACTGCCAGTGGAGCCATGGTCTGACCGTGTATTTAGGTTAGAGCTTTCTGGTATCGAAGTACAAGACGTTTTGAGTAAATATGACTTATGGTTACAGTACCTTGCTCATGATATGATGTTTATTATGGATTCCAGTGTTTTATGGGAGGCAAGACATTGCATGGGAGACTTTTATTGACGCTGACCAGAGGAACGTAGTTCACCGCCAAGTTGAGCATTTCAATCTGTAGTGATTTAGTTTATGGTAGCGGCTTCGGTGGCGTAGTTGGTAGCATGCTGAGCTTCTATGCCCAAGGTCGCGGGTTCAAACCCGGCCGAAGTCGTCGGAATTTTAAGAGCGCTAAAAATCCCTCAGTATGCCTTCCTTCGGAGCGGAAGTAAAGCCGGCGGTCCCATGTCATAGATTTGTGGCATGTAAAAGAACCTTCCACAAACTAAGCTTGTGTGAAGCAACATTTGTTGGTAAGGTTTGAATAATGCTCTTAAGTTCCAACGTTCGTCACCGGGCGCTGGTTGCGATGGCATGTAGTAGTAGCCAAGTTCACAGCTATATGTCGCTGACGGTAGGATTTGGTAGCAAAGGTACGAACTACTTTTGAAATTATCATCTGCAGTCCTTACTTGAATTAAAAACAGATAACACACACTAATACGGTCATCAAAATTAACACCGGTTACCAGACAGATTCTACACACACACAAAGTACACGGGGCTACATGACCGCGTTGTCGCAGCTCCCAAACTAAGGAACCAACCAACCAACCAACCTTAGTGTATGGTCTTTTGTACAATTATAACTGTGTTGACGCCGTTGTACTGAATGGCTTGTTTACTACCGTTCAGCTTGAACACTGCTATGAGCAGTGTGTTAGTAAGATGTTCTTAATCGATTATCCTTATAGCTCTGCTTCTCCCACGGACTCAGGGAGGGATCATTCTTCTACCGTCGCAAGGATGGTGTCTGCTGTCCTAAACAATCTACTGGTTGTCTCACACTGATTAACTAACATTGTACCTACTCCTGTTTCTAAAGGTTTGCTCTCAGCACTAGCCTGCACGTATATGACTCATAGATTTTTTTTATGTTCATATATTTTCTTTCTTATACTAATTTGCTGCAAATCTTTAGTATTTCCGAAATAAGTAATTTCCCCATCAACCCACTCTTTAGCCGGTTTTAATCCTGAACCTTGCTGTGGTCCCAAACCATGCCTCCCAGCTTCAGCACAATAAGAACAACCAAGTTTTTGTTTGTTTTTATTACTGTTTTCAGTTTTAAAGTAATTGTGCTGAGACTCCGACCAGCATTCTGGATAATCTAGAATCACTGAACTTACTTGACCAGAAGGAATAACTGAATCACTTCCTACATTCTTAAGTTCCTCCTCAAAATCTTTGTCCTTTGAGATGATCGATCTTTTCGAAGGGCCTTGTTGGTCACAGCTAGCACTGTTCTCTTCAACGTCCCTGTTATTATCTGGAGTTTTTCGTTTGCCACTATTTAACCAGTTAAGCAAGCTCATTATTACTTTGAAATTATGATGTATGTACTTTCACACACACACACACACACACACACACACACACACACACACTTCACGTCTTTACACAGACAGTACCTAACGACAAATCAGACTCAATTCAAACAACGGCACAGCGTGGCACTGAAAACACACAAGCAAGCGTTTACCGCCAAAAGAAACCAAGTTCACAATGTTGCCAACAGCTGAACATGTATTATACATCCGGGCGCGATTGAAATGTCAAACTCCAACTCTTATGGGACCAATTAGTTCCAAGTTGTGCCACGAGATAACTCTGAACAAGTAAATAATCATTTCCGATTTTTCTTTCTGAAATCCATTGGACAATTTACAGTAGGGCTATTTTTACTGATTTTAAAAGGTAGTTTAACCGGTACGCTTTTAACGAGTTTGGATTTTAGGGGGTACGCCGTACCGGCCCAACTACAGCACTGCCCTGTATATTACCTTCATTACATAAGTAGCGGCTTTGGAGTAGCTGGTAGCATGCTGAACTGCTGTGCCCAAGATAGCGAGTTCAAACCCGACCGAAGTCGTCGGATTTTTTAAGAGCGTTAAAATCCTTCAGTATGACTTCCTTCGGAGGGGCAGTAAAGCGCGCGGTCCCATGTCATAGATTTATGGCATGTAAAAGATCCTTCCACTATCTAAACTTGAGTGAATCTAAATTTCTATAAAAGTTCCTACGTTCACCACTAGGTGCCAGTGGCATCTGGTAGCGAAAGTTGGAACTTCCTGAAATTGAACGGAACTTGTAGCTCACCCCATGGGTGTCCACTTGAAGCAGTTACCGCCTCTGGCGTGCCACACATGTCCTCAGAGAATCCAGGCACTAAAAGCCATACGCTAAATAAAAAATAAATCACACATGTGACAAAATAGCCTGATTTTAGCATGTTGTTAGTGCTACTGTTCCTAATGATCAATCTCGCGTCCTAAGTACAGTTAATTATAGGCCTACATAAACCCGAAACACGTGTTGGGAATATCTTGTACAGTTCCCATTCAAAATCTGTGTAGTAAAGATATCCCGCTGTTTCAATTTTTAGGCTAGTTTCAAAATGAATAATAATTCGTGTGAGATGTTATTCTCAACTCCGTCCCACTGATTCTTTCTTCCTTCTTTAGTTTCCGGGGGTGGTGGTGCAGTGGTCAAGCTCCTGGCCTCTCCCCAAGGTGGACTGGGTTCGATTCCCGATCAATGCATGTGAGATTTTCGAAGTGAAATGCCATGTCCTGTGGTTAGGATTCCACGAAAAAAGGAGGTCCCATGGCTTATAATCACAAGATTCATGGTCACGTAAAACTACAATCTTCCTTCCTTCTTTAGTTTCCTGGAAAAAGCATGGGCTACTCACTTCTTAAAACTTATTTTGAAAATTGTAACTTTAACTGAAAGGTGAACACATGCATTTGAAGATGTATGTACAGTTTCAAATCAAATTTGTCCTCTGTTGTGAGTCATTCCATGTTTACGTGGAATATGGTTTAAACGAAACTGCTGTTATTTACAATGCCTGCAGTCGTGTGTCCTCGAACGAAATTCTATTCAGACGTGCCACTTCATTTTGAGTAGGAGCGGAGTAGTGTAGGCTACCTGAAGTAGAAAATGTATAGTCTGTAATAATATAATAACCATTTGCTTTTTAAAATTATTATTATAGTTTCGGTCTTCTATGGACCACGTTATTTAACTGCCTTCTCCCTCGTTCTTTAACATTGGCCCAGTATTCACGCATTCTTCTTCGGTGAGCTTCTTTTCGTTCTTCGGTCCACTTCTTGCCGGTTTTCAATATGGGTTTTGGCTGAAAACTCTGTATTTCCCCCCAAGTTTAATTTAATTTTAAAACAAACGAGGATGCAGCATTCGTCAATTGATGTATGGTATGTAACAGAGGCATCTCGAAGATAAGATATTAGACTCTATCTTACGAGGGCCAGAGTTAGTAAACACGAGGTTAGTGTTCGTTATTATTTAGTTATTTATTAAACAAATATTAAATTTTATTTATGTAGGCCTATGTATTTATTTATTTAGCCGACAGCGGTAGCTATGCTCGCTCAAGCACAGTGCTAGGCCATAGGGCCAAGCTCTCTGCGGACTCGGTAGAGGTGGATTCGAGCCCCAGCGTCGGCTGTCCTTGATATGGTTTTCCGTGGTTTCCTCCATTTTCAACTCCAAGCAAATGCTGGTACGGTACCTTCTGACAGGTCATGGTCGCTTCCTTCTATATTCTTGTCCAGCTTCATTCATCTTCATTCATTTCATCTCTCATTAACTCCTCTAATGAGGTTGACGTCAAAAAGGGCATCCAACCGTAAAAACCATCTGCCACATAGAATTTCATCGCATCTCATCTCGGACCCCATTGGAAACGGGAATAATAAGGGGTTGACATATATACATACATCCATTTATTTATTTATTTATTTATTTATTTATGGGCTTGGACAATGTCTTCATTTCAGCTCTATGTACTTTGTGTGTGTGTAAAACCTGTCTGATAAACTCTGTTATTGTGGTGTCTGTAGTTGTTTGTGTATTGGTCATTAAGACTAGGATATGGAATGAGGTGGCCGTGGCCTTCAGTTAGTAACCAACCTGGCATTTGCTTGACGTAGAAGTGGAAAACCACGGAAAGGCACTCCTAGGGTGACTGAGGTGGGAATCGAACACACCTTTTCTCAGATTTGCCTCGCGAGGCTGATGAAAACTCCGTTCCAACCTTCAGTCTAGAATTAAATGTCTTTGCAGAATTGGGAATCAAACCCGGGTCCTTTGAGGCCGGAGTCTCAATACGTACCCTGAGACCAGGAAGAATGGTGAAGCTAGTGTTAACATTGGACACATCTCCACCTTCTTGAAATTTAACAAATTGAGAACTAAACCATATTTCATATCTGGATTTCCATGTACGTTGGCTTCCAGTCTCATTCTCAAGGAGACCACCTCATGGTGTAGCGGCTAGCATTCTTGGCTGTTGCCCCGGAGGTCCGAGTTCAATGACCATGATATGCAAGTCCCTCAAATGAACACAACAAAACCATTTCAAGGACAGGCCTATTAGTATTACAAGATTTTTGTGGTATACCACACAAGCCTAAACGACAATATACTCCAAAATACTTCATTGTGATACATCGTACATTAGCTAGGGTTCTGTGTTCTTGCAGCGAGCTTCATCGGTGTTTTAACAAACCTGCTATACCGAGTTTGCGGTTCTCCCACACAAAGCCTTCACAAGATATCCCAATAATTCTCGATGAGCAGTCAAAGATCTTTGCAATAATTACATCGAGGCTCCAATAAGGCCTACGTTGGCGTTCATATTGTCGTGTATTATAGTCAAAAGCAGTACTGATCGGCCTAATTGAGCGTTATTGAGAAAAGGGCCACAAACTGATATTTACATTATAGAAAGGCGTATTTATACATACTTTTGGTTATTACGTAGAATTTCTCCCTTTAAGAGCTTATTATTGAAACCGTACGCAATCGAGAAAATCCTCTTACTCACCCACGTACCGCCTCTGAAAGGCGAACCTCCAAATGGTAAGTCAATTCTTGAGATACTCGCTTATACATTTCCTGACCACACAGTAACCGAGTGTAGTGACTGATGAGTATTTTCGTGTTTTCCCGCTTCTATTCCAGAAAATCTGTTACGATGGTTCGTATCCTTATGCCACGTGCTTCCTTCCCAATCCTGGCTTTAGTTACAAGTATACACACTACAGGTACCACAATAACACAGGTTATCAAACAAATTTTAAACACATCCAAGCAAATTGGGCTGATGACCACTATAGCAAAACCCTAAATGGAACAACAAGAAGTAAACTTTTCCTAATTTTCAGCAGTACCCTGAGAAAGTAGAGTACTAGACCAACACAAGACTTGGTGAGAGATGACAGGTGATGGCGGTATTGATTGTGTGGGTGGGGAGACGGTCGGTCGCTATCCAGCGCGGAAAGAGGTCGCCCACGTGCTGCGTAACGTAACGCTTATTCGCTCACATTTAATTGCACTTGTGCTGCTTCATTTGTTATAATGCCTGCCATGGTGGGTGAGTTGTTATCGTGTCGGACTGCCAACCCCTAGCTTGCAGGTTCGTTCCTGGCCATGGCAAATGATTTTTGAAAGGCGACAAATATCTCAACATGCATGTCATACGTTGTTGGAATGTTAAAGAACCCATTTGAATTCAGTAGGCCGAGTTCATAATGGCAAAATTAGACTCGGGATTTTCCGCCACACAAAGTTCCTCCTTTCTCTACTAGAAAGCGCTATACTGTAGTGTCAAGGAGCATAGATATCTAACCTCCTTGACTTTCATAGCGCTCCATGGAACAGCAAAAAGGCGACTTGCAAGCTTGCACCCGGCCCCGAGGCCTTATGATATTATTTATTATTATTATTAATAATAATAATAATAATAATAATAGTAGCTTGAAACCATACATTTAGAAGGTCATACAAAAATTGCAGAAATTGAAAAGCAAGAACGCAAAATTCTTAGAAAAATATTCAGTCCCACACAAGAAAATGAAATTTGGATCAAGAGACGAACTGCAGACCTCTACAGTCTCACAAACACTGTACGCAGGAGAGGTTTGAATGTTTTGTTGGGCACATATTTAGGATGAACTTCAATAGACTAACAAAAGAAGTATTCAATATAATTAATACCGAAAATACGAGGATAGATTGGCTGGTGGAAACAAGGGGGGACCTGATGAGTTGAACGTCACAAAAAAAACAAATCTTCAGAACCTCGGTGCATAAGCACATAAGAGTCGTCCAGTTGCAAAACTCGTTTAATCCACTTGTGAACAAGGATCATGTCGTAAAATTTTTTATTTAATTTTTTATTTCATTTTACTTTATTTTATTTTGTTTTATTTTGTTTAATTTAATTTACTTTTGTTTTGTTTTATTCTGATTTTGTTTTATTTTGTTTTAAATTGTTTTGTTTTGTTTTATTTTGTTTTTGTTTTATTTTGTTTTTATTTTATTTTGATATTCCAGAAAACAAACCCAAAACCAAAAACAGAAAGCACGAAGAAAAAAGCAAAATTCAAAAACAAAAGCAGAAAACAAAAATCAAGAAACACTAAGAAAAAACAAAATTCAAAAATAAGCAAAAGCAGAATACAAACTCAAAACCAAGAAAGAAAATCAAGAAGTAAATCTCAAAAGCAAAAGCACAAATCAAACACAAAACCAAAAACCAAAAACACAAAGCAAAAAGAAAAAAAGTAGAAAACAACAAACACAAAGGATACGTGAGGCAAAGTCAAGAGAAACGTTTCTCATGAAAATTATTCTTATTCACAAGTGGATTAAACGAGTTTTGCAACTGGACGACTCATATTGAGCCCGAATTCGGCTTATTTCAGGTCATATTAGTGGTCATTTAGGTAGATTTCTTTAGAAAGCTAACTATTGCAATGGGTCCCATGTTTCGACTTCCGGAAAATTTCGACATATCTTCGCGTTTCACATCCCCCAGACCCCAAAACCACCGTCAGTTCAAAAGTTTATATATAATTTATGTATATATGTATCTATCTATCTATCTATCTATCTATCTATATATATATATAGATAACTGCCGTAATTTTGCATCAATCACTTTGAATTTTTTACATAATATGTATCCCTATAAAATCTCGGTCGAGTTCGTTAATGGGCAAAATCGGTCAAAGGGGGTGAAAATGGGGGGCTTTTTTCGAAAAAGTGAAAAATCGCTATAACTCTCTTAATACATGAAATATCGAATCCCTTCAAAGTTCATAATATGTGTCGGATAAGTGCCAAAAATTTATGTCAAATAAGTTTTTTGATAGCACCAACCATTGACCAAAGGGGTGGGAAAAAGTGCGTTTTTCGGGAAACATTAACCATATCTCTGTTAATAGGCACAATATCAAAACCGCACAAAATGGACAATATTCCTCCGATAATTACCTAAAACTTTTGTCTGAAAGAATTTTTGATATGACCCACCATTACGCCACGGGGTGAACAAAATGATTTAAATTATAAGAAAATGCCAAGTGCCAAGAGAGGTTGCCATGACAACTTTACTTTTAATTGATAAGGGATGAGCCATCAGCAGTTGCTATGACAACGCCACTGCACGAGATCACATTCAGTTTTCATATGTCTGTGGGAAGCGACTTCGGTATCGGAACTGGTAGCATGCTGAACTTCTATGCCCAAGATCGCGGGTTCAAACCCGGCTGAAGTCGTCGGATTTACTAAGAGCGCTAAAAAATCTGAGTTTGCTTTCCTTCGGAGGGGAAGTTCCAACGTTCGTTGCGAGTTGCTGATTGAGGTGGCATCTAGTAGCCAAGTTCACAGCTAGGTGTCGTTGACGGCAGTATTTTAGGTAGATTTCATTAGAAAGCTAACTATTGCAATGGGTACCATGTTTCGATTTCCGGAAAATTTCGACATATCTTCGCGTTTCACATCCCCCAGACCCCAAAACCACCGTCAGTTCAAAAGTTTATATATAATTTATGTAATATATGTATACTAGCAGTAGTACCCGGCTTCGCCCGGTGGAATGATGATAATGTTTTAAGGTCTCCTTAGAAATATAATGGACTTAAAATCTAAGTCATTTGCCCTTTTGATAAGGATGATAATAAAAACTACTGTTGAATTGACACGTCAAACTTACAAACTACCGTAATAGAAATACATATTTCAAAATTCACAGGCGAGGAAGACTTATTGTGTGTGGTGATTAATGGTGTAATGGGCGTAACATCTACTGTAGGTCATTTGCTCTTATGATCAGGATGATAAGGGAAACTACTACCGGTATTGAATTGACACTACAACGTATAATGTACACAATGTACTGTAATAAAAATAACTATATGGTGGCTTCGGTGGCGTATTTGGTAGCATCCTGAGCTTCTATGCCCAAGATAGCGGGTTCAAACCCAGCCGAAGCCGTCGGATATTTTAAGAGCGTTTAAAATCCGTCAGTATGCCTTTCATCGGAGGGGAAGTAAAGCCAGCGGTCCCATGTCAGATTTATGGCATGTTAAAGAACCTTCCACTAATTACACCTGTGTGAAGCTAAATTGGATAGGTAAACAACGCTCATAGATGTCTACGTCCGTTGCCAAGAGCCGACTGCAGTGGCGTCTAGTAGCTAAGTTCCGAACTTGGCCTAGTAGTCGTTGACGGTGGCGCTTGGCGGCAAAAGTACAAACTATTTGAAGAATTCTAAGCTGCAGTTTGTACTTAAATTAAAAAACAGATAACACACACTAATACAGTTATCACATTTAACACCGGTTATCAGACAGATTCTACACACACCCAAAGTACACGGGGCTACATGACCGCGTTGTCACAGCCCCTAAACTTAAGAACCAACCAACCAAAAATAAATATTTTAAAAATCACAGTCGAGAAAGACTTTATGCGGCGGTGATTATTGGTATGATGCGCGTAACATCTAGGTCATTTGCACTTATGATGATAATAATAAGGTAATGAAAAAATGACTACTAAACGAACATGGTGTTATTTTAAAACTGATATAGGTAATTCAGGTGTCTAGCTTCGATGTCTTCCAAAGTCTCAACCTTATTTTCTGGCTTAGGCCTGTACTGGATGCGTCTAGTGAAAGAGCGTACTGCTCGGCAAAGACAAAGAATATAGGTCCAAGCTGCACGAACCTGAGATGATCGCAGATGATGACGAAATATGATGACACACGTTCGGGGTTCCCCGTCCTATACAGATTGACCGGGAATCACTCACTGTTTCGCAACGGCTCTGTGCTGGCATCAGCATAGACAGCAGGAGATAACACGGCGGGCTCTGGAAAGTACTCTCAAGTCACCTCGCGATGAATTAGCAAGCTATTCTCACATCTGACCCCCCCCCCCAGGGTCTCACAACTTGTGGGACGTGGGTTGGCGACCACGGAACCCCAACTGAGTCTGGCATCGCTTCTACTTCCTGGCGCCGGGCTTATTTCAGTTCTCTTTCCTGTCGGCCTCCCTTGGTCAACTCTTGTTCTCTTCCGACCCAGACTGTATTAGGGTATCCGAGGGCTAGGGAGTCTTTCAATTTCCCGCCTTAATTGGCTTTGTCTCATCTTTCCTGATACCCTCATTCTTCGAGGGGTCTGCCTTCTTTTCCTTTTCATAATATCTCCTGTCTTATGCTCAAGGCCCTCAAAGAGGCAGGGTGTGTGTAGACCCACCACTTCTGGTACACCCTCAAGGGCTCATGACTGGTGAGTTAGGAAGCTGGCAACCCCGAGGAATTCCTGAGCTACTTGCAGGAAATGGAGTGGTATGTCAGAAATTTCAAGTGGACAGTGTTACGCATCGCGTTCCAAAGGGTAAGTATACACACTTTGTTTTCGATCGGTGAACGATGTAGATTTGTACCAAAGGGCCTTAATGCGGGAAATGGAGTGGTCTGTCTGAAATTTCGAGTGGACAGTGTTACTCGTCGAGTTCCAAACGGTAATTATGTAAAATCTGGCTGAGATCGGTGAAACGGTGTAGTTTTGTGCCAAGGACCAAAATGCAGGGAATGGAGTGGCCTGTCCAAATTTTAAAGTGGACAGTGTTACTCATCGGGTTCCAAAGGGTAATTATGTAAATTCTGGTTGAGATCGGTGAAACGGTGTAGTTTTCTGCCAAAGGGCCAAAAAGCAGGGAATAGTGTGGTCTGTCCGAAATTTAAAGTGAACAGTGTTACTTGTCGGGTTCTACGGGTAAGTATATAACATTGGGGTCAGATCGGTGAAACGGTGTAGATTTGTGCCAAACAGCCTAAATGCAAGGGATGGAGTGGCCTCGCCACAATTTCAAGCAGACAGTGTTAGTCGCAGTGTTCCAAAGGGTAAATATACAAATTTTGGTTGAGATCGGTGAAACGGTGTAGATTTGGGACAAAGGGCATAAATGCAGGGAATGGAGTGGTCTGTCCGCAATTTCAAGCAGACAGTGTTACTCGCTGGGTACCAAAGGGTAAGTTGCCGAATATTGGTTCTGATCGGTGAAACGGTGTAGATTTGTGCCAAAGTGCCTAAATGCAGAGAATGGGGTGGTCTGTCCGAAATTTTAAGTGGACAGTGTTACTCGCAGGGTTACAAAGGGTAAGTATACAAAGTTTGGTACAGATCGGTGAAACGGTGTAGATTTGTGCCAAAGGGCCTAAATGCAGGGGACGGAGTAGCCTCTCCGCAATTTCAAGCAGACAGTGTTAGTCGCAGTGTTCCAAAGGGTAAATATACAAATTTTGGTTGAGATCGGTGGAACGGTGTAGATTTGGGCCAAAGGGCCTAAATGCAGGGAATGGAGTGGTCTGTCCGCAATTTCAAGCAGACAGTGTTACTCGCAGGGTTCCAAAGGGTAAGTATACAAATTTTGGTTCAGATCGGTGAAACGGTGTAGATTTGTGCAAAAAGGGCCTAAATGCAGGGAATGGCGTGGTCTGTCCGAAATTTCAAGCAGACAGTGTTAGTCGCAGTGTTCCATAGGGTAAATATACAAATTTTGGTTGAGATCGGTGAAACGGTGTAGATTTGTGCAAAAGGGCCTAAATGCAGGGAATGGAGTGGTCTGTCCGAAATTTCAAGTGGACAGTGTTACTCATCGGGTTCCAAAGGGTAAGTAAACACATTTTGTTTTCGATCTGTGAACGATGTAGATTTGTGCCAAAGGGCCTAAATGCGTGGAATGGAGTGGTCTGTCCGAAATTTCGAGTGGACAGTGTTACTCGTCGAGTCCCAAAGGGTAATTATGTAAATTCTGGTTGAGATCGGTGAAACGGTGTAGTTTTCTGCCAAAGGGCCAAAAAGCAGGGAATAGTGTGGTCTGTCCGAAATTTAAAGTGAACAGTGTTACTTGTCGGGTTCTACGGGTAAGTATATAACATTGGGGTCAGATCGGTGAAACGGTGTAGATTTGTGCCAAACAGCCTAAATGCAAGGGATGGAGTGGCCTCGCCACAATTTCAAGCAGACAGTGTTAGTCGCAGTGTTCCAAAGGGTAAATATACAAATTTTGGTTGAGATCGGTGAAACGGTGTAGATTTGGGACAAAGGGCATAAATGCAGGGAATGGAGTGGTCTGTCCGCAATTTCAAGCAGACAGTGTTACTCGCTGGGTACCAAAGGGTAAGTTTCCGAATATTGGTTCTGATCGGTGAAACGGTGTAGATTTGTGCCAAAGTGCCTAAATGCAGAGAATGGGGTGGTCTGTCCGAAATTTTAAGTGGACAGTGTTACTCGCAGGGTTACAAAGGGTAAGTATACAAAGTTTGGTACAGATCGGTGAAACGGTGTAGATTTGTGCCAAAGGGCCTAAATGCAGGGGACGGAGTAGCCTCTCCGCAATTTCAAGCAGACAGTGTTAGTCGCAGTGTTCCAAAGGGTAAATATACAAATTTTGGTTGAGATCGGTGGAACGGTGTAGATTTGGGCCAAAGGGCCTAAATGCAGGGAATGGAGTGGTCTGTCCGCAATTTCAAGCAGACAGTGTTACTCGCAGGGTTCCAAAGGGTAAGTATACACATTTTGGTTCAGATCGGTGAAACGGTGTAGATTTGTGCAAAAAGGGCCTAAATGCAGGGAATGGCGTGGTCTGTCCAAAATTTCAAGCAGACAGTGTTAGTCGCAGTGTTCCATAGGGTAAATATACAAATTTTGGTTGAGATCGGTGAAACGGTGTAGATTTGTGCAAAAGGGCCTAAATGCAGGGAATGGAGTGGTCTGTCCGCAATTTTAAGTAGACAGTGTTATTCACAGGGCACCAAAGGGTAAGAATACGAATTTTGGTTCTGATCGGAGGAACGGTGTAGATTTGGACCAAAGGGCCTAAATGCAGGGAATGGGGTGGTCTGTCCGAAATTTTAAGTGGTCAGTGTTACTCGCAGGGTTCCAATGGGTAAATATACAAATTTTGGTTGAGATCGGTGAAACGGTGTGGATTTGGACCAAAGGGCCTAAATGCAGGGAATGGGGTGGTCTGTCCGAAATTTCAAGTGGACAGTGTTACTCGCAGGGTTCCGAAGGTTAAATATACAACTTTTGGTTCAGATCGGTGAAACGGTGTAGATTTGTGCAAAAGGGCCTAAATGCAGGGCATGGGGTGGTCTGTCCGAAATTTAATGTTGACAGGGTCACCCGCAGGGTTCCAAAGGGTAAGTATACAAATTTTGGTTCAGATCGGTGAAACGGTGTAGATTTGTATGCATAACAGACAGACAGACAGACAGACAGACAAACTTTGTGCTTTATATATATAGATAGATAGATATATGTATATCAGTTTCTTGTGGACACGATAACTGCCGTAATTTTGCACCAATCACTTTGAATTTTTTACCGAATATGTATACCCATAAAATCTCGGACGAGTTCGTTACTGGGCTAAATCGGTCGAAGGGGATGAAAATGGGGGACTTTTTTTTTTTTTGAAAAAATGAAATATTGCTATAACTCTCTTAATATGTGAAATATCGAATCCGTTCAATGTGTCGGATAAAGCTCAGAAATTTATGTTTGAAACGTTTTTTTGATAGCACCAACCATTGACCAAAGGGGTGGGAAAAAGTGTTTTTTTCGGGAAACATTAATCATATCTCTGTTAATAGGCACAATATCAAAACCGTACAAAATGGACAATATTCCCCTAATAATTACCTAAAACGTTTGTCTGAAAGAATTTTTGATATGAGCCACCATTACGCCAAGGGATGAGAAAAATGATTTCGGAATTATAAGAAAATGCCAAGAGCTATCAGTGGTTGACATGGCAACACTACTAAATTGATGAGGGATGAGCCATCAGACGTTGCCATGACAACGCACTTGCGCGAGATCAGATTCAGATTTCCATCTGACTAAGTGTGAAGCGGCTTCGGTGACGTAACTGGTAGCATGCTGAACTTCTATGCCCAAGGTCGCGGGTTCAAAGCCGGCCAAAGTCGTCGGATTTCCTAAGAGCGCTAAAAATCCCTCAGTAAGCTTTCCTTTGGAGGGGAAGTTCCAATGTTCGTTGCGAGTTGCTGATTGAGGTGGCATCTAGTAGCCAAGTTCACAGCTGGGTGGCGTTGACGTTAGTATCTGGTAGCAACATTAGGAACTACTGCTTGAAATTTAGCGTCTGCATTCCTTACCTGAATTACAGACTAATACCGCCATCACAATTCACACCGTTTATGAGACAGATTCTACACTCACCCAAAGTACACGGGGTTATATGACCGCGTTGTCGCAGCCCCTAAACTGAGGAACCAACCAACATCTCTGCGGGAGATATAATTTTGCGTGAAGAAGTAACAGACCGTTACATAGTTACACATCAGTGTCGAAACCTTGCACAAGGACAGTGTGACCACAAGTATAACAAGTAGTTCCGTGAAGAACTGTACAGCCTATTTTCATATATCCTGCTCATGTTAATTGCCTCTATCAACATACAAAATTTCAGTTTAATTGCTGTATCAAATTCGTAGATATTGATAACCGTCTAAATATTTCAGATGGTCGCCAGGTTGGATTTTTATATTTGTACTATTATATTAAGATTATTGTGTAAGTGTGGTATTCAAACTTCAATCGCATGATTAGAACACAAGAAGTAAAAACGAGATTTTAAAATTACGCACAGCAGCCATCTTGTGATTATGCAAACAATTGAAATAAATTAGATGCCAGTGGATCAACATTTGTGTAAGCATTTAAAACGTGCAACGTTTCACGGCACTCGGATAGTTAATTCGCGAGAAACGTCCATTTAAATATTTATACTTCGCGTCGCCGCCATGTTGGATTCGTGCCCACCAGGTTACTGAAAGTCCTATAGGTGAACATATGTTCATAGCAGGCGCGTGTATTCCATGGATGTAAGGTAAGCATTGCTTACCCAAGTAAAAATAATAATGACGGGTACAATAATTATTTACTTTGGTTATAGTGATATTCCAGTCTCCGTGTCCTGTATTGTTTTAATGAACCTATTCACAATTCGTTGTTCTTTTATGCCTACTGCGAGTTCTTTGCGGAGTCGCTTGCAGCAGCACAATAGCGTGACATGCCCTCTTTTGGTATTTCTTGGTACTGCAGGATGAGTGAAAGCGAAGGCTAGGAAGCAATTCCATTAGTTACATACCTTAGGCCGAAAACAAGGAGCGGTCAGTTATCAAAGATAGTGTGTTTACTCGCCCATTATAGTTTGAAATAGCGTGTCAGTGTTTGTGTAAAACAACTTTTTATATGTTGTGTTAAAACGTGTGATTGTTTTACAGTGGTAAGCCGTCAGTTTTATAGTTTAGCGATATAATGTTGTCTAATGCAATATAAGGGAGTAGGGTATCCAGTAGACGTTTTTGTTTACACTAGTAGGCGTGATAAATCTGTAAAAATATGGCACCGGGAGTTGGGTCTAGAGATGACACCGTGTGATGTGCGGTACATTTGAGAACAAAATATTAATTTTATTAGGAAGTCGTCCAACTCCTCAATTGAGTAGGACTATTAACACGAAAGTGAAAGCTTGTATTCGCTATTTTAACTAAACGTATAACATTTATCATTGATTTCAATTGAGATAGATTTACTTTGTAAGTTCAAAAATATCCCAAACTTCTACAACTGGGTCTTCAATGATTTTGTGAAGAAAACCATTGCTTACCCTAAGTAAAATTCCACCACACGCCACTGGTTCATAGTCTCTATGAACATAAAAATTTCAGTTTGGTTGCTGTAAAAGATTCATAAATATTGAGAACCGTCTAAATATTACGGAAGCTTGCCATTTAGGATTGTTATATGTATAGGCCATAGAGTTATGTACCATTCAAGGTCACTTATTTCCTAGGTTCA
This sequence comes from Meconema thalassinum, assembly GCA_946902985.2. NCBI lineage: Eukaryota > Metazoa > Arthropoda > Insecta > Orthoptera > Tettigoniidae > Meconema > Meconema thalassinum. Next base: position 1,386,427,302 of record OX336388.2, on the reverse strand, counting down.
TTATTCAAACTTTCACTTCGATCGCATGATTACGACACAAGAAATAAAAACTTAATTTTAAAATTTCGCACAGCCGCCATTTTGAAGTTATGTAAACAATTGAATTAAATTAGATGGCAGTACATTACAATCTGCAAAATCATTTACTGTACCACATTTCACTGCGCTCAGAGAGTTAACTCACGAGAAAAGTCTATTAAAATATTTCAAATTCGCTTGGTCGCCATGTTCGTTTTGTACTTTGCAGGTTTATGAATTATACATAGGTAAACTTGTATCAGTACCCTTTATCACCGTACAAAATTGCAGGGTGATATCTGTAATAGTTTCGGGGATATAGAATGTCAGTGAAATATTTCGCACAGCCGCCGTTTTGAGGTTATGTAAACAATTGAACTAAATTAGACTCCAGTGCATTGCAATGTGTATAAATATTTGCTGTACCAAGTTTCATTACGTTTGGATAGTTAAATCGCGAGAAAAGTCTATTTAAAAGTCTCCACTTCGCTTGGCCGCCATGTTGGTTATGTAGTAACCAGGTTTTTGAAATTTTCATAGGTGAACTTCTAGTAGTACCCTTTATCACCGTACACAATTTCAGGGCGATATCCGTTATAGTTTCGGAGATACTGAATGCTAGTGAAATATTTCGCACAGCCGCCATGTTGGATTGGTGAGACGTAACAAAATTCGATGGGCACGGTCGACGTCGCCGGGAATAGTGCTATGAACTTACCGAGTTTCACTGAAATCGCTCCAGCCGTTTAGATTTTATTAGGGGACACACACACACACACACCTCACACACACACACACACACACACACACACACACACACACACACACACACACACACACGGACAAAAGGTGATCTCATAAGCCTATTTTTTCAAAATTGAAAATAGGCTAAAAATGGAATCCAAATGACAAGAAGGTTACCGTCCCCGTAAGACAATAAAATGTTTAAAATATGTTTAAAATGAAGAAAAACAAAGTTAATTAATCTCCAATTATAAAATACTTTCACGCGATAAATGAGGTCTGATCCTTCTACGAAAACCTACATATTCTGCCTATTTTCGCCTATCTCCAAGTTTGTCCGGTGAAATCTACCTCCGCCTTCCGGCGTGCCGAGAGGACTTTTATTTTATCCACAATTGTAATTGGTGTTGTATGGTAAAAATGATATTGGATTCATTCTAAGAATTGAGTTTGTGCTAAGTTGAGTAATTTCAATTGTATCTTGGGACGGCTGGAGAAGGTCATTTTCATATGGTAAAGAACTGGACTGCGCATATATTGAGATTATTGTGGTATCTACGAGTTCTGTGAAGGTAACGCGATAACCAATCAGGAAGTTTGGTTCTACTCGGAAGACTTAGAAACGTCATCACATTATATGTATTTCCAGTAATAAGCATTATTAAGAAGATTATATCACTTGAGAAGACGTCTATATTCATGAGGAAGCTTCTGATTTTATTATAAGGAAGTAGATAATCGCTGTACTATGTTTAATTGCTTTATACATGTACGCGAAATCTACCCCCTCCCCTAGCAAGTTGGTGGCTATGGAGAAGTCCTGGCAGGAGCGGGGAGAGGGGAGGTTCATTCCGTCTTATGAAATCGAGACGTGAGGTAAGAGAGGTGTCGTCCCCAATGTAGCACTCAAGGTTAAACTTGAAGTAGCGGGCATTGTCTACCCTGTCGAGCCGACTGCACTCCTTGGACCGCACCGTGAGCCAAGCTGAGGGAAGAAGGCCGGACTAGCTTTGCAGTATATTGAAACTATGCGAAGTTGAATCGAAGCTTATAACAGTGAAAGTACTGACGATGAAGCAATCCCACGACTACATGCGTGTGTCTAATGAAGTTACAGATAGTCAGCTGTGTATTTCAGCGAGTTTAGTACGAAGATATTGGCATAAAGCACAGAAACAGTGCGTGTTTGAAAAACGTCAGGCTAGTAACAGCATATATGAGTGCAAGCGAGCGAGAGTGGGTAAAATAGGGACTTGCAGTACAGCTGCCAGAACGTGCCTTGCTACAGAACTGTGTGTAGGAACATTGAGTCAGCATAACTTGGGTCGTGAATCGTCTTTTAATTCCAGAAATGGCCACCTGCGATGTGAGCGCTATTCACTCGTAATCTGCATTACCGACCATGCTACAGAGGAGAGCGCGTACGGTGGCAGGTGCGAGAGAGAGAGCGTTTTGCACTTAGAGAGACAGAGACATGCACTGCGATGTCGCCAGACTGCTCTTCCCGCAATGTTGCTAATTGCTATGATGCAAGTCAGTCAGCATTCAACCTGCACTCAGCCGACTTCTCAGTTTTCTTCCCTCAGTCTCTCTGCAGGACTTACGCAACCTGCCCAAGCGCATGTTGTAATGCAGTCAATCTTCGCCTCGTCCGTAATTCTCTCAACATCTGCTATTCGGAACGTTTTTTTTCTCGCAACATAAGATTTCACGTGTGCCCACAATTGGGTTGTACAGGCCGGACGTTTGTTTTAGACGAGTGAAAAATCTTAATGGAAGCCTGGAGGCGAGTTACTACAGTACCTGTGTTGTTATCAGCTGCCCCAAGTGGTCCGATGATTGACAAAGCTGTCTTGACACTACTGCTGAAGTACAGTGATTGGCAAATATAATGTCGTTTTGTTCGTAACTACGTAACGTGTACTTCCACGTCACACAATACTTCGACATGGACTGTACAGGCCGGACGTTTGTTTTAGACGATTGCCCTTGACCTTGAAGCCTGTAGGTGAGCCTACACACACTCACTCTCTCACCCTATCGTTTCACACCTGTCACCACCGATCTGATGTAATGGAATTCCAGACTTGAGCAGACAGTACAGTCCACATCGATGTATTGTGTGTCGCGGAAGTACACGTAACCCGTACGTAGTTACGAACAGAATGTCATTATATTTGCCAATGACTGTACTCCTAGCAGTAGTGTGAAACGGCTCAGTCAATCATCAGACCGCTTGGGGCAGCTGATAACAACACAGGTACTGTAGTAACTCGCCTCCAGGCTTCCATTATGATTTTTCACTCGTCTAAAACAAACGTCCGGCCTGTACTGTCTGCTCAAGTCTGGAATTCCATTACATCAGATCGGTGGTGACAAGTGAGAAGCGATAGGGTGAGAGTGACTGTGTGTAGGCTCACCCGCAGGCTTCAAGATCAAGGACAATCGTCTAAAACAAACGTCCGGCCTGTACCAAAACTACACGATGTCCACGCAGGGCCGCGACGGTAGAGAGCGATCATGGGCCCCACGGTAATGACTGCCGCCCCACATTTGAGTTCTTTCCGTGAAATCCTAATATTCATTTTTTTTTCTTAAAATAAATTAAAATGTCGATATTTGGTTATGTGAAATTATGTAGGAAAGGGAAGCTATTCAATTTATTGATTTTTCACCAACCAGGCCTTTTGCGGGGACATAATCTCATTTTATATTCATTCGTAAACGTTGTACTTTTAAATTTCGTAGCGTGCCTACATTTTCCAAGTTGCCATAAGCATTGTAACGCTTGAAATTTCACCTGCTGCCAATGGACTATGCACCTAGGTAAATAACAGTTCTTTAGAAATAACTGAAATTGGAACGAATGTTTTCGCTCTACAACGGCTCAAGAATCACCATTGTTTTAAAGTTTACTCAATTTACCTTTCAAGAGTTTGCTTGGTGAGAATTCAAACGTAACGTTGTGCTTATTTTCAAAATTCAGACGAATTCGTATTTCAATATTATGCAAGATTTTTCTTTGGACTTATTGAAAAGCAATTAAGAAGCCGTGATTTCCTCTTTCGGGCCCTTCAGTACGCTCGGGGCCCCAGGGCTGTAGTCCCATTTGCCCCTCCTTTTCGTCAGACCTGTGTCCGCGTTGTCTTGCTATTTCATCAATTTCGTACGTACAATGCGCGGCTTTGTGAAGGAACAACTCCACACTGGTTTGTGATGGGTTGTGGGGAATATCATTAGAAGACAACCACTCGATAATGTAAGCCTTTCTGTTATTCGAGGTGGCTTTGTTAATTTGCACTGGGAGAATGCTCGCATTGTCCATAATAACTGAATATGGACGGAGGTCTGGCAGTAATTGTTCGGTAAACCATCGTTTAAAACGAGCTTGTCTTTTCTGAACGGCAATCGTCAGATTTCTCAAGAGTTCGATACTAACCCTCCTTTGGTAGCGTAGATTACTATTGTAATCCAGGTTCATTTGTTTTATATCTGAGAACATAATACACTAGATTTTATATTACATATATTTTATAATCGACCCCGACAATTATATGTCAGAAAACTGTATCCTAATGATGGTCATTATAACACTATTTTTCATTATGAAACAGTTTCTCCCACCAATCACAGCTCAAGAAACAGTTGTTTGACCAATTAGATAAGGATAGCATCGCACCTGCGCTGAGTTCCAAGGCCTTCTAATTTAAATTTCACTGCGTTGCCTAGTGTCATAGTGGGGTAATCGAGGAGGCCATGGTCAAATACAAACATTCTCTGCGTCCCATGCGCTCTGTTCGGTACATAAAACTGGCGAAATCTCGACAGATATTTATGAATATTTATGTTCGAACATAAAATAGTTATAATAATTATCGTCGAACATAAACAGTCGTATGCAACTCGCCTATAATGGTAATTAAGACGCTCGTAATTATATCACATCAATGGCCACTATATAGCGTATCAGTGGTGTACCAAATAGTCAACTGTAACTTATTCCACGCGACTATTTGCGGAACTACGCTTGAACTCATGGGCGCCCGCAGGGGGGCAAGATGGGGCTGTGAGCCCCTCTTGAAATCCCGAGAATATTTCGACTGTTCATTGTCACAACAGTTAATTTCATAAATTGAAGTTGCTGATAGTTAACTGATTTAGATTTAGGGATAATTCCACAGTTTTATTTAACTTAGTAATTTGGGATTATTTGAAAATATCGCCAGTTATTTAGAAATTAACATTACAATTTTAATGAACTGCTTGATTTTTATTTACTTGTTCTTAAGAAACGAACATTATGACGATTATTCGCAAAAGAAAAAAAAACTCCTCCATTCATGCCATATTAGTGCATACGACTGTTTATGTTCGACGATAATTATAACTATTTTATGTTCGAACATAAAATAATATTCATAAATGTCGAGATATCGCCAGTTTTATGTGCTGAACAGAGCACATGGGACGCAGAGAATACCTTGTAACTGACCATGGCCTCCTCAAATACACCACGCAGTGAAATTTAAAATAGGAGACCGTGGAAGTCAGCGCAGATGCGATGCTACCTTTACCTAATTGGTCACACAACTGTTTCTTGAGCTCTGATTGGTGGGAGAAGCTGTTTCATAATGAGAAAACGAGTTATAATGGCCCTCATTATGATACAGTTTTCTGACATATATTTACATTTCGACATCGTCGAACATGAAGATATGTAACCAACGGTTTTAGAGCAGCCAAATAATGAATAGCACGAAGCGAGTAAGAAATGAATGCGGTTAGGAGGTACGTATCATCATCAGCTAGTGACAGGTAGGTAAAGAAATTAAAAATACAACTTGCCCCTCCCCCCGGAAAAATCCTGCGGGTGCCTATGCTTGAACAGCGTGGATTTACTTGTATAGGTATAGCCTTGTATAGAATTGGGAAACTGAATATATTAAGGAACACTTAATTGTAGAAAAATTCTCATCTGTTCGCAAATATTTCATGTTTTTACTCAATTCGGGAAACTGCCAAATTTCTTTCAAAAGTTAAAATTAGATAACTTTTTCATGTTGTGTCAAAATATTTGGTATTTCATGTATTTGTCATGGAGGAAAGAAAGAGAGGAGTTGCCCAGAGCTCGTGTCAGTGAAGCCAAGCGCCAAGTCCAAAGTGGGCGTAACCTAGTGTTCTGTGACTTGTATGCGGCAGAGCATTGTGCATGGTTTATTCGGAGTTCTTCCTAATAATGGCGTGTAGTGCCTATGGTGGTACGAATCGACAAAACAGAACACACCAGGAAGCATAAAAATATAGTACGCCTATTATTTACAATAGCCTACTTGAAAGTTACAATATCAATTGATGCTGAACTGTTGCAAGTTGCATCTATGCAATTCTGTTGCAGGTTGAGTTTATTAATATTATATTGCACTAGCCAGCGCAGCGAAGGCATCTCCTTCCGGTACTTTCCTCTATGGAATTTGTCTATGATTATTATATTTATCGCACTCCATCCTTCTTATAAAATCCAAAAATAAAATTTTAAAACAAAAAAAGAACCAGTTAAATACCCACTAAAAATTGGCCTGCGATTGTAATCCACGCGACTACTGACGTTGCATTTTCGAGCCGACCGTCCTAACCAATGAAACTTTCAGTACTCCGGGAACGTCGCTCATTTTCCAGCACATTGACCTTGTATAGTTTTGACTTATATTACGCTTCATTAAGGTAATAAATGCAGTATGTCCCTGATTCACCGATCTCGTACATTACGGTACCGGTACCCTTAAAAATACAGTTCTCGCCGCTATGATGTCACTCCTTTCCGTGAGTAGCTTTTTCTCTTCATGCGTTTTCTAATATTTTTAGTGCTACGCTTATCTTATACTGTATGTTCAGAATTAGTTAAAATATAAGAAACTACCAGAGTATTATTGTAGGACAATACTGTTAAATCACAATAGATCTGATTTTTATACAGGGTCCTTCTTTTCGGTCTAGCGACATAGCAGCGCAGCGGTAAATTGCTAGCCGGGTGACTCATGCCGAGAGATATAGCGCTGCTATGTTGCGAGATGGACAGGGGAAGATGACCACGTATTTCCGCCCCTTAAATCAACTACTAACTTGCTAGATGGATAAAAATAAGAAGGACCCTGTACTTTTAATTAATAAGGTATGATAAAAAGAGTTTCACAATAAATTATACTTAAACTCGTTGAATTAATAACACTGTATACATAATATGAACCTACTAACAGTTCGTTTAAAAAACGGAAGTAAACACAGTAGAATCCTATTCAACGAACACAATACATCAGCTGTAAATCTTGTTCTCAGCGCTATAAATCACTCGTTACTCTGCCTTACCGACCCATTACGCCTGCGCTCTTGCGGCTAAGTAGCGAACTTCTACGGCAGCGGCATTACGACTGAAAATGTAGGGCATTAAAAACTGCTTCTTTTATAGAAACACGCAGGAGAAAAGCAAGATTCATCTCTATAGAAGCATTCTTAAACAAATACCCTTTACAACCATGTAACTTTTCATCACTTTTGATATTCACATTGATTTTTAATTTCTGAAGTAAAATCGGTGAAAAAAAAAAGGCCTTACTTTATGGGAAAATTGCTCCTCAGTTTCAATGATACAAAATGTTATTATCAATGAAATCTCATTTGAAAAGTTTAATAAGTGCTATTGAAGGTATTTACGTGATTTGAAAGTGAAGTTTTGTTTAATTTCAGCCATTGACCTATTTAAAACGTAGATTTTAACTCTCTCTCAATGCTATAAGCAGAGCCTGCCACGAGCGGCCGGCCGGCTGACTTTAGCGCCCTCTTAAACTGATAGCTGCATTGAACAATTATACACGATGTGTTATACAATAAGATGGTGTCGTGTGGTATTTGACTTCGACGTGAAGGTGGTGATGAAGGTTTAAGCTAATTACGTGCGCTTGGAGCAGTGGCGGTTCTTGCTATAGCGCAATGGCGCAATGAACCCCCATTAAATTTGACAATATATTTAGCATTTTGTCACTATACGTAACAGAAATATTTGCCAGAAAACAGCGCGGAGTTCAAATGCAGTTAACGAGCGCGAGGAAGTAAAGCCGGCGCAAGATCTGGTTTGAACCCCCAGTCTTGGCCAATCTTTCCTGCAGATAATAGGCGAGTAAGGTAGAGCGGTGGCACGGGACATGTAGCGGGGGTTAGAAGGGAAGGGAACAGTTGATACAAGCCAAACTTGTATCCGTCCTACACGCATGCGCAATAAGATTGCTGAATTCGTTCACTAGTCCAGCGACACAAGCCCTTCAAGGTTGCGGAAAAGATACACTCCGCCATCTCTTGACGTGTTTGTAAAATAAATGCGGCCAATGTGAATATACAGCGAAAGTGCTCACCAGGGGCGCTTTTGAAAGGGTGTTTCAGGGCTGCCACATTAGACTGTTTATATGCATCCGTAATTTATCCATGAATGTATCTATATAAAGTAAACTACCTAGATATTTATTGCATTTGAAGGCTAATTAAATAAACGATTCAGTTAGATTGAAATAATACCAATAAAATAGCGGAAGAAGGTGTCTTGCTAGTTGTTACGCTCCGGAGTTATCCAACTCACTACTGTAGTTCCACTATTTTCTCAGGTTTAAGTTAGTCACACTGTCAAGTGCTGGAACGTAAATCACTTTCAGTATTTCCTTGAGCCTATTAACTGCGTGAAATTAGTGACTGTGTAATTCGATTATTTTTTCCGCGTCCTCCAGGGGCTCACATCTAGTGGGACGTGGGTTGGCGATCACGGGACCCCAGCTGAGTCCGGCATTGCTTCCACTTACTTGTGCCGGGCTCCTCACTGCCTTCTTTCCTGTCGACCTCTCTTGGTCAACTCTTGTTGTCTTCCGACCCCGACGGTATTAGGGTATCCGATTCCTCGGGAGTCTTTTCCTTTCCCGCCTTCATTGGCCCTTCTCTCACCTTTCCTGATCCCTCATTCTTCGTGGGATCAGCCTTCTTTTCATTACAGTTCCTTTTCTGTTTAGGATTCCTGACCTGTTTTTATGAATTGGCTCCCGGTATCTCTAAATTACATTTTGTGAGTTTTTTTTCACTCAACCACATATTGTAAGTTTTTCAATCTACATTGCACTTTGCAAGTATTTTCGACCTAAACTCCATTTTGTAAGTATTTTCAATCTCAATTGCGTTTCGTAAGTACAGTATTTTGAATCGCGGGCTTCCACATATTGAGTATTTTGAATCTACCATACATTTTGTAAGCATTTTCAAATTCAATTGCATTTTGTAAGTATTTTGAATTTCAATTGCACTTTGTGAGTAATTGGAATCAGAAACGGCCTTTTTCAATCTCACTTGCAGTGTGTATTTTCAATTCCAATTGCATTTTGTAAGTATTTTGAACCTCACTTGCATTTTGTACGTACTTTCAATTTCAATTTCAATTTGTAAATATTTTGAATTTCAATTGCATTTTGTTGAGTATTTCGAATCTACATTGCATTTTGTAAGTAATTTGAACCTAAACTACATTTTGTGCCAATCTAAATTCCTTTTATGAGTATTTTCCTTCTAAATTACCTTTACCTTTTATAAGTATATCCATTCTTCATTTTGTGAGCCATTTCAATCTGATACTCGATTGCTGTAAGATTTGAAGTGTTGCATGATCTTAACCAGGCTCATTACCAGACGGAGCCTGTCATACAGGTGCGTGATTGTGCGTGTGTTTGAGAGAGAGATAGAGACAGAAAACTTTGAGCTTCACTAATAATGATGATCCAGGGTTCAAGTTCTGGTTAAGGCGAATGATTTGAACTCACTGTGATTGAAATCGCTCATTGTAATGTTCATAACTATCTGTACGAAATTTGAGGTACCACATGTATACTGTTTATCTTTGTAGTAGATTAAGGGTCCGCCATTGAACCCCCAGTCCAGAAAGTCACGAGCCGCCACTGGCCTGGAGTACAGATAACAGAGAGTAGATGCCATTACGAGTGAACTGTAGTTCGTCATGGAACATTTTCAACGTAGTACCGAGCCAAGTTGAACGTTCATTGAATGGTTATGACTTCACACTTTTCGAAGTTTATTTCATTCTCTCACCATGAATGTTTGTCAACGATATTACTCATTTACGATGATCAACTTTAAAACTCGTCGGAGATTCGTCATGATGCTAGATTGTAAAGATCGGAAGGGTTATCCCACCGAAACCAGAAGAGACTACCAGAGCCGAGCAGGAAGCAGTTCGATTTCCAGAACGAGGAGGTCCAGCCCAGGGGAGTAAAGTTCGAGCCCCAGAGATGCAGCGGACCACAGTTCGAGTTCCCACTCGTGCTGTAATACCAGTCCATCAGGATATATATTCAGTTCCTCTGAACCTGCTAAATTCAACACCAGGTAGAATCGACGATTTTTATTACTTGTAGTTTGAGAATTTGACAATTCTATTGAGCAACAAATCTTCCATTATTTTGTGTGTCATTGATTCTTCGGGATTTTTATAGCTCGATGCTTAGTTTGATGTTATGGTTTTCATGCCAACTTTGACGTCGATTGTTCTGTGGTGGAACATCAAGATTATCTATTTAAAAGTTTCTTATTTCTCTTTGGAGATCATTCAGATATTTTTATAATTCAACCCAGTCGAATTTCTTTTGGACGTAAGAGCATTAAATTATTTTTTACGACGACTGTCTTGGCCAACTCTTAAATTTTGCCATATGCTTGGAATAATGCGATCTTGGGTATTTTTCTTGTAAGAAGACTGAATTATCGTAGGGAAGAACCCGTCGATCTTATCAACAATTTATAAAGAATTCGACTCCGGATATATATATTGACACACGGGAATGAATGGCCAGGGTGGATACTTACCTTTCTGAGAGGTCCGCATCGCTTCTACTGCAAAATCACCCACCAGATGACACTCCCCAACAGAAGAACACCAAAAGGGGTGGAAGGAAGGTGGAAAAGAGGGGAAGGCACAGGCTCGTCTACAGACACCCTCCGATAACTAATAGAATTGCTGCCGACGAAATAATGCCACAACAGTTGCTTAATTTTTTTTTAAAATTTAATTATCAAAAGGGGCAAAGGAAAAATAAGAATTTAACAAAAATTATCAAAAAAAAAGGAAGAAACTCTATGGTGACAACAAAATGTATCTGGTGATGCATATGGCTTAAGGCCAACATAAGTTAATTAATTACATAAGTAGGCAAGAGACGGTTTAACATGCTTGCTGAGCGAAAAGAAAACATTAAATTAAAAAAAAATAAGCCCAAAGGAAGAAAATCAGTAGACAGGCATTATTAAATGAGAAAGGGCTTGATAATTTACTAGAACGCAATACCGACCCGACATGCAGAGATCTAAAGCCACGATGAAACGAGACATTTAAAATTAAATTAATAAAATTAAATATGATCAATTAAGAAATCCACAACAATCGTGACGGAGAAAAAACACAGGAACATTCACCAAAAACACAAAGTTAAACAAGCAAGATTAACAAAAACATATTAAGCTAACACCACAACACGTTTGAGTTTCCCGGTCGACGCCTAGAGAATGCACTCCCAAGACCAGAATGCACTCGGGCCAAACAAAAAACAAACATGGCCACCAAAACAGACGACCGCATGTCAAATCGAATTACGGCAAACAATTAGCATAAAATTAAATTAAAATCACCAGAGAGAAAGGAAGGGGAGGAAAGAATTACGCCTTAACACTATTGACATGAGGCTTTTTAGACTGCAACGGATCGTAAAATAAATAAATAATAGAGCTATCCCAAAGACTACCAAAAACTAAATAAATAAAATTTTACAACGTAAAATTAACTAGAAGCGTGTCTCCAAAGGTACGAAGAAAACAATAAAATTTACAAAACTGGTAACATTAGTAAAAGAGAAAAATTAGGCCTACCAGGTGAAACATAATACAGAATTAAAACATTAATATAAGGCCAATATCGGAGCTCCATAACAAAATATATAAACTAATTAAATAATTACGTACCCTTAAACTTCTCTGAGGAGACACAATAAAAATAAAATAATTAACACAGAATTTTAAAAATATTATACGGCACTAAATGTGCCTCAAAAATGGCTAACCAGGCACATGTGTCGTTTAGATGACAAGCACTCGTTTGCAGCAAGTTGCGATAATATATCACTTTCATTCTCAATCTTCAATGCGAAAAGGCGAAATACAGCCTTAAGAGATCATGCAATTCCTTCTAGCATTTATCCACATTTCGTGACGGCTAGGGGCCACGGCCCCCAGCACACGGAGAGATACACTTTGACCAGCAGCCGGCTTGTTATCTTCTTTTCGACAGACAATCTGATCACAACATGGCGGAGAATACACAGTCAAATACCGCACTGCATTCATGTTAATGTAATTGTCCAATCACAGCATGACACCTCAAGTAACAATGTGATTATTAAGTAATTAATTTGGCGGTATCATGTATATACAGTCTTTGTTCCATGACGTAGAATATAATAGCCTTCAAATATGACTCGATTAGGACGAGTTTAGAAGGCACCACAAACACACTCTAGCGGTGAAGAAGGAACCACGGCTAGAAGCGCCGAAGTCCGATAGAAGCTGCCATCTCGTGTTCATAATCGGAACCAAGCCATCAGGCGGTCGTTTCAAAGGTCGGGAAGTCACATATAGGGGAGATACATATTTAAAAACGTTTGTACGGGCATAGCACGTAACATATATATACGATTTTGTGAAAGAAATTTTCTTTTCTTGTGAAGCCATGTGGATTTTGAAAGGCTTGACATTGAACACTTAAGGATATTTGTCATGTCAGTTAACTATTTTATTCTGGTCAGATAGTATTATTCTATCTTTAACAAATAGTAGGATTAAATCAAATCTTTCGAGGATTTGTTTTTCAGAGATTTTTGAATATTAGGATCGTCTTAATCCAGTTGATTCTTGGAGGAGTCGTTTTCAAAAAGTATTCATGTCATTATATTTTCTTTTACGTTGCAACGTTAACGATTATTGTTATCATAACTTTGCAATGGTATTAGAATCTGAAGTATAGACCAGTACGTCGGTATAATTGTATTATTATTAAATATTGGGAACATTTGTTCAATCTACTAAATCTATTCTAAGTAAACTTGCTACCAACAATAAATCAGTACAAGAATTAAAGTTTGGTAACCTGTATAAATATTGTAATCAACAAATACCGTCGTAATAACGTGAGAGAATGCAAATACTATTTTTTTCTAATACGGAAAAGAAACTACGAGGATATATTGAGGTGAATTATTATGGTAATGTCCGTATTATGCGTGAAACTATTAAAGAAAGGAAGTAAGGAAGTAGCTAACGTGAGCTTATTTGAACTATGAAATACCATGGATATTTTTTTGTTAAGAGGTAATGCATTGAAATTGTTGTAAAGAGAAACATGCTATTTGGAGCATTGCAGTTATGGAATTTGAGTTCGTTGGAACTCATTTATGTTGTTGGAACTTGACAAAGTACTGATAGTTAGGTGCAGCATGTGAAAAAGTAAGATGAAGTTTTGTTGACCATGTTGTCCTAATTCTTATTAAACTATTAACTCGAATAATTGACATAATAATCATATGCGTTTTACTTAATTGTACGACCATAGTAGACTGATATAAGCATTTAAACCGATCTAAACTTGCAGTATAAAGATAAATGTTGAGTGATCTTAATAATTAACGAAGGTGGATTAAATATAATTCCTATAAACTATTTCAGGAAACGGTTAGACATTATGATTAACCCACTCTCATAAACATTGTTGGTTGTTTATTTCAAATAATATAATGAATAATGATAATATTATTAACAAACATTAACGCAATCTGATAGTTTATCTAAACTTGTGGAATGTAATTGACATAAATATTTAAATTTTTGTTTAAACTTTATTTAAAATTAATTTGCGAATCGCATCGTCATGCATAAGTTTGAATTTGCATGAAAAATGAAAGAAGGGAGTTTGAGAATTATTCTTGATGAATAGTGCAGTATGAGAAACACTGGAGTGGTTTGAACACTCTAAGATAGGTAAAAGGAATGTCTAGGACAGACATTCAGGGCAAATATATCTAAATAAGTAGATTGCGGAGAAGTATATTGTTCTCCTCTGTTGTTTCAGAACTTGTGAAGTGCTATATTTATGTAAAAGTTTGTGTATTTGCGGACTGAAAAAAATGTGTGATTATGGGTTCAATCACAAGTATGAATGGAGCCCTTGTATGAGAACCAGCTGATCGCTGATTTGTAGACTTGCATTTCTTAGCAGCTGATCGTTGGGGGAATGAATTTTAGTCAAGATTTAATTTTTCATTATTGTACGGAAGTTCTTCACTGTATAGATTTCTCGTTAGTAATGTTAAAAATTAATTTATTTATGTTTGAATCGTCTTTTGACAGGAATTAGTAATAGTGTTTTATTTTATTTTAAGAACTTCTCAAATAGAAGACAGCAATGAGTGTGGATCATTTGCGATCTGAGCACTATGACTACGGAGGCATTCGAGTCTCTTGTATATTCTACTTTATTATTTGCTTCATTTATCTTGTTTTATTGTTGCTTTTGACAATAAATTTTATTTCATCCTTTTATACGTCGGTTTTCCGTGGTTTAATTTAATTATAGCTAGTGTTGTGTTAGGGGATGGGATTTTCTTTGTTTGTGGCGCTTTCCTTTACCCTTTCCGACCTGAGATTCTAGTAAGGATCTCGAGATTATAGTGTAGTTTGCTCCTAACACAACATTCCACTGTGTATTTATCGTTGAGGTGCCTGTCGGAAGATCTTCTAGGTTTTAGCCAGGGCCTTCGAGAATCTTCGATCCACTCTGCATCTTGGGATTTCGACAAGCGGGCCTCATGATAAATACGGGCACAATATGTAGGATGAAATCTAGCAGCAGGGTTGGTACAAGATGAACAGAACAACGCAAGAGGTAACACAGTGAGTTCATGTAGAGAAATTAGGAGAAGAAGAAGGTAAAAGTCATCAAACCAAATAACAAGTTACAACGCGCTCTGAGTGAACATAACGAAGAAAGAAAGAAAGAAAGAAAGAAAGAAAGAAAGAAAGAATGAATGAAAGAAAAGTGGTCGTCTGGGAAGCGTTTATATTGTCATAAAGCTCCTAAATATTGAAAGGAAATAGACCTTGATTTTTACGGCACGGGTGCGATGTAGGAAAGGAGTTGGACCAGAGAAAATCAAAATCAAAGACATGTCACAACGAGATTTGCTATACATGGGTTCCACCATAAAGTATGTAAAACCAAATCGTACCATCATCCCTGTGGTAATTGTGTGTGTGATCTGTGTGATGAAAAGTGTGAAACCTACCATTTAGTGAACTGTACAAAAAGAATGAAAACCCTGACTGAATATGGTTATGACCAAAAGGCATTTAGCCTATTCTACATGTCCATTCGGATGAACCTTTATTCATTAAAAGCTCCTAAATGAATCGACAACATTAGTTTTCATAGGCCAATGTAACGCCTATACGAAAGGTGTCAGGAGAAAACAAGGAATGTCACAAAATTGACATTTTGAAGGTTATGATGACTTCTGGTAGCGATCGTTGTATACTTCACAGTGGTCTATTAGTTAGGTAGAAAACGAGAGCGGTCACGCGATTATAGAGGCTTAAAATTAGCCCATTGGGAGAAAACGGCAGACTTGTAAATCTTAAATTTATTATCTCTCAAACATGCATTCATTGGACATTCCTTGTTTTCCCCCAACACCCTTCACCTCAGGCACACTTAAGTCCTAAAGATGCGATCCTCACTCTCAACGCTGTCATCATGCAGATGCTTTTCTGCACCTATACGTCAGGAAAGAAGTCCTATGTGTTCTTGTAGTGGACCTCTCTCTCGACGCACAAGTGTACCCTAGCGAAGACAACCGAAAGCGACGTTCATTTGGTACCGGTACCGAACGAACGTTGTTAGAGCTGGATTTCGCACAATGAACACTGGTTTAACATATTTTTTCAGCAGCATCCCGTGAAATGTCGAAGTCTAGCATCATTGTGATATTTTTCTCACAGCAATAGTATACGTTGTTTGGCAAAATAAACAGTGACAATTTGAATACTGGTATCGTTCCAGTTGGTTAACACGCATTTTAGCCTACATATAATAATAAGAGACTACCTGAAAAACATACACTTGAATAATTATGATGAGGGTGATTGATGTTTTAAGGGGTGAAATATCTAGGTCTTCTGCCCCTAATGTGATCAATTTACAGTAGAGCAGCGGGATCGAATCTCGGCGCAGTCAGTTGGTATTTGAAGGTGCTTAAAAGAGAGTGAGCCATGCCAGTAGATTTACTTACATGTTAAAGATCCCCTTCGTGACGAAATTCCGGCACCCCGGCGTCTCTAAAAACCACAGTTGTTAAAATGGACGTAAAACGAATAACATTATTGTTAATATCTTATATTGCCGCCTAATATAAATGGGCACACTGTATATACTAACTTGTTGACCAAAAAAGAGTTATCAATTAATTGTTAATTAGACAACATTCAAAATGGCTTGAAAGCTGTCTATGAATACCTTAAATCTAATTATATTAGTGAAGATGTATTATTTTACCGTAAACATTGGGCCGTTGGCTAATGGAGTATCAGGCCTTGTAGATTATTTAAAATTAATCTCTATCCTGACAATGCTTTTAATCCCTTTCTGCCATTGGCCCTTTAAAGGGCAGAACTATTTTATTACAAATATTTTATTTTTATTTAAATTTAATTATATTAACCTATTGTATTTATTTTATTTTAACTTTCGTTACCGCTTCTTTTGAATATTTATATTTATATAATTTTAATATATTTTTAGAGGCAGATGACCTCGCTGTTCCGCCCCTTAAAACAATAACAACAATGCAATAATTTTAATATTTATACTATTTTATAGCCTAATCCTAATTTCATTACAATCTTAATACTTACAGTATATTATTGTATAGCCTAGTCCTAATTTATATAGGTATATATACTGTATATGCACTCAAGTACACGGGGCTGAATAACCACGAAGTTGCAAAGCCTCTAAATTGAAACAATACCACCTACAACAACGACAGCAATCTTACATAATCTTAATGAACAGACATTCCGTTTGGAAAGTTCTGATATATACCTAAATTAGCTCACCTCAAGTCTGGGTCTGGTGCGGTTACCACAAGTCAATAATGAATTGTTTTATATTCATTTTAGGGGCTTGGGACATCTTGGTCATCAGCCGGAGTCACTAATGAGTAGAGGATGATATAAGAACAGGCTTTCCCTACCACTCCTGATAACAGGGTTGTCACGCGTTTAACATAGAAATACAGAACAAAATTGCATAATAAACCTTTTAATGCATAATCTATATCTATTTTCACCTAAAGAGCTGCTTAATGAGAATTACTTCTTCAAGTTGGTGCATACCAATATAGAAACAATACAATATTTTAAATTGAGGCTATAAATGCTCATTAACAATAATTTATTTATTTATTTATCGTATGGTATATTACACACTTACATCATAATTCATCTTAATGAAATATTGAAAAAGAAAAGAGAACAGATAGTCTTATAATTTAATATCTAATTTCCAAATATAATCCACTGATGCAGGAGTCACTGAGAGAAAATCCAATAATAACAACAATAATAATTATATTAATAATAAACTAAATACGAAAGGTTTATATCACAAAAATGCACCCTTAACTAATATCTATCTCTGATACAGAGAGCTTAAAAAGTTCGTACTGTTTATTTCTTCAAACACTTTTTACTAGAAGATATTAGATATTTTACAAAACTAGCATTTTAGCTCTTACTGACTGTGGCAAACACTTGTTTCTAAAGCACCTTTGAAAACAAGTTAATGCTCCACTCGCTTTCGGGGGTACTGTAACCCTCTAGAAAATATATTGTATGTATGTCTACCCCTTATTTTTCCCGTTTTCCAACGGGGTCGGGGATGAGATGCGATGGAAGTCTTTGTGGCGATGGTTTTTACGGCCGGATGCCCTTCCTGACGCCAACCTCATGAGAGGAGATAATGAGATGAAATGAATGATGGTGAATGAAACTGGGCAAGGATGTGGAAGGAAGCGGCCGTGGCCTGTCAGAAGGTACCGTCCCAGCATTTGCCTGGTGTTGAAAATGGGAAACCACGGAAAACCATTTCAAGGACGGCCGATGGTGGGGCTCGAACCCACGCGTCTACCGGGTCAGCAGAGATCTTGGCCCCATGACCTAATGCTGAGCTTTAGCCAGCGTAGCCACTACTGTCGGTCCTCTAGAAAATACATTATAGTCGTGAAATCATACTCCGCTCCCTTTCCTTTGAGAAATGTATACAAGTAAATATTTAATTCTTGTATTCTTTTCCAGCTTAGTAAGTGTTATTACCCGCCGAATATACTGGGCACATTAACGTGCTGACCAACTGAAAAGCAATTATTTTGTTTAGTTCTCACAATAATAATGTTGTTCTCTGCTTGCTTCAGATAATCCTCGACTCCACCCACGCTGCCAGCAGGACTATGAAGTGGCTGCCTTCGCAGTGATATTGCAAAACACGGCTCGTGCACACGCGGTAAGTCTTATTAGCTCCAACAGTCCAATGACCACAGAGCACATCTTGCTCCATTTCTTCCAACGAAGTGTGCACTAATTTTATGATGAAAATACCCCATAAGTGAACAACAAAATATATTAACGTCATACACATTTTTGAAAGCCTTTGTCTGGAACGTGGCGCTCTATGGAAGTGAAACTTGGACTATTGGTGCAGCAGAAAAGAGGAGAATAGAAGCATTTGAAATGTGGTGTTACAGGAGAATGATGAAGATCAGATGGGTAGATAAGGTTACAAACAAAGAGGTATTAAGACGAGTGGGAGAGGAGAGATGTTTCTGGCGACTGCTAATGAAGAGAAGAGATAGGTTGGTAGGACACATACTAAGACACCCAGGAATATCAAGCTTAGTTATGGAAGGAAGGGTCGAGGACAAGAACTGTAGGGGTAGACCAAGGTTAGAATATGTTAAACAGATTGCCTCAGATGTAGGGTGTGGTAGTTATGTAGAGATGAAACGATTAGCTCAGGACAGGGCGGCATGGAGAGCTGCATCAAACCAGTCAAAAGACTGAAGACTCAAACAACAACAACACATTTTTCTCCCCACTTGTACAGAATGAGGACAGTCAATTGCATTCAATCAGCAATTGGTCATTTTATTAATTTACATTTGAGACTGTTTTGCCTTTTAGCGTTCAGTCTAGCCTGCAAGCCTCTAATCACTACCATGATCCCCTATTATCAGTTAGCACTCCTGCCTCTTCAGCTTCTACTACTCTCAGCTTAAAATCGTTAACCAATGCCTCCTAGCTCTACCTCTGCTTCTTTTTCCTTCTAAAGTCAAGTTCATCGACCTCCTAGATAACCTCTCCTCATCCATTTTCCTCACATGACCCCACCATCTGAGTCGGCTCATACAAACAGCCTTATCTAATGTGTTCATTTCTATCTTAATCTTTATTTCTTAAATAGGAGAGAATAAAAATTTCGCCGATCCTTTCTAGAGATTTGTCCTATTGGCACCTTCGATTTTTTGGTATGTTCTGCTTGAAATGTGACAATAGCAATGGCATTGTTAAAAAAACATAACATTGTGGAAAATTCTAGTCCTTTTTCAAAATCCTTGAGGCCATCCATTATGTATGTGCAATGCATTTATTTTCAGGAATATGCAATGTATACAGCAGAGGTGGCACGGACGGCTTTGCAGTGATGGTGGGGGAAGACTATATGTTTGTCTCTCTCGCTCGCTTTCCCGTCTCACTCCTTCTTGTACTTCCTTCGCTGTGTTGTGGTTGATCGGTCGTACGTCAAACGGTATTTAGTATATTGTAAATATGAAAACAAACAAAAACAAGTAGTTCCGTGAAGAACTTGTAACTGTACACTCTCTTGTTCGGGGGGTGGTGGTAATTATACCATAAGGGAGTTTTACTATTAATATTTAATATCTTCACTTCACATGCATATCACCAAATTCATTAAAATCTCAACAGATACTAACTTCCTCTCACCATGCACCACAATAATCTCCATGGATACTCTCTAAGATATTCACTACTAATCAGACCTATCAGTATGGACTCCTAACAAGAAGTCAAAGATATATACTTCGATCATACAATAGGATAGAAAGGGCGCCAGCTATGCTTCTACCGGCCGACCGTGGGGCCAAAATAAGATCAGCTGATGTTGGGCAATGCAAAGATGTCTCCCATAAGAATAGCATTATGAAGTGACTTAAAATCCCGATTCAAGTGTATTCCTTGAGATTAACAGACTATTTATGTTGAAGGTGACGATAACTACAATTCCTTCTGAATATTGCTGTTCTTTTTTGTATAAAAAGTGTGAAGTATAATCGTTATATGCGATATTTTGGTGTGTTGACATATCAGTGTTGGAATGCATAGGTGACGTGTGTAGGGCCTACATGGTTAGGAAATTATAAAATGGTGAATAAAATATGTAATAATAATAATGTTATTTGTTTTACGTCCCTTTTAACTACTGTGAGTAGAGGAGCAAGGAGGGTTCTGCTTCAAATACCGTTATTTATGCAAATGAGGGGGGCGTGGCAAGGTCAATGACCTTGAGGTAGGTCATGGTCAATGACCTTGAGGTAGGTCATTGACCCCCAAGGTCGCCGGGACCCCGGAAGGTAAACAAACCTTGGAGGGTCCAGGAACCGGTTTGAGGGGGTGTGGGTGGAGGGGGAGGAGTGGGGGTGGGGAGGGAGGGTGGGGGAGGGAGGGGGAGGGAAGGGTTGGGTGGGGGACGAGGGGGGGGGGGAGGATGGAAGAGGCTCTGCACGAGACCCTCCTCGACCCAGTCTCTCTCTTGGACTGAGCGCCTTCTCTGTTATGGTCTCGTGCTATATAGCTTTGCTTTGTACTTGATGAGATCCGAGTGTTGCCGAACGTTTCCGAATCTTTGTCGGTGAATGAATCGTCAGATTTGAACGGTCAACTGGTGTGTGTGACGTCACAGCAGATTACGGGATGTGAGGTAGGTCATGGACGGGAGTGTTTTGAATGGAAAACATGAATGGCGGTGGATGGCGGTGGTTGTTGAACCCTGACGTGGTAGGTTGGTTAGGTGTGAATGGGTCTGAGAGACAAACAAGATGGGGTTGAAAGCGCTCAATGGTAAACAAACATCAATGGTATCGGGAGTAGTGAATGGAATTGAGGGAGAGGGGGAATGAACTGGTTGTTGAATGTGCTCAATGGTAAACAAACGTCAATGAATCAGGAGTAGTATTTCCTGTAAATGGTAGGGTGGGGGTAGGATACAAATCGCATAGCATGTTGAGTCGGCCAGCTCGACATGAAATAAAAACAAGAAGGTGTACACCAGATCTGATTTATTAATCCATGAATTATATGTGGCATTAAAACCTAGCCACTTAACAAAAAGTTTATTGCCACGTTTTTGTACAATTTTTTCAACAAGATAATGCTTGGGATATTGCGTCCTTTGCAGTTCCTCCATGTAGAATCCTCCTTGGATTGGCTGCTTGTTGAGGTCATCAAGTAAATAAACAACTGGATTAGAAAGTTTTACCTTGCGAATACGAAATATTTCTGTGCTCCAGTTTGGTGTGTATCCTTTGGCGAAGATTGTTTTATGTTTACTGATGCGCACATAATCACCAATACGTAATTGACGACGTCGTGGATCTACTGTTTTGATTTTGTGATGAATGCGATCCAATTGCGCAATGTTCTTGGTTACAAGGCGTGGTTTCATTTTGATGGTTCTATGTTTAGTGTTGTTGTAACGTGTCACCAGGTCGCCTACAAGTTCAAGCCAGCCATAGGATCCTCTTGCTGTAAATTGTTCCCACATGCGCGTCTTGAGTGTGCGGTTGAAACGTTCTACAACACTTGCCTTTAGATTGCTAAAAGTGGAATAGTGATGGATGTCAAGTGATTTGAGATAAGCGGAAAAAGTCTTGTTGAAAAATTCTTTGCCTTGATCTGTTTGAAGCAAACGAGGTTGTCGTCTTGACCGCTGAACGATGGTCTTGAATGCAGCGGTGACCAGTTGTGCAGATTTATTCCGAACAGGTTCAACAAAGGCCATTTTGGAATAAACGTCGATGACGGTGAGCAGATAGTTGACCCCGTTGTTAGCTTTGGCATAGGGAATCATTTCAACCAGATCAGCTTGCCAAAGATCGTCAACGCCCCGTGTGATGACATGACGACGATGGTAGAGACGACGAGCTGGTCTATGCAACTCGCGAGCAATGCCAGCCTTAACAGGCGAGGGTGTATGAACACGTTGACTCATTAGACAATAATGCCAGCATGACGAAGCTCCTCTTCTATTTCTAAAACTTCCGCCTCGTGTCCGGTATGACCAGCCTGTTCTGATGCACGCAACAGTTGCAGACGTTTAACCAACTTATTTGGATTGTTCCAATAGGCGAAATCGATGAATGGTTTCAAAGTATTAAACGTGATACCGGACGCTGAATTTGCACGGCGAACACTTGCATAGGTGGGAAACAATTTTGATATGATGGTTTTATATTTGAAGCTCTTATTAGCATTTACTGCTTCAGAACGTTTATAATTACGTCTAAAACCATTTGTAGCCATCAAGATGTCTTTATACTTTTCAAGATCTTCTTTATCATAGTCCTCGGTAGAAGGTGTACGTGAAAATAAAAGTTCTAAAAGACCTGGCGTCAATTTATAACGAACTGTTTTAACAATCAAAACATTGTCACTTATCTTGATTGGTGAATCGCCAATTCGAAATCTATTGTTTTCATAGCGAACACCATAGGTAGTATCAGTTTTCTTAGTAAAAAGATCTTCAAGGAAGGGAGTAACCAACGCACCATAATTTTGTAGTAAAATGGATTTTAACCGCACATATTGTTCGGGCGTATTTAATATTTCTTTAAGAGTAGGCTGCTTTTCTTTGAGTCTAGTGGGTGTTTCAGCAATTATTGATGTTTTCAAAAACTGGGGCAGCGGTGATTCTTTGGAGCTAGAAGACGGAAGCAATGGAGAAAAAACATCCTCAGGTTCTTCATCATTTTCTTCCTCCTCTTCAATTGTTTGTGTTTCTTTTGAGCGTGTACTAGGTTTTGATGTTCCTTTCAACACAGCTTCCAGAGGTGACTTCAAATGTTTTTCGACAAACAGTTCACTGTCGGCATGTGCACGTTTTAGATAGCGAAACTTTTGTCGAATGCTATTTCGTGCACGGATTATGTGCTTTTTTAATTGACTCCCTGTTGTCGCCATGACATCTGAACTAATGATGTTCAGAAAAGCAATGCAGCTACTTAAATACGAATGAAATGATCAAATCCCATGCGGTAGCGTCCATTGTTGATGTTGCTCTGCTTATCAATAACAAGACAACTGTGGTGATGAGCGTTCCAACACATGGCACACAACTGTGTAAAGGCTTGAAAGGTCATGTCTGGGTTCACGTGATCATCGTAGACGTGATGCATGTTGCGCTCATCCTGTCGGAAGAGAACAATCACGTTGGCATTGTCACGAATCAACTGTTTTGGTATTCGCGAATAGGTTTGAGCGAGATAAAAACAATCAATATATTTATGACGTCCCATGCTAAAGTAAGCCTGAATAATACCCTGTCGTTCTGTGGCCACATCGTCAAAAATCATAAGCGAATGGGGGCGAACATTGTCTGGAGAAATGACATCTTCGTGTGCTGCGAATGTGAAGTAGCCCATGTTGCGCAGACCTGACATGACCTGTTCCAAGAACACATACAGCGGTTGATACAGCGATTTGGCAAAAATATAGATATTTTGAAAGCGCACTCCGTTTAAGGAATTTGCGGATTCTTCATCATCGCCATGATGGGTGTTGTCCTGATCAGACATAGCAGCAGTGAATGACAATTCTTTGTTAAGTAGCAGGTTCATTTATACTAAATATGGAGGTCATCCAGTTACTGAGAAAGCGGACACTAAATATGGAGGTCATCCAGTTACTGAGAAAGCGGACAAACCGGTGTGTTGCCTCTGATTGTAAGGGTATATAAGCCCTGACATTATTGTTGCTAGTCAGAGAAGTCCACGAGTTGGTAGTATACACATCGCTTTGCTGCAAAGATCTTCTATCAGGTAATATTGAACACAGTACCTTTAGTTTCTCTAACTGTCGATGGTTATACAGTTGACCTTAAATATTTATCAAGTGGATAATAATAATAATATCAAATGGGTATATAAAACTATTATTGCAACTAACAGTCATTACCAGGCTTGACGTCAGTCAAAAGAGATATTACCTTATCTCGCTCTATCCGACTGATTTACTGGGACTAAGCGCTGTTAGGAGACTCCTCGTCTTCGCAAATAAGTTTTGTATACACATTTGATGGTTTAGTCTAGAGGTTTGGATGGGGATGCAGGACACACTACTCAAGTGGATATATGAAACTATTATTGCAACTAACAGTCATTACCAGGCTTGACGTCAGTCAAAAGAGATATTACCTTATCTCGCTCTATCCGACTGATTTACTGGGACTAAGCGCTGTTAGGAGACTCCTCGTCTTAGCAAATAAGTTTTGTATACACATTTGATGGTTTAGTCTATAGATCAGGGTTTGAGTTAATGTGCTAATAAATAAAGGTGGAGGGTACCTGAACCTTTTTAATAGTTTACCTAAACACTTTATAATTAACTTTCAGAACCAATATGTCTGCTATAACAGTTGCGAATCTCATTGGCAGAGCAACAGGTCTGGAGACTAAACGATTACAGGACCTGCCAGTTAACGAGTCCTATTTGGTGACAGCTGTTCGCAGAGTAAGCACGAAATATGGGAAAAGAATAGTTTGTGAACTAGAAGATTTCGCTGTCTTCTTACCTGCGAGGTTCATGGAACTCAACGACGAAGCTGTAAATGACCTCAACAAAGGAACCATCTACCTAAAATATTTGGGACTAGAAAACAAAAGATGTTTGGTAGAATTTATTGAAGAATCAAATAAAATTTAAAATTTGTTAATGTTAAAACAGAATTTGCAGAGACAATAAACTTTGTTTGTTTTCATTCTCTGCAAACTGTTCAGTGATTTGCTGTTTTTGTAGTAAATGTAATTACTGTAAGTGTCATGATGTCAGCACCAGAACTTAGTTGGCAGAACGTGGATAGTTGTTTTAATAATAAGTTATGTAGCTTTAAAATTAATAATGATGCTAAATTTTTAGACCCAAATGAATTTTTAAACGCTAGCTACAACATTTTTCAAAATAAAATGCAAGACTGTTTAAGAGAACATGTAGCGTTAAAGATTAACGCTGAGTTATTATGTGATTTTGTTATTTTAAAACAAGGTGTTGAAATAACCAAACCGATTTATTTACATACGAAAATGTGTGAATTGTACCGCACTGATAATATACACAGTTGGTATAGTAAAAACATTGTCGATAAGCTCATGACGCGCTTTGCCGAGTTTCAAGAATTGGAAAGTGGCAAATCGCTGGAAGCTATCAACCATTTTAAAATTAATGTATGCACCTTTGATCCCATGAACAGTGGTTCAGCTCATGTTAATTTACCTAAACAGTTGGAAAAACATCACGCAGTCATCAATGTGGATAATAATGACATTTTTTGCTTTGTGTGGTCCTTGGCTGCTGGGTTAAGTCCTGCAACTGAAAATGTTCACAGAATGGGAAAATATCACCAGAAATTTATGGAATTAATGATCAGTCTAAATTTAGCAGACATAGAATTCCCAATGGACCTCAACGCCATTTCTCGTTTTGAATCTAAAAATCCGCTTTACTCCATTAATGTATACGGAGTTGAAGGGGACAAAGTTATTGGTCCATTGTATGTGACAAAGGGAAAAAAATAAAAGCATTTTAATTTACTGTACATTGAAGGGGAATTGTGCAACCATTATTGTTATATCAAAGATCTTTCTAGACTAGTTCGTTCACAAGTTACAAAAAAAAAAAAAAAAAGGGTACATATATGTGATCGCTGTTTGCAATATTTTACTAGCAATCAAAAGTTGACAGCACATACTATTGATTGCATCACACAACCAGCGGTAAAAATTATATTTCCAGAAAAGGATAAAGCCAGTATGAAATTTCAAAATGTGTCTCGTCAAGAACCGCTTCCATTTACAGTATATGCAGATTTTGAATGTTTAACCACACCCATTGACACATGTAAACCAGATCCGACACGGCCGTACACTCAACAAGTACAGCAACATGTGCCATTCAGTTGTGCCCTAAACGTGATTTGTTCATACGACCCTTCACTTTCATACTTCAAATCTTATCGCGATGCAGATGCTGCTGCTTGGTTTTTAAATGAATTGGACGCCTTGGCAGATCGGGTGTACAATATCCTGCAAAATCCAATTCCGCTTCAAATGTCGGACGCAGACGAGGCGGTTTTTGCAACAGCAACCACTTGTCACATTTGTCAAAAACCAATAGCACCTTGTGACACACCAGTGAGAGACCATAATCGGTACACTGGAAAATTTAGAGGAGCGGCTCATAGTGTATGTAATTTGGCGTATAAAAGAGCACGCTATATTTCTTGTTTCTTACACAACATGTCTCGGTATGACAGCCATTTAATTATTAAGGAATTTGCTAACCTTGAAAACCAAAAGTTTAATTTAATTCCACAAAATCATGAAAATTTTATTTCGTTTTCGAAATGGCGAAATGGAATCAGTATACGATTTTTAGATTCGTATAGATTCCTCGCATCATCATTGGATGCGCTTGTTCAAGGGCTTCACCCAAACAATTTGCATTTTGTACGTCAACACTTTACTGATGCCAAACAATTTGAATTATGCATTCGAAAAGGGGTGTTTCCCTATAATTATGTAAACAATTGGGCATGTTTACAGGAAACTGCACTCCCTTCAAAGGACAAATTTTACAATGACTTAACAAAAAGTCATATTTCTGAAGAAGATTATTTACACGCTCAAAAAGTATGGAACGTGTTCAAGATATCAAGTTTGGGCGAGTATGCTGATTTATACCTCAAAATTGATACACTACTTTTGACAGACGTGTTTGAACACTTTCGCAAACTGTGTCTTGAAATCTACAATCTAGATCCAGCCCATTACTACACCCTTGCCGGATATAGTTGGGACTGTATGTTGAAGGTGACTGACATAGAACTGGAACTATTAACAGATATCGACATGTTACTCTTTTTTGAACGCGGAATACGTGGTGGTCTTGTTTCGCTTGTACAAAAGCACGCCAAAGCAAATAATCCATATATGGATACATACAAACCAAACCAACCTACAACATACCTCACCTACCTAGATTGTAACAATTTATACGGATATGCTATGGAAAAACCTCTTCCATATCAAAATTTTCGATGGCTAACTTCAGATGAAGTTTCAAATTTTAATTTAAAAGATGTGTTGAGCAATGACACGCGTGGCTACGTTCTAGAGGTCGACTTATTATATCCCTGTGAGATACACAATGATCATTCTGATCTACCATTTTGTGTTGAAAAATTACAACCTCCCAGTTCACGTTCCAACAATAAAAAGTTGCTGGCAACGTTAAATTCAAAAAATCGGTACGTCATACACATTGAAAATTTAATGCAATGTTTGAAACATGGTTTGAAACTGCAATCCATTCACCGCATTATTTGCTTTGACCAAAAACCATGGTTACAACCGTACATGCAATTGAATACTCATCATCGGCAACACGCCAAGACCACATTTGAATCAAATTTTTATAAATTAATGAACAATGCGTGCTACGGTAAATCAATGGAAAATATTCGAAAGCATAGAACTATTCATTTGGTAAACCACTGGGACGGTCGATATGGCGCACGAAAATATATAGCTATGCCTAATTTCCATTCTGTACGAGTTATTGAAACTGATTTAGTAACCATTGAATTGTCAAAGACAGAAATCATGTATAACAAACCAATTTACTTGGGAATGGTGATACTTGACTTTTCAAAATTTGTAATGTATCAATTTCATTATGAGTTTGCCAAACAAAAGTTTGGAGATGTAAAATTACTGTATATGGATACAGACAGTCTTATTTATCAAACCAATAAGATAGATGTTTACTCAGTGATGAGAGAACATCCAAATTACTTTGATACCTCAAACTATGAGGTTAACAATATGTTTGGCATAATTCCCATGAATAAAAAAAAAATAGGTCTATTTAAGGATGAGTGCGCCGGTGATGTTATGACAGAATTTGTGGCTTTGGCGCCATGTACGCATTTTCAACACAAAAGAATAAAGGTCAATGCAAAGCGAAGGGTGTTCTTCGTAGCGTCACACAATTCCTCAATGTTGAGGAATATCGATGTGTACTCTACGCAAACACCTCTCGCTTATACCAGCAAACACGCATTCTTTCAAAGAACCATAATATTTTTACAGTAAATCAAAATAAAACATCGCTGACAACATATGACAATAAACGTCTGTGGGATGGTGTAAATAGCTTGCCTTATGGACATTTCCACCCCTTGTAAAAAAGAACACACTTTCATTTTCAATTCTTTTTATTAAAATTGTATGTTTTTTACAAGAAGAAAACTAAACCATATTTTGTGTATACTATGAACTGGTGGACTGACTCTCAAATAAATACTTCACAATATTTGATTCATGTTTATTACTTTGTCCTTTTCCTCACTAATCCACCACCAATCAATAGCTTTGACTTCATCGCTCCTGCTACAATCAAGGCTGCAATCTTCTCACCAATAGAAGCAGTAGATGACATCACACGCTGCATGGCCTTTCTTAGAAGAATGCGGTCTGCAACTCGACGTACTTCTATATTCTTGTTGTTGTAAGCAATGTCATGATCTCTACACGCTGCATCCAATATGTTGATTCCAGAGTTCCCTTGTGCTAGACGTTGGCTTAGTTTAGTTCCAGGTCCACAAAATTGATAGCCAGGAATATGCAGTTCAATGGGAAGTAGATCAATGGCCTTGTTAACTAGACCATGACCAGCAAATGTCTGGCATATCTTTTTCAAGCGTTGTCTTACTTTTTGGTGCTGGCGATACTGCCGCTGCTGTCTCTTCTTCCTCTTCTTCATCGCAACCATGGAATGATGAAGCAAAGTCTTTACAGGACGGTATATTTGTATGGCCGTGGTACAATTTGATGAGCTGACACGTTCCACACTGTCTAATGGATGGCATTTTAGTAATAGACACTTACTGGTGATGACTAAAGTCAGTGCATGGTTGTAGTTCACGCAGACCAGGATCTCTGCTCCATTCACTAGGTACACTGTGCCAAATATTTTTCACCGCGTTTGAAGCAACATAAAAAAGGAACGCCTTGGGCAAAGCGTTCAATTCCTCATCTGTGAAACTGTCAAGCTTTTTTTTACAGGCAAAAAACTTGACAATAGCTCGCTCTGTGGGGTTTGAGTCCAAACCTTCAATTGCTGCCATATTACTACACGTCCACACTGATCACTGGTATGTCTCACACTGAAGCTGACGTTACAACGCTTTGCACTCAACATGCAAGTTTTGACATGCTCTGCGAGCTAGCCAATCAAAAAGCTTCCAAACATTTTGAAGTGTTTTATTTTGTAGAGGTTCATCAGGCACGGAGAGGTTGTACAGTGCAGGACATCCCAGATCATGAAGGTCAACAAGTTGACATGTTGAATTAACATACTGACGCAACCATTCCTTTTTTTCACTTCCCTTTACAAATACAAGGTCAGCACCAAACAAGTGAGCTTTCAGAACAAGTGATAGATGCTGGTAAGGAATGTCGCCTTCTTTCCAGACTAGTCCCAAATTGCGTTGCAACCACTCTGTTTGTCTTCTGTCCTCGTCTGACTGCAAATGCAATGGAAACGGTGGTTCAAAGACAAAACTGGTTACTCTTGGTGCCCACATGGTTGTGCAGTCAATAATTCCAACTTCTTTAAATACAAACTTGTTTCCGTTCACCTTGAAACCCTGCACGTCGACAATCAATGTTTTCGGCATGGCGACGGATATCACACCTTCCACCACCGCTGCTTCTTAACAACTAACTGATTGGATAGGAGCGGGAAAATAATATACACACAAAAATCAATTACACAATTTTATTCATAAAGTTATCAGTACATCGCTTACAATTTTTTATCATAGGATTTGGACCATCCCAATCACAGTGAGAATCTCCTCGATGCATAAAGTGTCTACGACAAGGACGGCAGGCTGCAACATCCGCCGACATACGGAGGTGTAATGGTAGCTTATCCCAATTAAGGTCAATGTCGTGTGCACCGTACGCGGTCAGAAATCCAGCTGGTAAATAGGCAATCAGATGCTGCGGCATTTCACGAAGAAATTGCGCTTTATGGTAGGCGCGTATTGCTAAACTCACCAGGGTGTGATAAATCTCAAATGCTGCATCAGCGTCTCGACTTGTTGAGCAACGATCGCATTTGCAGTCCATGCAATCTACGCGCTCTCCAACATGACAAGATGAAGCTTTGGCAACACCATCGTCCACATTATTTGTTTGATTAGCGATGGGCTTGTTGTTGTAGCCCCTGTCATGAATACCAAACGTAGACATGAATCCATCCGGTAAATAGTGAACCAGATGCGGCGGCATTCTAAGCACAGTATGATTCTTGTGATAGGCAGTTATAGCTTCACTCACTAGGGCGCGATAAATGGTAAACCTTGAATCTTCATCTGAGCCTGGTGAATCACTTTCACATTTGCAGACCCACCTCGCAGAGGGGGTTGTGACTTCATCGTGGCTTTCCATGACTGTGAAGGGCAATGGAGGAAGACATGCTATTTATACTCTGGTCACCATATTGGACAGCGGTTGATAAAACACTTGCGCCTCGTGAACAATAAGGCAATAGGCTGTTGTTTTTTCTGGAATAACTGTAGATGTTTCAAATTCTAGTCTGATATCAATAGTTGTTTCCTTCATCGACTCCTCCAAATACGAACAGTCCATCACCACCAGAGGCGCCTTGGACTTGAAGTCTTGTGGTGATAATAGCGGACATGCCTCTTTCTGATAATAGGATGACTGAAAGTTTACAAACATGTCATAAAGCTTACCATATTTGTTCTTGTTAAAGTTTAAATCCATTCCCTCATAGGGAAAGGTAACACCGTTCAAAAAGAGTCGTATATTTCGTAATTGGATGTGGTCAAATGTTGATGCATCTTTATTCTGTTGATATTTGCGATCTGTTTGAAATCCAACCAGGACGTAGAGTGGCCGCTCTGTATACCGTGAGGTTTTTATAGACCAAGTATGTGTATCGGAGAGTGGTAATACCGGGTATTCATGCAGCTCCCAGCTTCTAAATTGAATGGGTAAAGCTGTATCCTTCTCCACAATCTTGAGCAGACTCAATTTTTTCTGATCTGATAGAGTAACGTGCGGTACTTTCCATAGAATTCGTTGCAGTAGAATTTTTGTATCTATTGGCGCTGTATCAGCTCCCTTTAGCGCATTATAATCACTCCTGTCTCGTACAAGAATCAGATCCTGTCTTGCGTTCACAATAATGCGCTTATGATCCTCTGCAAAGCCTAGTATTAATTTTAGAGGTAAATGTCCAGTAAATGTACCATCATCGTTAATCATCCAGTCGTTGGTTGAGTTGGGACACCAACCAGCCATACAAAAAGCTTTACTCTCTTCGCTTCCATACGAGGGATAAAGTTTCATGACACTTGTTATGCCAACATTTCGAGTAGTATCCACTTCAATACCGTTGATCACGTAGCGAACCTCAGAAAACAAAAAGGCCAAAGCATTGTTGGCCAACTTTGACGTTGTTGGAATGGTACCATCCAATTTGGTGAGTTGCCCTTCAATCTGGATGTAACTTTCATGTGGAAGCTTGTAGATATCTTGTTGGTTAATAGTAATGCGAATCTCATCATTATTATTTAGTCCCTGAGTATACGGTTGGTAGGAATGGTGTTCAATTCTTACAATACCCTCCTGTACTTCGACAGGGTTTGTCACGTCTAGAATCGAATTCATGACGTAAGGTGTAACCAAGTTGTTGTAGGATCTGCTTGTTGACACGTGTTAACCTGTACACGTGTTGAGCACAACTAACACCTGCTCTTGACAGCGTTGCCGCTTTATACACTTGTTTCATGCTGGCTTCAGATAAAGTTTGTAGGTCACAGGTGTATGAGGGTCTAACCGAATGAGACGTTGGTTTCTATTCACCAGTCTTAAGGTAATATTCCTGATGTTGGTCACACTCACAGGATGATAGAGCACCACCGACGGGTTTTCGCGGATGATATAACCACCAGGTGAAGTAACAATAAAATCATAAAGCGAATGCGAGGGATCTTGATTGGTGTAGACGTCTGTAATAATATTACACGTGACAGATACGTGATGATCTTCAATTATTTTCACCGGTTGGTCAGACTTGTGTATCACGTTCGGTACTAACACTTGTGGTGAATAGCCTAACAATGACCCAATCGAATCTGGTTGAGATTTAAAATCAATCCTAAAAGAAGAAAGAATACTGCAGCGATGTGTCACGTTGTTGGCTATGAGTTCAAACTTGCGTGTCCCGTCCAGAAATGCTTTTAGACTAAATTCCTTGGTGAGAGTTGTGTAGATGTGATCGTGAATATCATCTACGGTGTAGCTGCCAGACGGTAGAGTTAACACATAGTCATCGTAGTAGAACTTATCATTGACGTCTTCAATTATGTTGCAGATTCTATTATAGCCTTCAAACGAAACAAGTCCCAGCACGTAGGGTCGTCGTCCCAATTCAATAGGAGGATAAAAGTCAACAGTTACTTCCGCACCTTGTCCGTGCACTGTAAACGTTCTACTTTCTGTTGTCATAATGACCACGTCACCCGCCGTGCTCGGTCTTATATAGAAAAGTCAAACATAGACGACCGCACTGTTGCGTGTTAAAATTTTGCACTCGTTTCACATTATAGTGTATTGTTGCACTGCTTCCAAAATAGCGAACAAGCTCTGTCGGAGGAGGAAGATTTCCAAAACTGTCAAAGTACCACACGGTTCGCCCATGCTTTATGTAGGCCACATAATGCGTTCCCGGTCCATGACTGTCATCCAAATTGACAACTGCACTTTCATGGCTCCGTGGACGAGACGGTAGTTGGTTGCGCATAAACACGCCTCGAAAGTGGGAGATCTTAAGCTGTTTTGCATATCTTATAACTTCCTCATGCGTCATGGCTCGTCGTGGCAGTGCATCGATTAACCGTTTTTTGGCGACATGTAAATGCCGAGTCCTTTCTTGTAGGGTGCTAGCTTCATGTTCACACCTTTACCGCGCAGTGCTATGGCCTCCATAGTTTTATTATGCCTTTCACTTTCCTTCAACTGTTGCTTCGCCTCCTCAACAACTTTCACCGTTCGTGCTACCGCACTTGCTCCTCCAAGAAGTGAACCCAGGGCTGCTAGTCCAGCAAACAGTGCAGGTAAAAATCCACCACGTTTCGGCACAGGAATAACTCGGGCACGTTTTCTAAAACGTAGTTTACTTTTGGGATTCGCATGCAATCGTGCTGCTCGGAGTGCTTTCTTAATAGCCAACTCACTATTTGTTTCTCCGCGCGAAGCTTGACGTGCCGCATGAAGAATAGCTTTAAAGCCTCCCTTTCTTGACAACTTCTTCCTCTTCTTCACCACATATCTCTGTTTCACCATCGCGACCAAAGAACAAGACAACCTCACACCGCAAAGTATAGAACACAACTAACGCTCCTCAGGAAGGGAACCTGTAGTTATTTATTCAATGGTGGCTGTATATTCAAGTTCTATATACAGAGGAAAATCGTTCATCGTTTTCCCCGCCTCTTTTTCTTCAGACGAGAGTTTCAAGTGAAAGAATAATTTGTCTCCGGCTTTCACCGGTTGATCAATAAGTGGTTGAACACTACCGTTTAATCGTACCTCTAAATGTTTCAAATCTGGTGCATACTCAATTACACGAATGGCACCATCATACATTAAACGGTAATTGTCATACCCCGAACGTAGTATGTAGGCGAGGTTATTGGGATCTTTTACCGGTTGTTGGTTTACAATGTGAAGCAGAAATATAGAGGGTATTGATTTAATAAAAAGCGATAACCGTTGTTCCAAAAATCGTTTGGTTGTCACGTCGTGAGGTTGCACAGGATCAGCAACTTCTGCTATTCGTCTTCGCTTCATCTGTAGAGCGTTCTCCTTAATTTCCCACACCTTTTCCATTTCAGAGTTTAAAAACCGTTTTGTACAAACATCTTGATCATCTTCAGGATCGGCCACATGCACAAGGCGTGCATTATTTGCTGTATAGCCCTTTGCAGTTAGGGTGGGCACAATACTGAGCACCTGTTTCACCTTGTTATCTACATAGTCCTTTCGAGCAGCGTCCGTGTTGTTTGTTGGAAGAGCCAGCTGAGTGATTCGACGTTGGTGTACGTCATAGTCCTTTGCTTCTGTTAACACCACAGCTTTGGTTAACATATAGGCTTTGGTGCACACATCTTGATCGTTCACAGGATCTGCAACGCCTGTAATACGTTTATTCTGAGCCTCATAATCTCCTTTGATACGTCGTAAGCGGTAATAATCTACATACTTTTTTGAACATGCGTCCGAGGGTAATACGGGTTCTGTTATATTGGTCAATCGCTTTCCATTAAAGTCGTAATTGCCATCTGTAGTGCGTGACAATACATTAGCATCGACATATCGTTTAGTAGCCGGATCTGTATCATGTTTTGGATCGTTTGTCAAAGCAAATCGTTCATTTGTTTTGAGAGTTCTTCCAAAGGCGTCCATGGTTACACTGGAACTGAAACACCCGTTTGCCTCATGTATATAGAGACCAGCTCTTCCCCTTTCACATTTAGTTGATATGCAGATTATTAAGCAACAACATTCACTTCCGGTGGGAGACTTGGTTTCACACCTCTTCTCAACATCGTCCGAACAACGTCATGGATCACTCTTCCCATCCTCCATTCGCTGTCTCATCGCCGGCCCGTCGGGATGTGGAAAAACCAATCTTCTGCTTACCCTCATCACCTCCTTAAACGGAGTGCGCTTTCAAAATATCTATATTTTTGCCAAATCGCTGTATCAACCGCTGTATGTGTTCTTGGAACAGGTCATGTCAGGTCTGCGCAACATGGGCTACTTCACATTCGCAGCACACGAAGATGTCATTTCTCCAGACAATGTTCGCCCCCATTCGCTTATGATTTTTGACGATGTGGCCACAGAACGACAGGGTATTATTCAGGCTTACTTTAGCATGGGACGTCATAAATATATTGATTGTTTTTATCTCGCTCAAACCTATTCGCGAATACCAAAACAGTTGATTCGTGACAATGCCAACGTGATTGTTCTCTTCCGACAGGATGAGCGCAACATGCATCACGTCTACGATGATCACGTGAACCCAGACATGACCTTTCAAGCCTTTACACAGTTGTGTGCCATGTGTTGGAACGCTCATCACCACAGTTGTCTTGTTATTGATAAGCAGAGCAACATCAACAATGGACGCTACCGCATGGGATTTGATCATTTCATTCGTATTTAAGTAGCTGCATTGCTTTTCTGAACATCATTAGTTCAGATGTCATGGCGACAACAGGGAGTCAATTAAAAAAGCACATAATCCGTGCACGAAATAGCATTCGACAAAAGTTTCGCTATCTAAAACGTGCACATGCCGACAGTGAACTGTTTGTCGAAAAACATTTGAAGTCACCTCTGGAAGCTGTGTTGAAAGGAACATCAAAACCTAGTACACGCTCAAAAGAAACACAAACAATTGAAGAGGAGGAAGAAAATGATGAAGAACCTGAGGATGTTTTTTCTCCATTGCTTCCGTCTTCTAGCTCCAAAGAATCACCGCTGCCCCAGTTTTTGAAAACATCAATAATTGCTGAAACACCCACTAGACTCAAAGAAAAGCAGCCTACTCTTAAAGAAATATTAAATACGCCCGAACAATATGTGCGGTTAAAATCCATTTTACTACAAAATTATGGTGCGTTGGTTACTCCCTTCCTTGAAGATCTTTTTACTAAGAAAACTGATACTACCTATGGTGTTCGCTATGAAAACAATAGATTTCGAATTGGCGATTCACCAATCAAGATAAGTGACAATGTTTTGATTGTTAAAACAGTTCGTTATAAATTGACGCCAGGTCTTTTAGAACTTTTATTTTCACGTACACCTTCTACCGAGGACTATGATAAAGAAGATCTTGAAAAGTATAAAGACATCTTGATGGCTACAAATGGTTTTAGACGTAATTATAAACGTTCTGAAGCAGTAAATGCTAATAAGAGCTTCAAATATAAAACCATCATATCAAAATTGTTTCCCACCTATGCAAGTGTTCGCCGTGCAAATTCAGCGTCCGGTATCACGTTTAATACTTTGAAACCATTCATCGATTTCGCCTATTGGAACAATCCAAATAAGTTGGTTAAACGTCTGCAACTGTTGCGTGCATCAGAACAGGCTGGTCATACCGGACACGAGGCGGAAGTTTTAGAAATAGAAGAGGAGCTTCGTCATGCTGGCATTATTGTCTAATGAGTCAACGTGTTCATACACCCTCGCCTGTTAAGGCTGGCATTGCTCGCGAGTTGCATAGACCAGCTCGTCGTCTCTACCATCGTCGTCATGTCATCACACGGGGCGTTGACGATCTTTGGCAAGCTGATCTGGTTGAAATGATTCCCTATGCCAAAGCTAACAACGGGGTCAACTATCTGCTCACCGTCATCGACGTTTATTCCAAAATGGCCTTTGTTGAACCTGTTCGGAATAAATCTGCACAACTGGTCACCGCTGCATTCAAGACCATCGTTCAGCGGTCAAGACGACAACCTCGTTTGCTTCAAACAGATCAAGGCAAAGAATTTTTCAACAAGACTTTTTCCGCTTATCTCAAATCACTTGACATCCATCACTATTCCACTTTTAGCAATCTAAAGGCAAGTGTTGTAGAACGTTTTAACCGCACACTCAAGACGCGCATGTGGGAACAATTTACAGCAAGAGGATCCTATGGCTGGCTTGAACTTGTAGGCGACCTGGTGACACGTTACAACAACACTAAACATAGAACCATCAAAATGAAACCACGCCTTGTAACCAAGAACATTGCGCAATTGGATCGCATTCATCACAAAATCAAAACAGTAGATCCACGACGTCGTCAATTACGTATTGGTGATTATGTGCGCATCAGTAAACATAAAACAATCTTCGCCAAAGGATACACACCAAACTGGAGCACAGAAATATTTCGTATTCGCAAGGTAAAACTTTCTAATCCAGTTGTTTATTTACTTGATGACCTCAACAAGCAGCCAATCCAAGGAGGATTCTACATGGAGGAACTGCAAAGGACGCAATATCCCAAGCATTATCTTGTTGAAAAAATTGTACAAAAACGTGGCAATAAACTTTTTGTTAAGTGGCTAGGTTTTAATGCCACATATAATTCATGGATTAATAAATCAGATCTGGTGTACACCTTCTTGTTTTTATTTCATGTCGAGCTGGCCGACTCAACATGCTATGCGATTTGTATCCTACCCCCACCCTACCATTTACAGGAAATACTACTCCTGATTCATTGACGTTTGTTTACCATTGAGCACATTCAACAACCAGTTCATTCCCCCTCTCCCTCAATTCCATTCACTACTCCCGATACCATTGATGTTTGTTTACCATTGAGCGCTTTCAACCCCATCTTGTTTGTCTCTCAGACCCATTCACACCTAACCAACCTACCACGTCAGGGTTCAACAACCACCGCCATCCA
The DNA here is from genome assembly GCA_946902985.2 of Meconema thalassinum. Classification (NCBI taxonomy): domain Eukaryota; kingdom Metazoa; phylum Arthropoda; class Insecta; order Orthoptera; family Tettigoniidae; genus Meconema; species Meconema thalassinum. The sequence goes on along the minus strand of OX336388.2, from coordinate 1,386,389,475 downwards.
CCGCCATTCATGTTTTCCATTCAAAACACTCCCGTCCATGACCTACCTCACATCCCGTAATCTGCTGTGACGTCACACACACCAGTTGACCGTTCAAATCTGACGATTCATTCACCGACAAAGATTCGGAAACGTTCGGCAACACTCGGATCTCATCAAGTACAAAGCAAAGCTATATAGCACGAGACCATAACAGAGAAGGCGCTCAGTCCAAGAGAGAGACTGGGTCGAGGAGGGTCTCGTGCAGAGCCTCTTCCATCCTTCCCCCCCCCCCCCTCGTCCCCCACCCAACCCATCCCTCCCCCTCCCTCCCCCACCCTCCCTCCCCACCCCCACTCCTCCCCCTCCACCCACACCCCCTCAAACCGGTTCCTGGACCCTCCAAGGTTTGTTTACCTTCCGGGGTCCCGGCGACCTTGGGGGTCAATGACCTACCTCAAGGTCATTGACCATGACCTACCTCAAGGTCATTGACCTTGCCACGCCCCCCTCATTTGCATAAATAACGGTATTTGAAGCAGAACCCTCCTTGCTCCTCTACTACTGTGGCTTGTAGAGACGCCGGGGTGCCGGAATTTTGCCCGAAGAGGATCTTTAACGTGCCAGTAAGTCTACTGACATGGCTCCCTCGCATTTGTGCACCCTCAAATGCCAGCTGACTGCGCCAGGATACGAACCTGCAACCTAGGGCCCAGCAAGCGAGGAATAAAATATGTTTACGTATAATTTTCATCCGTAATAATTGTCTGACTTGGGTATATTTGTAATATTTTTACATATCTAAAATAATAAACTCTACAAAGCATACTAGTACTAGCATACTCTTTTAGTAACATGTAGGCTCTATGCTTCTATTATGCTGGTTTTGCTTTATAAATCAAGAAAGTTGGCCGATAATCACCCGATCGGATCCATTAACCTGATTATAACTATCATCAATTAAAATTTGAAATTTGCTCAAGTGTTCAAAACTAGTTGGAACTGATCCTTTCAGAAGAAATGAATGACCAAACCTCTCTTTATCAAAGGAGCTAGGTTCAAAATGCTTTGAACAAAGTTTACTACGGTATATTTTGATGGCTGAAATCCCTCTCTCTTCATATTTATGGTCCATAGCTTAAGCAATTCAGGGTCTGAAGGGAAGGTGAAATAAGCGAATACATTTAATTATGCGTACAAAGTGATATCCAGCACTGCATCTTAAAAAGAAAACCAATGATATCCTCACTCCCAATATTTATCACCTACAGCAATAAATCTTACAAATATCCTAATGTTATCCCCTTCCCCTCCATATTTAGTAAATTCATTTTTGGTGGCTAGGGACTTCTGGGTCATCATCCCTGTGTACTTGAGTATGTGTTGAACTTGTCTGATACCTTAAATTTCTGTGACGATGCAGTAGTGTGTATAGCTCAATTGGTGGTTTTTAATTCATTTAAAGGGGCTTGTGACATCTTGGTCATCAGCACCGTGTAGTTGGGTGTGGGTTAAACTTGTCTGATAACCTGTATTGATGTGATGATTATAGTAACTTAGTGTGTAACTTTATTAGGGACAGGGATGAGGTAGGTGCCTCGGGACTTGAACTAAGGTGCTATCCCGGCATTTGCTTGTAGGGAGTGTGGAAAACCTGGGAAATAAACCACACTCGGGATAACCGCAGTCAGCGCCGGGATTCGACCTGCGATATCCGAGCGTGCTGCATGATTTAACGAGCACGGCTACGCCGCTGCGTGCCAGCTGTATTCGGGAAATGTATGTCGTCAAGTCTGTGTATTTTAGGTCATATACGAGGGTTGGGGCAAAAGTCATGGCAACTATTTTTTTCTTGTAGATATGTGAACGGATCACACACGTATATGTGTCGTGTGGACGGTGTGGACGTTCGGCAGGCATAGTGTGTATGCAGAACAACAGATGGCTCTGTGATAGCTGGTAGTAGCGCAGCGAGGGCTGTGAAATCAGTCAGTTGGTGAGTGTCGTGCGAGATGGAAGTAACCCGTGTTGAGCAGCACGCTTACATCAACATACCCGTTCTCCGAGGGAGAAATGCGATGGAATGTCATAGTGAATTAGTGGATGCCCTACCATACCGTACAGTAGCACGGTGGGTAGGAAAGTTTCAGCAAGGACGTGTGTCAACCAGTGATGAGCAACGTTCGGGACGACCTGTCAGTGTGCGGACTGACGTGGCACGTGCCGTCATCGACCAGCTCCTGGATGAAGACAGACTATGGACGCTACTGGAGTTAGAGAGGGCAAGTGGCATCGAGAAACGCACCGTCCACAGGATATTGCGTAATGAGCTGCAACTGCGCACAATCGCATCGCGGTGGGTACCGCATGCACTGACGGAAGTTCAAAGGTGGGTGCGCTATGCAATATGCTCGAATCACATTGCACGCTGGCAACAGGACGGCGATCAATTCTTGTCACGAATAATCGCCATCGATGAATTTTGGGCCAGGGCATACGAATCAGAACTGAAACGTCAGTCCGCGGATTGGCGACATGCTGGATCACCAAGGAGGCTGAAGTTCCGTCAGAATCCTTCCCCAGTCAAATTGATGACGTCATGGGTATCATTGTTTGCCACTTTGTTCCACATGGCAGAACAGTGATCGTACAGTACTACAGGGATTTTCTGGTGCGACAGGTACGACGTGGCGTTCGACAGAAACCTCCGGATCTTGTGGACAGTGCAATAATCCTGCACGACAATGCAAGACCACATAAAGCAGGTGTGTAGGGTAGCTACTGCGACGTTGGGGATGGGAAGAATTGGAGAACCCACCGTACTCTCCCGACATTTTGCCCTGTGACTTTGATCTCATTCGAAAGATTAAGGAACCTCTACGTGGTAGGCGGTTTGCAACACGAGAGGACATTGCTAAAGCTGTGTGCCAACAGGTGATCCGATTCACACATGGTGCGGCAAATGCTGAGGCAAGATGGTATTCAGCGCCTCCCACATCGTTGGCAGCGTGTGGTGACAGTAGCAGGGGACTACTTTGAGGGTCTTTTGGCCCAGGTTTGTCATGTCAACTGTATGTGTACTGCGTTGTCATTCTTTTGCACCGTGAAGGCCATATTGCCGTGTATACTACCGTAATAAATTAAATTAGTGTGTTACGATATTTCAGTGCCATTCATTGTCCACACATGTAGTTAATACTTTGTCCTTTCGTCTGTATATGTCACATTTTCCAACCGGACTGGTATCTTCATGAAAAAAAAAGTTGCCATGACTTTTGCCCCAACCCTCGTATTTTAATTCTTACCCGTGATAAGATAGCCTGTTCCCGTTTTCAAACCTCTGACTGCAATTGTAAGCAGCGCAAGATATAAGCATTTTCGCTGTATAGGCCCTAACTTCACATTCAGCCTCTTGCATAAAGGAAAATGCGTATTTTATATATTTGTAATATATTATACAGCAAAAATGGGCTCGTATATCTATAATTAAGTATAATATTTACGCTCACGCTGACAACTTGGGCATAGGCGCCATTTTATACCAACATCAGCTGATCTTATTCTGGCCCCATGTTCCGCTGGCAAAGGCCTCTCTATCCTATTGTATGCTCGAAGGATATATATAAAAACAAAACAGCATCAAAAATAAAAAAACATATAAAAGAAACTTCATTGGCAAGGCCACCTGCCATGCCACACAGAGATGCAACCAGCACTCTCAGAAAGCGCTATTTTCTTAACCTAAAAGAACTGAGCTTTATAATCAGAATGGTTATAAACTATACAGCCTATTTTCATATATCCAACTTATGTTAATTGCTTCTATCAACATACAAAACTTCAGTTTGATTGCTGTAATAGATTCGTAGTTATTGAGAACCGACTAAATATTGCAGATGGTCGCCATGTTGGATTTTTATATATGTAGGTCTTAGAGTTATGTACTGTTACATGAAGATTATTGTGTACGTGTAGTACTCAAACTTCAATCGCATGATTGGGACACAAGAAGTAAAAACGACATTTTAAAATTTCGCACAGCTGCCATCTTGTGGTTATGGAAACAATTGAAAAATATTATATGCCAGTGGATTAACATTAATGAAATTTGGCATGTATATTCTACATAAAATTACCCTTTACCTGCAAATGTTTAGTGCGATACAATGTTTGGTTTTCGAAGAAAGGGGAAATGCTGTAAGGAAATTAATAATAGGAGCATGAATTGAAATTCGTAGTATACGTTTGCACTATTATTATATTATGTCTAAATGATTCAAGAAACATGATTTACAGCTCATTATTGCAGGTGTTCAATAACTGAGGCATCCATATCATTGTTGTCTGAACTAAGGCCCTCGTAAAATATTTGATGGGCAGGTGGTACAAATTTCATAAGTTTCATAATGTCCTCATACTTAGCCCACTTTAACTTCCTGCCACAGGGGTATCTTGTGTTCAGCACAACGTCACGTAGTAAAGGCGGCTTCCCCTTCCCTTTTTGTAGACTTATTGTTTCTTCTGAAGCCAAATCCATAAAACAAAATTTTATTTGCATAGCATGGGTTCCTTTCACAAACCGAAACATATATATTTCTTATAACTACTGTACGTTTTCCACTGTCACATTTCTCTTTATGAACATGTTGTTTAAGATGTTGAGATCTTTAAAATCCTCAGTCCTCATTTCAATAACAGTGAAAGGTTTGTGGTGTTTGAAGCCATATTTTCAGTGTTGCCTTAGTAAACAAGAGTTTAGTGCTTTTCAGTCGGTCAACACGAATGTACCCAAAAGAGATGGGTTATGCCCTAATCCTGAAATAAATTACATGAGATTAATAAAACACTAGGATGACCAGTTTCGATCGTCAAGCGATCATCATCAGATCCATTACACTTAGGCTACAAAATCTATGTTTGAAATACAGGTGAAAATATTTACAATATGTACAATTATTTAGTTGCAGTATTGGTACTGCAACTGTCAGTGTATGCTAAATGCAGTATATATGTTAGGTGAAATGCTAAATGGTGTTAGCTATCCGGAGATTGTACTTTAGAGAGATTATATGGTTGTAAACTATGGTTAAACTATAAAATTTTTGGCTAACTACTTATCTGATTGTCTTCCGTATTACAGCTACTCGCAGTTTTCGTGCTCACTGAAACTCGCTGTGCGGTCGACTGCGGTGGTTATCTTAACGACTGGTTTTTCCCCTGCCTCCTCCCCCCTGTCCCTACGTGCTGTGGGGAGTGATAGCGATGTGTTTATGTGAGGTGTTGCCAACCTAGATAAGATGTATGTTATTGAATGAGGTGGGTCCACAACTATTAAAGACCGTGGATTGGCCCTCGCCACGCGTGGAGCATAACCCATTCGAACTAAGCGTTGACGGTCTTATGAGGACGTCCCGGCATCTTTAATACTGCCGCGAATATGGGCCTTGGTTTATTGCAGAAGCAAAGTACATCGTACACCTGATCCAGATAACATTTACCTATTAAAAACCCCCTAATTTCCCCCCTTTTTTTATCTAGCTTGGCTGTGTCGCTAAATTGTGTTTTGTTTCCGACAGGGTGTGTTTTTTAGTAGCGTGAAGAGGGGTGAGCTCTCCATGAACGTGTGTTCATTTAGATTGTTGGGATTGTTTCGTTTGGCTAGGTGTATCTCGATTGCTTCCTTTATGTCAAGAGCTCTGCCTTTCGATTCGTGATGGATTATTTTAAGGTCCGACTCTATGTTGGTAAAGCTGTGCCCTGCATCACACATATGTTCGCACACGGCTGAATGTGTTCCGTATCTTATCGCATTCCTATGTTCATTATAACGTGTGTCTACTCGCCTTCCACTCTGCCCGATGTAATTAGCTTGACAATCGGTGTCTTGGCACGTTATAGAATATACCCCTGACCTTGAATACGGGTCACGTTTATTTAGATTACTATTTAGGAGGTGCCTAGCGGTTGTGTTTCTCGTCGTGAAAGCTATCTTTATGCCTTGTTTTTTGAATAGGTTAGTGATTTTATATGTATTCGCATTCACATAGTTGAAACGCGCAAATTTTTTCTCATTACTGTCCGGTTTGGGAATCGTTTTTTCTTTATTTTTATGTTTGGCTATAATTTGATATATTTTGCTTGGCGAGAAGTTGTTTTCCTTTGCTATTTGCATAATAGTTCTTATTTTCTTATTATAGTTGTCTTTTGACATGGGTATGTTTAAAGCTCTGTGCACCATTGAATTGAAACCCGCTAGTTTGTGCGTACTGGGGTGATTAGACTGATTGTCGATTCCATGCGAGGAGTATAGAACTAAACCTCACCTCTAAATACGTACCAATTAAAACCGTACCGAACACACCAGCCACGATCATTTCAACCAAACAAGCCAAAGCGCTTTGGATAAAAAACGAATTAAGATTTGCATACATAAGAAAGCAAAAAATTAACCAACAATTATACGACATTCAATTGCAACTAAGTAATTTCTGGCACGCGGCCCAATGGGACAGCTTCACCGAGCACCTACATGACAACATCAAAATCAGAGCAACGAGGAAGCATGAAACGCTAGAAAATAAATTAAGAAAACTAGGAGAAACACAGAACCATCAATCTAACGAACAACACACGAATAACAATGAATTCAATTTCCACAGCAGAGTAAACAACAGAACGAACGTAACCTTTTCTCAAGGTGAAATGAATATGTTAGACAAAGGGTTAAAATACAACTGCACAGACGCACACACGAACCACAATATAAAACAGTTAATCACAGATATTGAGATAGCCAGTCACAAGCTCCCAGCAGAAGACAGGGAATTAACCAAAAATCTCGCCACCAACGAAGCCAAAAAAATCCTCAAACGAGAGGGCGATAGCAATAACATTCAAAACAACAAACAGCTCAAAGAAATAAAGTCGTTGAAACAAAAAATAAAAGAACATGACTTAATCATCACAAAAGCAGATAAGGGAAACACTACAGTAATTTTGAACAAAACAGAATACATTGAAAAAACAGTCGAATTCCTAAACAACAACGAAATCAAAGAATTAACAAAAGACCCCACCAACAAATTCCAAAAACAAATAAAAAGTGCGCTAAAAGAAACAGAATACATACTGACCAAAGCCGAAAAATCAAAACTAATAAACATGAACCCGAAAATACCGTCATTGAGGGGACAACCAAAAATACACAAAAAGGAATGCCCAATGAGACCAATAGTCAATTGTAGGAATGCCCCTAATTACAAAATCAGCAAAGAGTTACTAAAAATCTTAAAATGCCGTCTTTCCAACGACAAAAACAACTCTGTAAAGAACACAACAGAACTAGTAACAGCATTGAACACCCTACAAATGAAACCTAGCTTCAGGCTAGTATCCTTCGACGTAACTAACATGTACACCAATATTCCGATTATTGAAGCAATCAACACTATCGAAAACAACTTAAAATCCAACAATTCGGTAAAAGAAATTGAAGAGATTGTGAGATTACTGAGGGTCGTTCTCACCCAAAACGTGTTTCAATTCGACAATAAAATATACACACAGAGAGAAGGCCTAGCAATGGGATCGCCACTAAGTGGGTTAATCGCTGACATCTTCATCAATGCACTAGAAAATTCGTTCTTAGAAAAGACTTCAACAAAGGGAATAGTAATATGGAAAAGATACGTAGATGATATAATTTGCATCTACGATACTGAACTAACAAGCGAAGAAACAATTCTCCAGTCCATTAATAGCCTTCACCACTCTATCAAATTCACTAAGGAATCCGAAATAGACCGGAAAATAAATTATCTCGATATAACTATTGAACGTAAAGACAACGACCTTTCATATTCCATATTCCGGAAAGCAACACAAACCTCGCATGCAATCGACAATCAGTCTAATCACCCCAGTACGCACAAACTAGCGGGTTTCAATTCAATGGTGCACAGAGCTTTAAACATACCCATGTCAAAAGACAACTATAATAAGGAAATAAGAACTATTATGCAAATAGCAAAGGAAAACAACTTCTCGCCAAGCAAAATAAATCAAATTATAGCCAAACATAAAAATAAAGATAAAACGATTCCCAAACCGGACAGTAATGAGAAAAAATTTGCGCGTTTCAACTATGTGAATGCGAATACATATAAAATCACTAACCTATTCAAAAACAAGGCATAATGATAGCTTTCACGACGAAAAACACAACCGCTAGGCACCTCCTAAATAGTAATCTAAATAAACGTGACCCGTATTCAAGGTCAGGGGTATATTCTATAACGTGCCAAGACACCGATTGTCAAGCTAATTACATCGGGCAGAGTGGAAGGCGAGTAGACACACGTTATAATGAACATAGGAATGCGATAAGATACGGAACACATTCAGCCGTGTGCGAACATGTGATGCAGGGCACAGCTTTACCAACATAGAGTCGGACCTTAAAATAATCCATCACGAATCGAAAGGCAGAGCTCTTGACATAAAGGAAGCAATCGAGATACACCTAGCCAAACGAAACAATCCCAACAATCTAAATGAACACACGTTCATGGAGAGCTCACCCCTCTTCACGCTACTAAAAAACACACCCTGTCGGAAACAAAACACAATTTAGCGACACAGCCAAGCTAGATAAAAAAGGGGGGAAATTAGGGGGTTATTAATAGGTAAATGTTATCTGGATCAGGTGTACGATGTACTTTGCTTCTGCAATAAACCAAGGCCCATATTCGCGGCAGTATTAAAGATGCCGGGACGTCCTCATAAGACCGTCAACGCTTAGTTCGAATGGGTTATGCTCCACGCGTGGCGAGGGCCAATCCACGGTCTTTAATAGTTGTGGACCCACCTCATTCAATAACATACATCTTATCTAGGTTGGCAACACCTCACATAAACACATCGCTATCACTCCCCACAGCACGTAGGGACAGGGGGGAGGAGGCAGGGGAAAAACCAGTCGTTAAGATAACCACCGCAGTCGACCGCACAGCGAGTTTCAGTGAGCACGAAAACTGCGAGTAGCTGTAATACGGAAGACAATCAGATAAGTAGTTAGCCACAAATTTTATAGTTTAACCATAGTTAACAACCATATAATCTCTCTAAAGTACAATCTCCGGATAGCTAACACCATTTAGCATTTCACCTAACATATATACTGCATTTAGCATACACTGACAGTTGCAGTACCAATACTGCAACTAAATAATTGTACATATTGTAAATATTTTCACCTGTATTTCAAACATAGATTTTGTAGCCTAAGTGTAATGGATCTGATGATGATCGCTTGACGATCGAAACTGGTCATCCTAGTGTTTTATTAATCTCATGTAATTTATTTCAGGATTAGGGCATAACCCATCTCTTTTGGGTACATTCGTGTTGACCGACTGAAAAGCACTAAACTCTAGTGAAAGGTTTCTTCACGCAACTTTTCCTAATAAGATCACACCACTGTCCAGGTGTATAAACCACTTCAGTTTTCCTTTTAAGTTTTTCAATGACACCAAAGTCAGGAAGGAAAGTGTGACCTGGCACAAGAAATTTGTGTTCGATTTCCTCAAACAATCCGCAATCAATCATATATAGCCATAGTCCCATTTTTGCAAAATTCTTGTTCTGACCAACACACGAGTCCCTATACACAATATGTTTCCTTTCGCCAACCCTTTCCTCATTCAATGACATAGCTTTCAACACACATCTTGCGATTTCATCTGCACCTCTGGAAGCAACAGACTCAGGCCAAACACACATGACTGCAATATCACTGTTGCACACGTGAATGTCAAAGTTGTAAGTCCACAGTTGTCGTTGATATAACACACATTCCGTCGGCAAGTGAGGAGTTGGAAGGGCTTGCTGCAAGTCCATTGTTATAACTAACGTATCACTGTCTGTAGGTTTACTTGCTAGTTTGTCTCTTTTGAGAGACTCGTAAGCTGCTTTCCGCAGATGCACTTCATACTTTGGTGGTTTTGGGTCCTTTTGCTGTGCCTCATCATACACTTTACAGGTATCTGTTGAGGGGAGCTTAAATCCAATGTTATATTCAGTATTGAAAATATCACGAAAAATATGCTCCTTCACTGACTCTTCATTATCAGTTTCACACTTCCCCAGATACAGTTTTTAGAGCTGTGATATGGAGTGTACAGATATACCCCTTATGTATGCCTTATTGGGATTAGATTTTCGGCTGTAATGTGAAGTGCACCTGGGGAAACTATCTATTGTCTTTCTCACGATGTCCTTTCTTTCTTCAGATATCGCATGGGGTCTGTTTTATGGTGGCCACGCTTGTCCATAGGGGGGTGTACAAACCCCCTTCTGAGGAATCTGCATTTACATGACTTGTAATCATAAAACGGAAGTAAATAACAATATATATTAACATTAGGCCGAAATATAATATATAGACTATATATTACCAACGCCACCTAAATAATAAGGCCTCCGCACTGGCTGACCAGCGCTAGGCAGCTCGACCAACAGTAGTCAATCGCGTTGTTTGTGGAACGTTACAAGGTCGGCGCATAAGTTGTACTTTTTGCTGTAGTTTTAATAATTATTGTAGAAACAAAAATCAAGGAAACCTCAAGGACACTGTGCCCAGAAAGACAAACATATTTTCCCATAGCAACTGACACTAATCCTGATAAATCACCTATGTCCAAATCAGCATATCTGTCTACTGGTCCTTTACTTCTTTTCTGCTTCAGCTTTCTCATAATCAGGGCTAGGATTTATATGTAAATACAGTACTTATTTCTCTATTACACAGATATGCATATCCTATTAACTTATCTCCATCGATTATGTTGTCCTCTTTCAAATTAAACAAATTTATTTGACATGTTTCTCCATATTTCTGATTTAGTATATACATGCACAATAAATAATTTTACATATTTAGTAATTTTCAATCCAATATTTGTACATATTTTTCTCTTATGAATAAAAATATATAGAATTGTAGTTTTCAGTGACTGGAAATATGACAGCACAGGACAGGTTTACAGTTATGTAATGAAAAGAAAGATTTCTGAAGTAAGTAGGTGTAACGATAGCAATTCTTATCAAAAGAAGCTTCAAGTTTGAAAATTTAGAACATTTCATGGTATACTGTTATGGTAGGCAGGAATAATAGGAATAATCGATGAATGAAAGCAAGTGAAAAGTAAGTGAAATAAAAGAAAATTGGATAATTTGATTTATAAATCCAGTATTTTTAGTGCATTTATGTGGGTTATAGAAGTAACAAAATTAGTATTATGGGGATAAATTTGTCTTTTGCCCATATTTCATAAAATATATTTACATTTTGACATTTTTTAGATTGTACATATTTTTAAAATATATATACATACATATGTACATATATTGACACTTTTTGGTACATATAAATCCTAGCCCTGCTCATAATTTTACCTTAATGTAGCCTATATCATTAATTGAAGATTTAGCTTTGGCTGTCCTGATGTACCAGATGGGTGAAGCATATTTCTTAACATCTATACATATCACAAAGTCAATAAGCTTATTATTGATTCCCAAGATTAAGAAATTTAGTCCTATTGTAATTTCAAAAACAACCCTCTCAAAATGTGAATTGAATCTATTTTGAAAAATGTAAACCCATTTAAACTAATTTTTTAACCTTCACTTACATCCTTTAAGAAATTTCATCCTTTAAGAAATTTTCTAGTAGCAAAATATAATTTTAATGTAAAATCTGTTAAAATAATAGTTAAGAATCTGAAGATTTCCAATGCTCTCTCTATTAAGCTACAAGAACAGTAGGCTCATAAGTTGAATTGTTGGTGAGAGTTAATTATGTTCCTGCTGTACAATGTAGTCTCGGCTAAATATGTTACAAGATAAAACTGTATTGTATTGTATTTCTGTCTGTAGCCAAATTGTTGATAAATTTTAGTAAATACTTGCAAAATTCAAAACTTTTAATTAAATTAATATTCTGTAAGCCAACGCCAGAAAAGTAATACTAAAAATTGAACGAGTGGAAAAAGGACAATACTCAAAGAAATGGGATAATATTCCAGCATATTTAATCATTAATTAGTCGCTAACTGATGACACCTTTTAAGACATAACTTCTTGCTACGAGTACTGCAATTGGCAATTAGTGAATTTTTCAATGCGACGTATAGTCTCGACAGATGATCGTTCTTTTTTCCTCTTGGAAATGGAATGTTATCGTTTTTCGACTCAGCTGTTCAATTATTCTTTTCCATTTTTGCCTTTCTCCCTTCATTTAAAAGTGAGGTTAATAAGTTCATAACGTTCTGAAAAACATAATAAACATCATTATCGTAATAATTACGGGCCTTTTTGGTTATTATGATGAAACTGTTTATTTCTTTTTCTCCCTCAGTATAGAAGGAGTTTCATAGTTCAAACATTACTGGAAAGCGTATTTTATGAAAGGTAAGGAAGAAGGTAAATTCTACGAGGTACGGGTAATTTAGCAAATCTGGCTACTCAAAGACTTGCAGGCTATGCAGTGTTCATTTACAGTTGTACAGTGCAACAATATGAGCGTTTTCTTTCCGAGTATAAACATCGTTTGAAGGGCCGGGAGGAATGACTACTCTTGGCGCGCGTGCTTCCGAGCGCGGAGGCCTTATTCTCTAGGTGGCGTTGATATTACGCGTTATAAAACTAAAGTATTATTTTTACATACCTCTTACAACTCTCAGACATTTGCTGGATATGCTATGTGCTGTACAGAATGCTGTCCTGCATAACTGAAGTTTACAACCAGTTTTTGGATCCTTGACGTAGTACTTGTAAGTTGCATTCCGTTGCAAAAGTCAGGATGTAACCTATCTTTCTTGTATACTTTTCTGCACTTATGCTTTTCTATGAGGCCAAATAGATATGTATTTTGCATATCATAGCTAGGTAACTTGTAAAAGTTGGAAAATATACTTTCTTTACTATCTTGAGAAAGTCTGGCAGCACTGTTCAATATTTACCAGGTGTTTACCAGGAATTACTTTCCCAGATGCCGACACATACTCTTCTCCACGGTTTCGTAGAATCTTCGTCTTTGTTTTACGCCACTGCTGCGCATTTCTTTCCCGCTTCTTATACTTTGAAACATCACCATTAACACAAGAATCAGGCGAAGGAGGCATTTTGCCGCGCGGTGTAGACGAGAGCGCGGTATGCTTCGCACTGCTGCAGCAACATATGGTCACATGGCGGGAGTTGGGATGGGCCTTTATTCCACTCGCGCGAGGGAAAGTTCAAAACATACTGTTCCAAAGAACATGTCAAACACCAACTATTGAGTAAAGATTGAAGTTTGAGCTTGTGAACAATGACTGCAGATGGCCCCCCAGATACCGATGCCGTACAGAACTCAAAATCGGCCGTTGGTTGGGATGGGCCCTTATTCCACTGAGCCCCTCATTTGTATAAGGATTTACTGTACCAAGTGTCACTGCCCTCGGATGGTTAATTTGCGAGAAACGACCATGTGTATATTTATATTTCGCGTCGCCGCCATGTTGAATTTGTGATCACCAGGTTATTGAAAGTCCTATAGGTGAATTTATGTTCTTAGCTCCTATGAAAATTTAAAAAAATCAGTTTGATTGCTGTAATAGATTCGTAGATATTGAGATCCATATAAATATTTCCGATGGTCGCCATGTTGGATTGTTATATGTATAGACCATTGAGTCATGTACCATTAAAGTAAAATTATTACGTAGGTTCATTATTCAAACTTTCACTTCGATCACATGATTACGACACAAGAAATAAAAACTTAATTTTAAAATTCCCACAACCGCCATCTTGAGGTTATGTAAACAATTGAACTAAATTAGATACCAGTGCATTACAATGTGTATAAATATTTCCTGTACCAAGTTTCATTGCGTTTGGATCATTAAATCGCGAGAAAGGTGTATTGAAAATTGTTCAACTTCACTTGGCTGCCATATTCTTGTAGTTAACCGGTTTTTGAAAGTCTTATATATGAACTTCTAGTAGTGCCCTTTATATCCGTACAAAATTTCACACACTAGGTTATTAAAACTTTCATTATTATTATGTGTCTTCCCATGAATACACTTTCTTAGTAATTCTGGGTCAGCCAGAACTCTGAATGTTGGCTTTATTTCATCCATAACTACCTCAGGGTGTGAATGTTTATGTTTGTAAGTTGTTCTATCAATAATGTACTTACACCTGTCATCCTTGGGACATAGAAAATGCAAAGGCATCTCATCTGAGGACAGTTTATGGAAATAGATGGCCCATATTGCTTTTCGCATTGCATCTATACTACTGTTATTTTCCCTTATTGCTTTTCCATAGAATACTTGAAGGGAATCAATTTCCTTTGAGTAAGTCTTCCTTTACCTCCCAAGGTTTTCCATCTTCTAGATGAACACCTTTCTTTTCTTTCAGTAATCGACGAAGCCGTCCTCCAACCCTCTTCTGAATATGGCCCACACATTCAAGTTTCTCAATGTTACATTCATATGGTTTGGATTCCTGCACACATTTGAAAGATGAAGAATCACCATCACCTAGATATTTGGTGTATCTAACATCATATTGTTCTTGGGAGCGACAAAACATTTCAACCACAGCATCCGACTCCATCCTACCACTTGATCCTGTATAATTCTGACAACATCTAGTTTTATGTTTCTCAACCCACTCTTTCTCAGCTGTAGAGTCAACTGAAGGTTTTCTTGTTGAACACTGGTAACAATATTTAGACTTCATTTGTACATTTAATACCTTACTACTGTCAACACATATGATGGAAGAGACACCATAGAGCGATCCAAGTTCCATCCACAAATACACACAAATCTGTAGCATATTCAATACTGTCTTGTCCACTAGCACTAAATTCAGCTTTCCTGTCTTCCACAACAGTTGCAACTGCTTTTTTCAAACTTTCTTTGGCAACATCACACACAGCGTCAGAAACATAACGGTTTGCAATATCATACAGAAGGCTTGGTGCGGGTAAATTCATAATACCACAAAGTATATTTGCTGCTTCTCTACATTTACCCAAGCATCTCATACCATAGACTAACCTGATGTTGCTTTCAAACAAACCATTCTGCATTTTTTTGCAGTGCTAAATGCAAATTCATAATTACAAACACTACACATCATTTTCATGTTGCTTGCAATCCCAACTCTATTTTCTTCAACTAATTTCACACAGCCAGTTGTTTTTACAGTTTGAACAAGCACAGGAGACATTTATAGCACTGCACAGAAGTTCTAAATCTATTATTCTAAATCCAGAAGATAATAGCTGTGTATCACTCACTGTCTTATTTAAATCTTGAAATACTGAGTCAATTTTTGATGATGGTGATGATGAAGAAGATAGGTTATGTTCTGATGTTGTTGCTGGTACTGCATTTGCTGCCTTGGTATAACGATTGCCACAAAACTTTCTCTTCTTATAAACATTACTTACTCTCCCCATATTATATTACCAATTTTTCACTAACGTCACTGAAGATTACACTCCCGAAATTCAATCAACAAACCAACCAAACTGAAAGACTCGATCTCCATGCAGGCTACTGCTCTCCGCTGCATTCTGGTGGCAAAACAAGGAACTACAAACATAGAGATAGAGAAAAATAAGCAATTTATGCCATAGATATTCACAAGAGAGTTGTATATTAGCTTTAAAAGGATTTATGAATCCAAAAGCAACAGAGTAGGTTGAAAATTGGTGCGACACATTCGCGCACCCACATAAGCATTACTTTTTTTCATCCACTCCTAGAAGAGATATTACCATGAAATGGGACCCATTCGTTGAGTTCCGCCAGTTGTCATCGCGCCTCTCCTGCTACCGTAATAAGCTTTCCGCCCCCTCTCCTTGGTGATTATCCGGGCTCTGCCTATTCGCCATTGCACGCCCCCACTTCTCTTTCTCCGTCTCTTCGGCGTTTAACTGATCTAAATACTTCTGCGATTCGACGTACCGCTCATCCCAATTGTTGCGATAGTCTCCCCGATTATCTTGGCGATAGTTCCTCGTGTTGTTCCACCTGCCATCTCCATTCCTTTGGTAAGGTCTACCCTGCCTTTGGTTTCCCCTCCAGTTGGTGTACTCTCGCTGGTACGTCCATTGATTTTGCTGGTTCTGATTGTTTTGATTATAGTTATCTCGGCGATTCTGAAAATTTCGATTATTGTGGTTGAATTGATTTCGGCCATCATAGTCCTGCCGTCTCGGTGTAAACTGCGTTCCCGTAGATTGGGTTTTTGTTTGGTTACCCTGGTTGTGACTAGTTTGGTGTCCCTGAATCACTTCTGCCGTGTTGACACATTCCATGTTTCTCCTCCCTGTCTGTGGACTAACCATACTTGTCTCGTCTAGATGGCGGAGTAACTCTTCAACCTGCACTGCGGTCTTAATATTTCCGGCTACTAACAGCTGTTGAATATTCATAGGAAGTTGTTTCCCAATGGTTAGAACCATGTTTTCTTCACTAGGGGGGTCGTCAAAATCGCGGAATTTAAACAGCTGTTGGCTAAAAAATTCTGAAAATCTGGTAGGATGCGTGCTGTGATATTTTCTAGTGTACAGATCCATTCTTAATCCCTGCTGCAAAGAAGGACTCCAGAACTTCTTTAAGAACGCTTCTCTGAATTGTGCCATGTCGGTGAATGTATATTTAAAACTCAAGAACCAGATTAAGCTTGGGCCCTCTAAAAACTTTTCCACAAGTCGCAACTGTTTTGCGGGACTGATATGTTGATCGTTAAAATAGTCATCCAACTGACGTAAAAAGGCTTTGGGAGAGGTTCCTGTGTGCTCCCTGAATTTATCGGATTTGAAATCATTCCCCCTAATGACCTGAATTACTTGGGCAGGTGCCAAGTCGGGTTGCGGTGTGGACGTCTCTCCCCTGTACTGTTGGAATGCGTTGCTCGTTAATTTAGGACTTTGACCTCGGCTGTTATCCTCAGCCAACTTCAAGCCCACCGGACTTCCAATGCTTCCCTACTTGCCTACTGCATTTTCTGCCGAAAATAATGTTGCGTTCTCTAATTACCTGATTTCATTTTTTTAGCCTACTTTCGATTTTTGCAAAAAATGAAAGTAGACTTATGAGATCACTACAGGGCCAAAAATTGTGTGTCTGTCTGTGTGTGTGAGTCTGTGTGTGTGTGTGTGAGTGTGTGTACTCTGAATGTCTGTCCCCCCTATCAATTCGAACACGGTGAAACCGAATTGAAAGAAATTTGGTACAGAGGTAGCACTGGCAGAGGGCACCTCAGTGTCATGTTTTATATTGCCGCCATCTTTACCAAAACTTAATGGCGGCCACTCAAATGGTCAAAACGTAATAATGCATAACAACCAAACTAATAAACGGATCTTTACCAAATTTGGTAACAACGTTCCTTCATATGAGGCGCGTCTTGTGCCCAAACTACGAGGTCATCAACCGTACCATTTCAGAATGGCGGCCGTGTGAATTATGCAAACTTTATAATCCATAACATGGGACCCACCAGTTCCGACTATCGAACCAAGAATCGTTTAATCTGTTTGAAACGACGTGGCCCGTTTGAAATTAAAAGATTATATTTTAATATTATAGTCTAGAAGTGATTTTAAAAAGCTGAGTCGTCTCGGTTATTTGACAAGATGGCAGCTGATCTCTCGTTCTGACCTATATTTTATTAATTTCAGTATGTTGCATGCAATATAGGCTAGTGGTAACAAATATATGAACTTTTTATGAAATGAACTCGGTTTAAAATATACTCCAGTAAAGAAAACGTTTAGTCCAAGTCATGATTTTCTATAACGTGGTATATGTATTGGTTCCTAACAATCTATTAGAGTGTGCACGATTGGCTGAGTGGTCAGCGCGTTAGTCTTTCATCAGGCTGGCCGTGGTTCAAATTATATCAGAGTTGGACTTTCATTCTTGATTTTTTTTATATTTATTATTTCTTGAGTACTGAGACGTTATAAAATAAAACATTATATGGTGCATTTTGAAATGGAAAATATATATTTAATTAAAACAACATTCACCACCGGAGTGACATCTAAGGGTAATTACTTGAACTATGTAACTAGATGCGAGCTATGCTCTTTACCGGCCAGTTAGTGAACCCATGTCTACAGTATAATAGCGAAGGTTATTATTTTTGCCGATAGAGGGTACACATCCCCAAGATAAGGCGCGATTATCACGGCCAACGAGAATGACTGGCTCTGGTGAGTTTTCGTGACGTCAGCAATGTAGTTCTGTTGCACCACTGCCTGGTCTTCGTTTTACTGCCGGTGTGGTAGCTAGTCATCTTGTCTACATCGTTGAACCTGTATAAACGTTGGTATTCATTTATCACTTGTCTTCATAGAAGGTATTGATACAAGTCGTTAGTCGGTGGGTAGTGTATTCCGCAGATCTCTTCTATAAACGAATTAATTTATGTTCCGCCCCTTGAAACAACAATAAGTTAATGATATCTATACTGTGCTGCAAGATTCTCTGATCCAGTTATACTAATGTGCACATAATTTAACTCAAAACGAAGGTCACAGAATCTACAACTCGACTTACTGTAGCCTGTTCGTTGCAGCTATTAAAGACACAACGAACCCTTGAATCCTAGTTCGCGTGGATTTTTGTAAGGAGTAACTTCAATAGGCGTAGTTTTGCAAACCTATACAGTATAATTTATCGTGTTTGAAAACACACGGAACATCTAAACTGCGTCCATTTTATGAAGATTGATATAAAATATTGCATTTCTGCTGCTTATGAATTGCTCTCGACTTAAACGTTCAAGCATCATCAAGCTGTACCGGTACATTGCCTACGTCACAGAAGGGTTTGGTTTACGCGCAATGGCCTGTCTTTCTCGTTAGCCGTGCGCGATTACAAATTAGCTGTGTAATAGTTATATTAAATATGTTTCTCCCAGTGATACGTTTAGAGCAACGAAGTTTAAATTATTGTAAATAGTCGGTGTTAATAAACTGAATACCTACGTTGTTTGGAGTGTTTACTGATAAAATTGCAAAATGCTGGGGTAAATTATTTGAACGCCACTCCTCAAATCCAGTGTGCCAATTTGCACTTCGAATTGGAAGAAATTAGGAGATGATAAAGACAAAGAGTTATAACTATACCCATACATTTAGGAGAAAGTAGGCTATATGTTCTTTCCTGAACATCTTGTTTTTAATTATGAGATCTGTGTGCTCTTGGAGTTTGGATTTTACGTTTTCCTCCAAAGTCTGCATTCTCGAATTGTATTCACCTAAGCGCTTTAAAATTGTCAGCCTGTCTTCCTTATTTTCGTTGACCTGCTGCTCCCAATCTCTTCGGATCCTGTTCTTCAAACTGCTAATTTTCTCTTCGCTCCTTTCCTGACTCTTCTCCAGCTGTTCCCCTATTTCTTGTATCTGCTGCTGTGTTTTGACTAATTGTTCTCCGACCTCTTCTCTTATGACCTGCTGGGTTTTAATTAATTGGTCTTCCAAATTATCCTGATTTTTTTATGAGCTGTTCCCCTACCTCTTCTCGTATTACCTGCTGGGTTTTAATTAATTGGTCCTCTAAGTTTTCACGCAAGTGCATACGTTCTGTTTCTGTTTTGATCTCAAGTTTATCGATTTCCTTTATTAATTCAAGTACGTTGCTGTCGACTGAATTAATCCGTTGCTGTAATTTATTCTGTGTGCTCTTTATTCCCGCCGTGTTGTTGACGCATGCTGCCTCGTTTTGCTTTAATTTATCGGCCACCATTTCATCAAATTGTATGAGTTTATTGTCAAATTTCGACTCCAACTTTTTAATCTCACCTAATTGTTTTGCGTTATTCTCCGCGACCTCATCTGCCAGTTTCTCTACTTCTCTAACACTTTGATTTATGTCATGAGTGATCTTTTCTAATTCCTCTGTTTGTACTGTTTGTGTTATCGCCTGTTCTGATAGCTTATGGTTCAATTCGTTAAATTGTTTATCAGTATCCAATTTCTGGACCTGTAATTGGACCGTAATGTTACCGCTCATGTCTTGTAACTGTTTTTCACTATGCTCCCGTAATTCATATAATTGTTTGTCACTATGCTCGCTCTGAATTTTAAACTGTTCTTCCGTTTTCGCGGACATCTGCACTAACTGTTTATTTAATTGTTTATCATTGTCTTCACTTATTTCCTCCTTCATGTTCTTTAACTGTTCTTCCGTTTTCGCGGACATTTGCACTAACTGTTCTTCCGTTTTCGCGGACATTTGTATAGACATCTGCTCTAACAATCCCTTAATTTCTTCAACACTCGCCATCGCACAATACACAAATATTACCAGAGAAAAACAGGGTCATACACCGAGATTTCAGTCATACACACGCATACATGTCATAATATTTAAATATTACTGGCTCTAATTTAATAAAAATTTCAGTAATCAAAATTTACTGAATAAATTACTCTTATTTCCAAACAACAAAATAACTCCCTAGTGATCTGCTTTTAAATTTCTAACCAACTGAATTTACGAACAACACCAATTAACCGAAGCTAATTAAATGTCAAATATAAGGCAACACCTTCCTGCTTTGACTGAGTTCAATAATATGCAAATTTTCTAATTTTAATGCCGGGCGCCAGAACAAGTTTATAACAAATACAATATCAAATTCTAACCTTGGTCATTATTTCTAACTTTAGGAACTCAGTGATTTTACTAATGCACATGGCGGTACAACATCGCCTCAATTTACTGAATTTACTTTGCCCGCTTGACCTGGCATCATTTCTCAACGAAATAAATATGAGATCAGCGAAGCAACAACAACAACAATCCCCACGTTAGGCGCCATTTTTGTTTTATGAACCCTTGCAAAGAAGCTTATGAGACTCAGTTTCGGGGGGTGTAACAGTCCATATCGTAAGTTGTTGTTAAAGCGCTTCATTAACATGCAGGGTAACATATAACAAAATAACATGCAGGAAAAAGTGAAGCCAGGGTTATAACAAATGAATTTAATGACAGATCATCTTTTTACAAAAATGAATTAACAAACAAAACTCCCATAATGACTCCCACTGAATAAATTAAATTTGCCAAAACTAGGCCAAATCTCCGGAGAGATTATTACTCGGACCAAATGTCCCAAAAATCAACAATAATGACAATGTATGCGCGAGTGCTGTTCTACATGCTTCACGATGAGTACAATTGAATGCATGATTCGTCATCATCCGGAATAAACTTTCAGAAGACGAATCCGCATTACTTAGAGCTAGACAGACGCGGGGAACAACTATACAACTTAAAAACTAAACCGACACTTCCTATACTTAACATAAACAACACAATAATTTCCGCATGAAATTGGAATCAAAACTGCCATAGCAAAACATTACTGCCTAAAATTAGGACTTCTCACAAATCAACACAAGTAAGTTAACACGTGACCAACAACAGAAAAATACACATATGACCGCCGTCATTTTTACAAGTATAATACCGCTACACCACACGGGCGTCACAGACTAACTTACATGAACTGAGTCATAGAACAAATCACTAGGCTCAAAGCCAACATTTACATCATTAACACAATATTCCATCCATACGACATGCAATAATCCGTCACAAACATGGCGAACTCCCCAATTAAATAACCATCACAAATGAACAGGTTTGCTAAATGAAAGCTTAAAGGGGCCAGTCGGACAACAGGACTGCCTAACAAAATAAGTCACCAGGCGAGACGGGCGATTCGTGGAAATCTGCATATCTGTCAACCCACGTGTCAAAAATAACCTCGACCTCCCAAGGCATGGGATCCAGTCTCGAAGAAGCGTGCCCCAAAGCACAATAATACGTGTGTGTGTGTCAGAACAAAATATATCTCAGCATTTCCCCTAGGAAATCCAAGAATCAGCATCTGGACAAGGAACAGCGGTCTCCTCGGAGCACCCTGCCTTTCCATCAAAATACAACAACAACAAAATATGAGGGCGGTAGGACCTCTACCCCTCTTCACGTAGAATCAAAACACACACCTGACACGATAACACACACAGAATCACACGTATGGGTTTGACAGACCCTGAAATAAAATGACATAAATATTTTCCACCTGCTGGCGCCTTCGTTCTATGCCTGTGACTATCGAACATGAAAAGGACTAAAAAAAATCTAAAAAATTAGAACTAAGGTGTTCTACGATTACATCTTAATTTGTTGCGCTTGGCAACCCTAATATGAATAATAACCTGTTCAGCAAACAATCTTACAGTAATTACCTCCCTTTCCTATCAAAAAAATATGAACTTTAATAAAGCACCACTTATCGAATGTAACGGGTTTCACATTTGCTTGGATAAAAATCACGTACACGCGCCGTGTACACTAAATATGACTCCAAAGGAAATTAATACACAACAAACAACTTTGGCCACGCGCCAACGTACATTTAAAACATTTAGTGTCGGTGCAAGAAAAACAATCTAAAATAAGAAAAAGAAGAAAATGAACTATTTACAAAGTTCCCCCGCCGTATCTAACTACATATTGAATAATCAATTTTTGTACATCATCGTATCAGCTTGTAGAACATATAACTTCCATCTCGGCTCATTTCCCTACGGGAAATTAGCCCTCCATCGTTGTCTTCGTAGAAGCGTTGGACATCACTCCGGCTCCTGACCACACGTCGGACATCTTGGTGTAGTCTCCTCGACAGAAAAGTTCAATGTTATTATAAATTGCCTGGCTATAATCGCTTGTGAGTTACTAATTTCGCCCACGATTGTCCTATGCGATTAATCAACGAAGACTTTCCCTAGCTCTCGCTTACACACGCACAATACAACACTTGAAAAATACAATACAAATTTACGTGAACTATATATACACTTCAAACCCATCGTCACTGGCTTGCCAATACAAGTTTTAAATCTGACTGTCTTGCAGTCGTTATCTCGCTCGGTAATCTCTACTGCTCTTGTGAACCTTTGCTCGCGTTGAGCGCTAATTGGAATGTTACTCAAGTCTTGCCCCTAAGAGCTGAAAATAGTTGTCTTCAAGATAATATTAGAGTACTAAAATCACCACGCAAACTGGCGTGAAGTTAGCTCACCAGAGCTCAAAACGTTAGACTTCGAATAATATTAAAGCTTAAAATCGCCACACAAACTGGCGTGAAGTTAGCTCACCAGAGCTCAATACGTATGACATCGAAACAGCGTCTCGTCGATCAATTTATTGGAAACTGACAGAGTGAGGAGGAGTGGGGTGAATTAAGAAAAATTTTCTAGAGTTTTCATCTCACACACATGGGACTAGTGTCAATCTTCATCATTTCTTTCAAACGTCTCAGCGCACTCATGCGGAGATATTTCGGATCGGCGGTTCTTTAGATAATCAATTCCGCGCGCTTTTTACCAGTGACGCCACCGATCGCGTGGTTTTGGCTTGGTCTCATCTGATTGGGTGATTCAATCATAGGTCGGTTGCAAGGAAACTCGTGACCCTCCTCTCATGACTCCAATTCTGGTGCATGTTGTTACACAATTTGGCCTTGAACTCAGCTTACCCGGCCGTCTTCAAGAATAGCTATCAAGCGCTGCTTCTGTGGCAATCATTGCTACACACTAACTTGCCTTCCTCTTTGTCAACCTCCACAAGTACTGCCTGGGCCGCAGTAATAATAATAATAAATCGTGAATACTTATTTATCCCAGATTAATAAGGGTTCAATATATTGTAGCCATCTATTTTAAACTCGTAACCTGCAGGGAGCCAACTCTCAACAAATCCTACAATCTGCATATCTTCTATTAGAGTCAAAAATACATCGTTCCCTCTCTTATAAAAAAACCCTCTATATTTACGCTAGCAATATTCCCTCTTCCCTGGCGGTGGCTTTGCTCCTAGTAACTCTAGCTTTCTCTACGTCAAGTATACTACCAGCTGGAGAAGAAATGACGTCCTGCTCCACATTCAACTGCTCCACCGAGGTTTTCTTGCACCAAAGTTCTTTTAGACTAGTAACTCGTTGTTTGACAGTCTCGCCTTTCTGCATACCCCGCACTTCTCTGGTGTTCTTGGTGCAGACCTTAGTTGTTCCTGCTCGCGCCACTTCCGTATTGGACTTTGAGGTCGATGCTCTCTGTTGAGTCAACACCGCACTTTCCTCTGAAACAACAGCTGCTTCCACCCGGTTGCTACGTCTAACTGACTCCTGTTGTTGTTGCTTCTCCATATCCTGTGGATGTGTCGCTGTCCAAACCCGCTCCTAGTTGTTGCCGCTTACCGCCAGTCTATTGCCTTTTACATAAGCCTTTAGACCAGAGTGCCTTGCCTTCATTAAATGAAACTGCAAGGTCCGCTGCTCACTTACCTCTTCATTGCTCATTTCTCTTTTACCCTTATCATCTCCCCTTTCAGGTTCCTTGTGTTCGCCAGAATTCTGTGAGTCATCAGTGAAGAAACTAACGACACTTTCAGGGGCCTCGTGCCCTTTTCCCGCCCTATCCTTGTCACATTGTCAAACCCCAATGTTTATCTGCATGCCTTCACAAATCACTCGTAGCACCTTGGATATTTGATCCTCGGTGCTTTCATTGACATCTTCCTTTATTCCGTAAATGAAGACGTTTTTCTTTCTCTCATCCAGCTTGGTCTTCCTTAATTTTTTTACCTCCACTTCTAATATCCTCACCTTTTCTCTTAGGTCCTTTATCTCTTTACTATTTTCGGCCAGGCTTTCTGTCACTATTCTCATCTCTTCTCTCATACATGTCTTCATCTCCTTGAATTCCTTGCATTGTTCTCGAAGAATGTCCCGGATCTGGTCATTTTGTGAAACTTCCTTTACAATTTCTCTTATTTTTTCTATTTCTTGCCATCCTAGCTGACCAGGCCCTGGGTTTGACTCCACTCCTCCAATTAATAGTAGCCTCGCCACAACCAGCGCTACCATCCACATCGCCAAAACTCCCATATGTTCAGTGACGTTGCCCACTATCACTTTCCCGACACCGAAATCGCACTTCACTCTAACCTGCCAGCGGCCGATGACCGCCCGGTACTGCTGAATAGCGATTCCCATTATTCCTTACACTTCACTGCACGTCTATTCACCTTGCTTGCTTGGTTGAAACTGCAGCTCGGACATGAGAGAGCTAACCTCGCTCTCCTCGTGCCAGTGCCACTCACACCCCACGCCAGTGAATGTGACGCCATGTACCTTGTGTCAGGTCGGACATGAGAGAGCTGACCTCGCTGTCCTCGTGCCAGTGCCACTCACACCCCACGCCAGTGAATGTGACGTCATGTACCTTGTTTCAGGTCGGACATGAGAGAGCTGACCTCGCTGTCCTCGTGCCAGTGCCACCCGCTCCCCGCGCCAGTGGTCCGCTTGCTGCCGGCCACGCCAGCCTGGGGCTGCTCACATCGCTCCCTGTGTTAGCGCCGCAGCAGCAGCAGGGACCATGTCAGATATCTCGGATTCCATCTCAGAGGAAGAACGTAGCTTGTTCCGTCCTTTCACTCGAGAGTCACTAGCAGCCATCGAGCAGCGCATTGCTGAAGAAAATGCCAAGCAAAAGGAGTTGGAAAAGAAGAGAGCTGAGGGAGAAGTAAGTATCAACTCGGAGGTTTCACCACTCTGACGCTTACAGTCAATGTCTGGTAATTACATGATCTATTTTTCATTTTTCATTAAGTATCAACTCGGAGGTTTCACCACTCTGACGCTTACAGTCAATGTCTGGTAATTACATGAACTATTTTTCATTACTCTTTATGCAAATTAGGAGCATAAAAGAAATGCATATCTCCACGACCCAAACTATGAACAAAGAGCATTTCAGCTATTAGGTCATGATTTATACACTGAGTTCAAGCCATATTAAAGTATGGAAGAGTGTCAAAATGTCATGATGCGTGCCTACTACTGTTATTTTAGGCCACCAATACCCTTGAGCTCACGTGGTACGACATTCAGTCCTCTAGTGTAAGATTGCTGGTTTGACTGCAGCTCACGACATGACAACTATATCTTGCATAGCTTGTATTCAATATTTAAAAACCGACATAAAAGCTGGAAGCCTCCTTGTTTAGGATCGACAAGTCAAGCATCTTAGTATAGAGTGGTTCCTTGCAGTGATTGCTTTGACGTACCGGTGCCTAACTTATGCTCTCAAATACATGCAAACATATCCTTCAACGTATTTGCTATTAACTCGAATTAAGCCCTTGCAACGTTTATCTCTTTTTAATGATCATAAACGCCCATGAGGGGACGCCATTCAGCAAATAAGGTGAAAGCAGCATCACCGGAGGCATTACGGGAGGTTTCGAAAACATGGCTTCCAGAACGTTGACAAGAGAGTCGAGTCACAATGGTTGTGCTTAGGTGATTTAAAATACTCTCGACAAATCTCCAAATTTCCAAATCCCCGAACGTGTGTATTCATTCGCGTACAAATAAAACAAAACTATAACCAATGCTGATCATCTTTGGTGATTGATGATGGAGTTGAAGACCCATTTTATACATGTGTCAAGTGTCGTGCGATATTCGACAACACATCGACAAGCGTTTAGCTAAATATGCCGGAATATGAATGGTTTTATAACTGTGTGTGTTGTGAGTTGTTTAATTCCGTTGTGTTCTGAAATGTGTATCGACGTAACTCACAAAACGTACTGTCGAAATTATCATTCGATGATCCAAAATTAATTATAATCTTAAGTTATGTAGCATTTTATATCTGAGAAAAGTTTCGTGTTGCAGTGTTGATGACACTACAGGGCAGCCAACCACAACGTTAGTTGAATTGCAACGAAAGTATATACCTGAAGCAGTGTGATATGCCTTCGCATCCCGCCCATTTATTGCCGAAGTGTCAAATTAGAAGCTTCGGAACAATTGATGAAAGCAAAGACAATTGATGTGTTTATGGACTATACAAACAAACAAGTCCAAAATAGAAGGTAGAAGGAGTGTCTGAAGTGTTCTGTCTTGAGTATAATGAGGTGAACGAAGTTTTGAACGCACATACAAACTCCTTCACGGTTTCTTGACTAAGCTCCTTCAACGAAAAAGGAAAAAAAAGAACCCCTCCAGGGTCCGGCACCCAGGCTTCTCATGTAACAAAAGGAGAAACCGGCAATCATGTTTTAGATTTTCTCCAACACTTTCCATGATGCATGACGTATATCGCATGCATTAAACGAACGACCGAGTTGCATGGCATGATAAGTACTGACACACTCAGGAGTTTTAGACGTTCCTATTTTACTGGGACAGTCCAGGATATTTGATTTTTTAAGCCATGTCCTGGCGTCCCGAAACTCTCTTTTCGGGGCAACAAAAGTCTCGATATTCTCCCTCCTACAAACTGTAATTTACAGTTCGTACCAAACTGCATCTCAACATAAAATACCGTAACAATATAAATTTTCTTGTAATCTTCTATCTTACACTACGTGGATTTAATGCTTGTGTAGAGCGTGGTTTTTCTCTGATGAATTCCTTATGGAAGAACAAGAGGAAAACACTAAATATTTAGACACAGTGACAATATAAAACTCATCATATTAACGTGTCATGTACAACGTTCTATGGTTTTGTTTTCGAAAACAATAACCTTTTGGAGAAAATCCATTCGTGTTATCGAAAAAAGAGTGAAAGAGAATCCGTAGGGTCTACTAGCAAAATAGTGTCAATTAAGAATTGTGTATACTTAATGACCACGAAGGCAGACGGAAACTAAGGAAACGCAATATGATACACATTCTGTAGTGTTGTAGTGTTACCGTCCACTTTCTTAACATGGATATGTCCAGTAAAAAAGACCAGGGTGTCACGGTTCTTGCTTTTTAAAATATGAGATCCCCAGGCATGACACATGATGCATGAATAAAACGGTACTAAGAAATTTCTAACATCTAGGTCATCATCCCCGCGGGAGACGAAGAGTTCCTGCAATTTGAAGAATGAACGTGATGAGTTAGGTATGAGCAGGAGAGACATTCCAACGTTCAGAGAACCTAATACTGTAGTATAAAGGTTGGGGAGAGTAAATATAATGACATTTGAAACAGAACAATCTTGTCACAATTAACTGGGCAGTAATACAGACCCAGCTCGGGACCTCACGATTGCCATGATCACTCTTTGTGAATCACTAGGGAGGAGAGAACTTTGGATTGCTGTACAAGAGTGTTGAGGTATGCAGAATAATATGGCGGGTGCGACTGTAAAGATGATCTTGGACATCGGTAAGTATAGAATTCTAATATTAGAAACAATTGCTCGTATTTGAAGTACCTAAGCCCGCTGTATTGGCAATCATTCAAGGTGACTATAAAATTGTCGTTATCGCTATTGCTTTATTTCAAAATTAGCTTGCCACGGTGGGTGAGTGGATATCGCTCCTGACCATGGTAAGTGATTTTTGAAAGGCGGCAAAAATACGATACGCATGTCATACGATGTTGGCATGTCAAAGAACCCATTTGAATTCAGTAGGCCGAGTTCATAATGGCAAAATTAATCTCGGGAGTTTCCGCCAACAGAAAGTTCCTCATTTCTCTACTAGAATGCGCTATAGTGTTCAAGGAGGTTAGATATCTAACATCTAACCTCCTTGACTTTCATAGTCAAGGAACAACGAAATTCGACATGCAAGCTACCCTCTGGGGGTCAAATAACAAAGCTTGCACCCGGCATCCGAGGCCATACGATATTATTATTATTATATTTCAAAAATTATTTAAAACATTGAAATACAACACAATAGAACTGCTGTTAGAAAATAAGACCAATAACCATAAAGTACCCTCGTTCTGGAATCAATTTGTCACAACTGAATGGGGAAACATCAATAATCGCCTACTTGCAATTTACAAAAAATACGTTCTGCATTGTATATCAAATCTGAGAATATTTGCTTAGTAACAGATGATAATAATTGGTGATTTAATGAGCTTCAAGTCTAGCTTATTGGCCATTGCTTAGTAACATACACAAAAGTTGATTAACAATAAGAAATAGTCACAAATAAATCAAACTTAGTGGCATGTGACTCTTATAAGGCGACATTCACCTTGCAACTGATTACTATCAAGTCACTACCGGCATCAACA
Organism: Meconema thalassinum; assembly: GCA_946902985.2. Taxonomy (NCBI): domain Eukaryota; kingdom Metazoa; phylum Arthropoda; class Insecta; order Orthoptera; family Tettigoniidae; genus Meconema; species Meconema thalassinum. Next base: position 1,386,360,301 of record OX336388.2, on the reverse strand, counting down.
TTTGATCACGATGAACAACTCCCCAATTCATCAATGTGGATCCGTCATATTTTTATCCTTATATGTATTCTTCACTCGGTATCGTCTTGTAATATGAAATCCATAATCTTATCGAGCACACATAATACACGGTGTCATTCTTCTCGTTTGGCTTCATATAGGAAAGATGTGCAAGCACATTCCTATAAGAACGTTGGTCGCATGTATTCACAGTAATCGATTTTAAGCGGATGAAGTGTCATGTAATATTTGTTTTGAATAATTTTTATATGGTAGAAAATAAAACACAAAAAGATCATAATTATCAGTTTTAGAAAGGATGAAACTAGGGTCTAAGAGTAATTTGAATGAGCGAGGAGCAGTAGAGTTTTGTCTATTTTGAATTTTTTCCCCATATTTATGTTCAGAAATCTAGGGCGATAGTCGTCTATAGCGATTTGGAACTATTAACTTATAAAATCCCCAAATAAACGATCCAAATGTTAATAGGTGCAGCATTCTATGTGTGGACGTTATCGTATGCATTACGTTATTTACAAAGTAGAGACTTCTTTCTCGACAGCATGTGCCTCTGAATTAGTGCTTATATGGGTGTATATTTGAATGTGTTCATAGAAACTAGGTGTAAATTCTTCTGCATAGTGTTTCACACTTTACGATTTTCGAATGCAGAGATCCTGTCTAATAAATATCGTTTCAATCCTGACGGTACATTGCAAAATAATTGTGTAGACGAAAGATTGTATCGTCTGTATAGTTAATGGGCTATAGGAAAGCCCTTGTAGATAAAAGAATGATTTTTCTCTTTATTTGTGTAGTAGTTAGTGTATCGTCTACAGTAATGTAAGAAACGCGTTAGTAGTAGGTATACCAGTGAATTGCTGCGTTTGTCAATTAATCCATCAGACACTCTAACCCCTTTTACACTAGATATAAATGTTTGCTTTCTTGCATCAATATAGTCGATGTTCTGAGATGTAATTTTCAAAGGTCTACCCCATTCATATGTTTATTATCCCAACACACTTTTATTTAGATCTTTACCTGTCTTTCTCTATCTTAAAGTTTCCATCTTCCTGATGTTACTAAGGATGTCTTGTATGAATGACAGTTTCTTCGTTTGTGCTGTAGTTGGTGTTTTGGTGTTAGTTTTTATATTCCCCAATCCTTTATGTTGTCTCAGTGTTGCTAGTATCTCGTACTGTGTATAAATATACCTTCTCCATTGCCACTGTATTCTCTGTCTCTTCTTTGGAATCAGGAGTGATCGTGCTGTTTCTAAAATAAAAATCTAAATTCCTGAAAATACCAGATAAATTACCAGATCGGGAATAGTAGTACAATTCTGCACCAAATATCACAGACTGATTCCAAAGAGTTTGTTCTTGTAATGTGCTGATGTATATCTTTTTACTTATTTTGTTGTCTTTGTGTGTGAAATCTATTTTCCAATTCTCATTATTGCAGGAGGTATTTGGACGGAGGAAAAAGAAAAAAGAAGTAAGAGTTTGCTAAAATAAAAACCCCACTATTATCCTATTCAATTCTAACAACGTTTCTTTAGAAATCAGCGAAAAACTCACCAGCTTGTCGCTTCTGTGCTGACAGTCTGTACTGCTTGTGTTTTGTTTTTGTTTGTGTGTGTGCTCTTTTGCAACTAGATGTATAGTAGATGACACTCAACACAGAAGACTTGAGTTACTTTTCACTATATTTGTTTGAATAGTTCTATAATGTTTTATCAAAGGACATAGTTGAAGTTACGCTGCCAGTAAATACTAATGTTTTAATTGTGTCCAATTACTAATGGTTCTAAACTTAATTACTCAATAGGTGACTGTATGCAGTTCATTTTCCAATTTGTCTTGTGGTCATCGAAGCCAACCTGGCTCATTTGGGTGTTGGCCGGGAATTTAAGGCAGGATACCCCTCCTCACGCCACGTGATTTTAGGTGAAAATTTCGCAGTGTTCAATACTTAAATTATTTCAATTTGAGTCAATGATTCTTAGCTTTACAATTCAAAATTTTACTTAATATCTTTAAGATCAATTTATATCGATACATTACAGCTACAGATGCATATTCATATATCATTGACGATACGCTGCTCGTTTAAATGCCGAAGCAAAATAAAATTGCATCATGTTCCTTCATCAATGAGGTAGCAAGCAGAAAGGTTTTAATTGAAGTAACGTATGAGCAATTACCATTAGCATTCACTCAGTAGGAGACAGTGAAATAAGATAACTAAAAAGTAAATTTTGGACACAACAAAAATGTGTATTTCCATAAATTAATCTAAAAGGTAAATCATTAACGCTTCTAAGCAATAAATACAAGAATTTTGAAATTGACCCATTTCAGTGATAAATAAACTCCATATGTCTTTATTTACAGAAATTGATGACGAAAAGTAATTGTATACAATCTCTACATATTCTTGGTATTTGAGCTGATCGAATTTAATTTCCATTTTTACCTATACCGGACGTATCCAATTTGAAATGTCTGTTCTACTTGCCGAATAGGAATTCGAAAATACTGTTAAAATGAAATTAAGAGCAAATAATAACAAAACAATTTAATGGCCTTACACGCTTCTCTTTTTTTTATATACAGTATATATAGGCTTGCCGTAAACTGGCTGTATCTCGTCGAATTTAGAAAGAAAAGCACAGACTGCTATCACGTTCTCATTGCACGTTCTCTGGTTAAAATGACATATTTTATGGTTACAATTACAGGCAAACTGGTAATTCTAAGAGGAGGAATCTTACAGAAGATGCAAGAAGTATGGGGTTACTTTATCTTCGTGTAAATAAAGAATCAGACGGAAATACACCAATTATCGTCCAGATGGCTCGAAAATATTGAAGAAAATCGTAGAGAACAGAATCGTATATATATTTTCATACCATCCCTAGGGAAAGGGCAGAAAGAGCATCCACAACCCTCATCTTTGCAGTTAGGATGTTGATGGCAAAAACCTTTGTTCATGCTATTTCAAGACTTTGAAAATCTTACGATAGTATACCAAGTGATATAATTTGGCAATTCATGAAAGAACTGAAGGGGAGATACTGTCCCATTGAAAAGTGAAAATGTTGTGCAGTGGAAACTGTGCTTAAGAAGGTGGAGGTGTTCCAGATTGGTTTGAAATGAGCGTGGCAGCTTATTGTCAGTCTTTATGTTCACCATTGTGATGGATGCCATAATTCGCTTAAAATACGGGTAAGCCTTTATGTTCGCAGATGACATCGTGATCTGAAGTGAAACAGAAGAGGAATTGGAAGAGAGACTACAAATAGGGAATGATGACTGCAAGACAAAAACGGTAGTGATGGTCGTGCAGAAGTCCTGCTTGAGAGAACACATATGGATAGCGTACGAGACTTCAAGTACTTGGATAGTGTTGTAAGGTAAAACATGAGGTGAACAACATAATCATTAACACGATACATTTCTACCATCAAGAAAGGCAGCTGTTTTGGGTTACCAAATGCACTTAGAAACGAAGATAACACTGCAATTTCTAGTCTACACTGATTCATACATACAGTCTTCAAATCGCTAAACTGCGCACCTTAGTTAAGAAGGATCAGGAAATGGAACGAAGTGGGTATAAGAACTCCCTTCTTAACAAAATCCGAGAATCAAAATTGAAGTGGTTTAGAAACGAGTAAAGGATATCTGCAGACAGAACTGCAAGGAGGGAATTAGAAAGATAGGTGAGAAAGGTAAACCCTGTGGGGAGAAAGAGAGAATGTTGCATTGAAATTTTCAGAAGGTTCTAACCACAATCCTTCCCTCCTCTGTTGATATCCATGTAAATAATATAAGCTTAAATAAGAACCTCATTTGTCATGGAGTCTCCGAGGCTTATGTAAGCTGGGTACAACTTCTGTATCGCAACGCCACTAGTGTAGTCCGGGGTCAAGCCGGAATCTCTCCGCCTTTGGATATCACTGTGTGTATACCAGCTGATGACGTGGTTCTTGCCCAAGGAACGCGCCTTGAACTCCTACAACAAACGCAAATTTGGAATGACAGACTGGCTGAAAATGGACTGCAACTCAACATCCCGAAGACATATTATCTAGAATGTGGACCGCACACCAGCGGTGTCCTCAGAATCAATGATCAAGTCCTGCAGAAGTCTATGCACTTTCAGTACCTAGGATCTATCGCTACCTCTAGCTGCGATGCTACTTCTGATGCCCAAGCGAGGGTAAACGAAGCTTGGCTAAAGTGGAGACAAGTAACCGGAGTTCTCTGTGATAAAACGATGCCTCCATATTTAAAGGCAAGGGTTTTCAAGACCGTAGTACGCCCAGTGGCAATCTATGGGGCAGAATGTTGCCAAATTACAAAAAAGCATGAGCAGACACTACATGCAATGGAGATGAAAATGCTCCGATGGACCCTAGGACTGACTCGATGTAACCACGTACGGAATATAGATGTTCGACGAATATTAGGTATCGCTCCGATCGTGGAGAAAGTAAGGGAAGCTCCACTGGTATGGGCACGTACTAATGACTAATGTCGCTACAACAGCGCTTCAAATTACTCAGGTGGAATGCGACCGCGTGGGAGATCAGCAAAGCGGTGGACCGACAATAATATCAAGGTCGACATGCACGATGTTGACTTAAAACCGGAAGATGCCAACGGAGGAGATGCAGCAAATCAGCGGATAAATGCTAGGAGAGAGAGAGTCAGAAAAAGGAGAAAACAAACATGTATATTTTTTCACATTTGATTTTTTCAGGTTATTTTTTCGCATTTCCTAGTAATTGGGATTATATTGTGTTGACCGACTGAAAAGTAGCAATATCAATTGCCAATAAAGCAACACTGAAAAATGGCTCAAAGCTTAGGAAAAATTAATCACTATTTACAGTTTATTCCTGGCTTTTCTACGCAAATAAAACAAGTAGTTCCGTGAAGAACTCAATGGACTATTTTCATATATCTTACTTGTCTTTTCCATAAAAACTTCCCCGACTATTAACAGGACTTTCCTTGTGATGTATGCCTTATATTAAATAGCTTTTGATTCACGACCAATGTCTCCACCAACACCATTACATTGAGAAAGTGAGTGCTAGAATACATAACTTCCAGTATCAGTGAATAAGACTCATCCTGCAAGATGAGTTGGAGTTCTGTAACGCATCACGGTAGTTTAATTTAAGAAAAGTCAAATACACGGCTTCTATCGTTTACGAAAAGCAAGCTACAGAATTTTATGCCAGTAGATTATGATTATTACAATAACCTAACATACGAATCCTTTCTTCAAATACTGGAATAGGGTGCGTGAAATAAAAATAAAAAAGTTTTTAAAATTTCGAACTTTTGACAACTTTAATTTTTTTAAACAATTTAACAAGAGATGTTTCTATACTAAACTCTGAATAAAGATTTGGCATTCATAGCATAGCTCCTCTCGGGTGATTAAATCGCTATAAAAATCATTTGAAATATTTGAAAATCACTGGACCGCCATGTGTGTTTGTGTTTCTCAGGATTTGGAATGTAACATATACAGTATGTACTTAGTTAATAGTCGTCTATCCCCATACAGTTTGATTGTTTCAATAGTTTTGAAGATATTGTGAACCATTAAAATATAATGTATGGATTGTTTCATGTATAGGCTATAGAACTATATGCCAGCAGATGAATATTCTAATGATAGTTCATTATACCAACCTAAGTTTCTATTGCTTGATTAGGACAGGAGAAATAAAAACGAGTTTTAAAACAATGCACAGCTGCCATTTTTAAGTTCTCATACAATTCCATTAAGGGGACCGGTACAGTAAACTACCTTCAAAATTTCGATTTTTCAATGTATTTTTTAATGTACAGCCTCACTCGTCTAGTTCATTTTGGTGAAATAATTATTTAAATATCTGCAATAGTTTAGGAGTTATGATTTAAAATGCTAGACATTGCATAGGCTCTGCGGTACTTTGCGGTTCATTTTCTCAAAACTATATTTTTCAAATCCGTTTTACTTGTAACTCCTAAATTATACATTGTATTACAATGATACTTTTCTCTAATGTTCTAAGTGTTACAGACTACAAAACTGACCAAACTCATGTGCCTAAGGTTGATAATTATTGGGATAAAAATTATGTACATCCCCAAAATTGACCAAAAGATGCCATTTTTAAGTAACACAACATTAAAAATACTAATTTTTAACATATAATTCTGGAAGTGGTCAGATTTGTAGCTGTAACCTTTAACAGTACATTTAAGAAAGCAGAACACTAATATATTGATAAATGGTCCGGCTATGAATATAACGCTGGACACCGACACGCGAACAGCCGCCATTTTGAATAATTAATTATCGAGTTTGATAATGATAAAATCAATTCTGAGATATGTGCTTACTAGTAAATATAGGATGCTTTATTTAGAAAGTTTCATTGCTGTACGTATATTAGGAGCTGAGATAAGAATTATTTAAAATGTCAACATTTGAAGGTGGTTTACTGTACCGGCCCCCTTAAATTAGACATCAGTATATTAAGGCTTCTATGAATATACGGTATATTCTTCCGTGCCAAGTTTCACAACGCTCGGATGAATATTCGCGAGAAAAATCCTATTAAATATTTAAACATTGCGTCGCCGCTATGATGACCTGTCATCAGGATAGTGAAAGTTTCATATGTGAACTAATGTTAATAGCTTCTATCAACATATAAAATTTCAGTTTGATTGCTGTACGGTAGAAGATTCGTATATATTGAGAACCATATAAATATTTCAGATGGTCGCCATTTTACTTACTTACTTAATTCCTGCCGCTCCTTCCGGAGCATAGGGCCTTGGCGAAATTTCTCCACGCAGTACGGTTCCTGGCCATTCACTTCACTTGACTCCAGTTCTTGTCCACCTCTGCAATTTCATTTTCGATCGTCCTCTTCCAGGTCTTCTTAGGTCGACCTCGCTTCCTGGCGCCTTGAGGATTCCAGTCTAGCGCAGCCCTCTCAATAGCTCCGTCCGGCTTCCTTAGTGTGTGACCAATCCAGCGCCATTTCCTCTCCTTGATCTGGATGCTAATCGGTTGTTGATTGGTGATGGTCCAAAGATCGTCATTTGAGATTATGTCCGGCCACCTCACATTCATGATGCGACGCAGACATCAGTTAATGAACACCTGTAGCTGGTTGTTGATCGGTTTTGTGACTTTCCATGTTTCACAGCCGTAGAGAAGAATCGACTTTACGTTGCTATTGAAAAGGCGGAGCTTGGTCTTCCTGGAAATGTTTCTATTTCTCCAGATGGGTAGAGCTGGACAAAGGCACCATTTGCCTTCCTGATACGGCTTCGAACATCTTCCTCTGCTCCCCCATCATTTGCGACTATACTTCCAAGGTAGAGGAAGGACTCAACTCGCTCAATGTCCTTTCCGTTGACTGTCAAACTAGTCGTGATGTCAGAATTTATCCTCATCTCTTTGGTCTTGTTGGTGTTGATCATCAGTCCTGCACGTTCTGCTTCTTTCTGCAACCTCCCCACCTTATCTTCTATGTCTCGGTACCGTTGTGCCATAAGACAAATGTCGTCTGCGAAATCCAGATCTTCAAGCCTGTCATTTATATCCCATTGAATACCCCTCTTCCGTCCTCCCATTACCTTCTTCATCACACTATCCAGGACCAACAGGAACAGAGTGGGGGAAAGGACACACCCCTGTCTCACTCCGGAACTGACCTTTATCTTTTCTGTTAATTTGCCTTCGTGAAGAACCTGGCACTCATACCCTTCGTACATCTCTTCCATGATTCTGATGATCTTTGTTGGAATTTTATATTCCTCGAGGGTCTTCCACATGATTCTTTGATTTACGGAGTCGAAGGCTTTCTCGAAGTCAACAAATGTGAGGTAAAGGGTATTCCTCCACTCCACACTCTGCTCCAGGATGATTAGGAGTGTGTTGATGAGATCCACACAGCTGCGATGTTGTCGAAATCCAGCCTGTTCCTTCCGAAGCCTTTTTTCTACGCAGTCCTTTATACGATTCAGGATGACTCTCGCCAGCACTTTGCTTGGAATGGACAGCAAGGTGATACCCCTCCAGTTGTTACAGTTTGCGGTGTCCCCTTTCTTCAGCAACTTGACTATCAACCCCTTCTTCCAGTCGGTTGGTATTTTCTCCTCCTTCCAGATCTTCTCCAACAGCGGGTGCAGCAGATCGATCGTAATATCCAGGTCTGCTTTCAGTACTTCCGCTGGGATATTATCCAGACCTGGTGCCTTCCCACAATTCATCTGCTTCAACGCTGTCCGTATTTCGCCCCGAGTTGGGGAGTCGAGGCTGATGCTTGGGTCACTTTCTGCTTCCTCTTCATCTTCTCCTCGCTGCTTACTTTCTGGTCCTCTATCTCTATTAAGAACCTCCGCAAAGTGTTCTCTCCATCTTGTCAGCTGCTGTTCACACGTCGTGAGGATCTCGCCCGTCTTGCTCTTCACAGGCCTAGTTTTATTAAAACCTTCCTTTGAAAGTATCTTTGTGATGCCATAGAGCTCCTTAACGTCCCCCCTTCTTGCCGCTTCTTCTGCTTTCTCCGCCTGCTCATCAATCCACCTCCTATGATCCTTCCGTACACTCCTCTTTACCTCCCTGTTTGCTGTTGAATACTGTGCTTGTGTGAGGGCCTTCTGCTGCCTAGTCTTGCAGGGGTTGAGCTTGGCCTTAATCTCCTTCCTATAATTTATCTTGTCCCAGGCCTGATCGGATATCCATTCTTTCCGCAGGTAGTTCTTGTACCCGAGCTGTATCTCACTGGTTTCCATGAAGATATTCTTTACCTCGCTCCACACAGTCTCCACGTCCTTCTCTGTCTCGGAGTCCAATACCTGGAATTTATTTCTGAGCTCCAGTTTAAATTGGTCCAATCTCTGCTGGTTGTTAAGCTTGCCCACATCAAACTTGTTGTGCCGAGTGTTAAACTTTCGGCGGACTGCGACGATCTTCATGCGGAAGTTGGCAACCACAAGATGATGGTCACTACCAACGTCCGCTCCTCTCTTGTTCCTAACATCTTCCAAGCTTCTTCTGAACCACCTGCTCACCGCGATGTGATCAATTTGATTTTCTGTGACTTGATCAGGAGACACCCAGGTGACCTTGTGGCACCGCCTATGAGGAAATACCGTGCCACCCATCACCAAATCCTGACTGGCGCAATATTCCGTAAATTTCTCCCCGTTGTCATTCATCTCACCAAGGCCATGTTTACCCATGATCTGCTCCAACCCCTCATTGTTTGAGCCCACCTTTGCATTGAAGTCTCCCATAACAATGAGAATGTCCTTCTTACTTGTTTGTCTTGTGACATCTCGCAGCATCTGGTAGAATTCTTCCTTCTTCTCTGACTCCGACTGTTCTGTAGGCGCATAGCATTGGATGATGATCACATTCCTGATCTTTGTCTTGAACCTAGCAAACATGAGCCTACTAGAAATTGGCTTCCACTCCATAAGGCTTCTCTTTGCATTTCTGTTGAGCAGCAACCCCACTCCATCCCTGTGTTCTTCATCATCGCCCCCAGAATAGAGAAATGTAATTCCATCTGTTGTCTGTATTCCACCAAATCCTGGCCACCTCACTTCACTCAATCCTAGGATATCCAGCCCCTAGTTCTTCATCTCCCGTGTCACTTGTTTCGGTCTGGTTTTCTCCATCAAGGTCCTCACATTCCAGAAACCGATTTTCGTAGTCCTCTTCATGCCAAAAGTCGTCATCAGGTTATCCGTCCGGTTTTGTAATTTCGCTTCAGTTTCCGTAATCAGTTTATTTAAGAGGAGCGAGTGATTAACCCACTGCCTCCGAGTGCCTTGGAGGGGCTGCCACCTTAAGCCTGGGGCACCAGGCTGATTTTCTGTCAGGGTTTCTTCCCTTAGACTTAGAAGAACCAACTCCAAACTACAAGGCAGCAGTTGTTTCACCAGAGCCCCGTTAGCCGTAATTTCTTCAGGGTTCCTGTAGGGCCTTCACAGCTACCGTAGCGGTCTTGAGGCACACAAAGTCCCCACTGTACTTCACCCCTACAGGCAATCCCCTACTTAATTACGTTGCCCATCTCCCACGACGAGGATGAGGGGTTGGATTTGTGAGAGACGGTCGCCATTTTGGACTGTCATAAATGTAGGCCATAGAGTTATGCACCATTAGATGAAGATTATTGCGTAGGTTCATTATTCAAACTTTCACTTTGATCGCATATTTAGGACCCAAGAAATTAAAACTTGATTTTAAAATTTCGTTCATCCGCCAACTTGAGGCTATGAAAATAATTTAATTAAATTAGACGCCAGTAGATTAAATTTATTACAAAGATTTATCGTATTATGTTTTACTGCGCTAGGATGATTAAATCGCGAGAAAATTCTATTTAAATGTTTTAACTTCGCTTGGCCGCCATGTCGCTTTTGTACAGGTTTCTGAAAACCACATAAGTATATTTCTAGTAGTACCCTTTATCAGGGTACAAAATTTCAGGGTGGTATCTGTTACTGTTGCGGAGATATAGAATGCCAGTGAAATATTTTGCGCAACCGCCATGTTGGATTAGTGAAACGTATTAAAATTTGAAAGGCACGGTCGAGGTTGGACGAGATAACGCACACAAACACAAGGACAAAAGGTGATTTCATAAGCCTACTTTTTCGTAAAGGAAAATAGGATAAAAATAACGTTTGAATTTTCATGGAAAGGAAATTGTTATACCATTTACTGGTCTTTGCTCACTAATTCCAAACAAATTTTTCGAAAACTTCGTAAGACATTTCGGGCCCTCAATTTTCGTATGTATTGTCGAGTGATGTGATTTATTCCTTTTGTGGCGTTTCTACCTGCAGCTAATGGCATGGTCTTGATCGAAATTGAAATTATCCTTTGGCTATAACCATAGCAGTTCACAATTGAAGATAATTCTATCCTTCTCTACTGGTAGCTATGAAAATAAAATAAGATTAATTGAGAGCTCGAGAAAGAAAGATAATCTCTTAAATCAGTTGAATTTACCGTCGAAAAACATGAGCTATTTTCGTTACGATGTGGGTTGTTGTAAAATGTAGCCCCTTTGTCGTTGTCTGATGTCGAAACACACATTCCGTAGTGATTAATGTTAATTCATGTCAGTGTATACATCAGATCAAATAGTACGCGTTTTAATAATGCAATCATAAAAATTCATAAGAAGTTAATACATGGGGAATAAACCATATAATTCCAATTTATGAACTTTACCTGAGTAAATGACCATTATATCTTCGGAAAAAAAATTGTTAATGTGTGTCATCTACTATATAATATGCTGAATTTTTGTGGTGCAAGTGCTTTGGTAGTAGAAATGCATGCATAGCTTCCTGCTTCTGTAGAAAGCAACTGTTTTGTTTTCTTTTATAAAACAAATCTAACAAAACTACGGACCTCATATTTCACGAATGATTGATACGATTATGGTAGGAATCAGTTAAACATTTAAGTGTTTGTCACGTCAGTTTACATGCGTACCTAAGTCATTATGATACCCTACCACATTTCTGTTCAGTACCGGTATTTAATGTAATGCTATCTTAATAATAAAGCAACTGCTTCTACAGTGAAATAACCATAGCTCGTTGGAAGCATAATACAGTATATTACTTTCTGAATTATTATTATTATTATTATTATTATTATTATTATCATGTATTCATTCTAACTCCTTAACAACAACAAACGTTGCCAATTTATTTTTCTCAAACGAAACATCCATCAGCGGTGCGCTTATCTCCAGGTGTATGTAAAAATGTTTAAGTCTTTGATCAATGTGTCAATATATTTTTATATCTCCGCCATAAGACGTCCGCTTCTCTCTCAGCCTTAGGATCTCAATTTTATGTATGTATGTATGTATGGCTAAAGAGTATATTGTGCTTTAAATATTTTAAAATTATGTAGGCCTACTGTAGTTTAAACGAGGACTTACTGTCATATTCATCAGGTTTAGAGTCTGTAGAACCAATTGTCAGAATCTTCAAATTATAAGATAATGTTGACCAGTGTCATTCGCACACCTCACACTAAAATATTTGTTTCCTTTGACAAATGCATTGAGTTGGCGTTTTCAATGTGACATACATGGAATTCTCTTGAAAGTTGTGTTTAATGACGACAAGATCATACAAAATAATTGCTAGAAATAAATTTAGCAGACCTAGAGAAGCTGGGGACTTGGTTTCAAGTCGAGATAGCACCCTCGTTTTTAGCCCTTCAATTCCATAAAATTAATACCACTTCTTAAACATTAATGTTGTTAAATCTGTTTGAAAAATACTTGTCTACCACCGGTACTTCTTGTCTATTATGAGACGTTCCTTCAATTTCTTTCTGCACCAGAGATACTGAGTTTTCAACTGAATCATAAATTATAACTTATTTTATATTTTTCTTACTAGCAGTCATTTATATTTTTGACTTACACACACGCTGATTAATTCCAATAATCTAATTCAATGTGTCTTCACAGTTATCCGTCCTGTTACCTTTCCGAAATGAAATCACGTTCATATTCTTAGAAGTTCGACTTAAAATATCACAAAAATTGTTTGTGAGATGGAGCTCTTCTGTTGAAATTTGGTATCTCTTGCTACTGTACGCATGACTATTTGTGTTTGAAAATATTGTCTTTTCTATCTTTCTCGCTGTTCAATATGCTTTTAGCACTCACTTCTTTATCCTTGGGGAATGGCCTGGATTTAAAGGAAAGATAAATAATCTTACTCGAATAATTTTTTAGAAACTCACAAAATAGGCAACTGACACCGAAACACACCCTTATTATGAACTATCGCACTTTTATCGTGTGAGCGTTTGGTAACTTGAGCGTAAACGATTTTAAACACAAGACAAATATCATCTGCGGATACGTTTAGTGCCAGTAACCGTGGTGTGTTTCGGACAAACTGAGCGTGTGGGGTTTTAAGCACTAACTTGCAACCTGCCGTGACGATTATTTTGTTCCTTAGATGACATTAGTGTAGTGTGAAAAGATCTCTGTATAACATGTTTGAAATGCGTAATTACAATACTTGTACTGTATATTTGGTCAAGAATTAGATTTAGTGTGTGTATGAACAGTGGTCAGCAAAGCACATGCAAATATAGTAGATATTTACCAGGTATTTGTTCCCAAGACTTCCTGTAGTCAAGATACAGACGCACTCGCTTCTTGACACAGATCACACATTTGCACTAGCCTAATTCTAAGATAGCCTACCTTGAGGAACAAATATCTGTACTATCACATCCGTATTATATTTTGGACCAGCCAGAATTAATCAATTATGAAATATAGTAATTACAGCTTCAATTAATTAACAGTTTGTTCTCAGTGGTTGTCTGTTACAGTCTGCAAAGGATAATAAACAATGTCACAACTTTTGTTGAATCAATCAAAAATAGCACAGTATAGTGGAAGTTCTAAACAAAAGGAAGGAAGGAAGGACCGTTAATCTCGCGTTCATGTGTAACGGGACCACCATTTTTACGTAGATTTCGAACCACAGGATGTGATATTTCACTTCGAAAATCCCACATGCATTGACCGGGGATCACAGCCTTGGTGATAGGCAAGCAGCTTGACCTCTGCATCATCACACCCTCAATTTAGAAAGATAAGTGCCATGAATAAGGTAATTTTAGGGATAAGAAAATGAATTCTGAAGCCAGATAAAATTCTTGTACAGTTCACCGTAATACATTATATGTTAGAACTTAGCAGTATTAGTTATCTTCAACAGACGATATCAAATCTTCATTTGTTATCAAATAAAATTTTAATTTACTTTCGCTCCCTTCAATCCCCTATGCCACTTTAGACCTTTCACTTTACAATTTGATTTCTAGGAAAAATTATCAATCCCTATAGGATTATTTATATATTGATTTTTGGCCAAACTGCTTAAAATATAATTCACGCCTCCCTTTTGTCATTAGTACCTAGTTCATTCGCATTTTAATGCGTAAAACTAAGTAATGTTGGTTCAGAACAACGAACTTTCTTCCAAACATATGGCTCAAAAGTATCTTCTTTGGGAGGAGCTGAATGTAACAGATTGTACCAAACTCCCACTGTTATGATAATGTGCTTTGCAGGTCACTCATTATTATAATGTGACGTGAAATTATAATGACAAACTGTTCCCTTAAGTTTGAGAGCTGCATTTATACAGGAAAATATTACTTCTGCAACTGAAGTTAAGTTACTCTAGGAATTTCACCATTTCTAAGTACCAATTCGGTACGCTATAAGGGTACTGCTATCAGGACGTGTGTTTTGTTAATTACAGTTATTATTATTATTATTATTATTATTATTATTATTATTATTATTATTATTATTATTATTATACTTGTTTGCAATGTATGTTCATGGCATAAACTGGTTACAAGACTGTTTCGCCTTCTTATAATAGGCTACAGTTTGCAGTGTACGCTAATCACACGACGCTAGTCACAATTCAAACTCATGTTCATCTAGAGCTGCTGTTTGTTTCATTAATATCTTTATCAGGTACTCCTGTACTACTATGAATAATATTCACTAAGTAACTTCTGCCTAAGTAACACAGGGCTGCCTTTTAAAGCTCAATGTAGGTACTTCTCATTGAGATCTTTCCCTTTCTAATTCCGGTTTTTCTATTCGCTTGTTTTCGCCTTGTTTTCTGGCCCATCTATTGTGTACCGCTACGGAAACAGATGTGTCCATTAGATGATGCCAAGCGATGCGGTTTGTTCGGTTAAAGAGAATGTAATAACAGTATTGAGATTCAAGGATTGTGAAGACTAGCAGAATATTGGTCTGCATTTGGAGTATATATATAAAAAAAAAAAAAAAAAGGAAACACCGCAAAGGTATTCCTGGATAGTATGTGACGTCGACTACGATAACATTTTCAAGTAGAACTGTACAAAATTATCATCTATCTTGGCAAGACTGATTGCTTGATTCTGAAATAGTTTACTTTATTTATTTATTTATTTATTTATTTATTTAACTAACCTTAGGCTTCCTCCTTACTGCCAAGCATTTGGATAGTCTTAGAAACTCCTCTAGCCTGTCCAGGAGTTACACGATCTCTTACATTTGCTCTAGACGCATCTGTAATAATAATAATAATTATTATTATTATTGTTATAATCATTATTATTATTATTATTATTATTATTATTATTATTATTATTATTATTATTACGAAGTGGGTTCATTGATCTCACCACCGTGCATATAGCCCACAAATGAAAATATAAAACTACAGTTGTGAAAATTGTAACACCTAGAAGGATACATTTGATTGAAATGAACTTATCATCACAGAGTAGTTATGGTACATGGCAATACGCAAATGATTCGGATTACAGAACTTAACATGATCTCTGACCTTGAAAGCTCAGTATGGTGTGAAGCCCCCACGCGTGCTGCAACCAGAGCCTCTAAACGTCGTGGCATGGATTCAAGGAGGTTTTTTTTCTTTCTGGGATATCTCCCTTCTCGCTATTTGTATACCAGACCACAAAGTGATTGCTAGTGAACCGTGACGAACAAGTTCTAGACCAACCATCTCGGGCAAGCTCGATGGGTGACATCGCTCTTCAAAGAAGGCTTGCGCATTCCTCGTTACATGTTGGCGGGCATCGTCCTGCTGGAATCGCATCAAGAACCCTCCCTGATGTAGCGATTCCTGTCCAGATTGCCCTCAATACACAACTCATGTTGTATCTAATGATCTGTTAGGCTCCGTGACTACTTAGTTAACATGCTAGGCTTTGGCCCGAAGGTTTGATTCCCAGCCGGGTCGAGCTGATTTTAATTTTATAGTTAATTCCCCTGACTCGGGACTGAGTGTTCGTGACGTCTTCATAAAATAAATTCAGAAAATAAAGTCAACAGAAAAAGTAAAACGAATAAAGTAAAGTAAATAGATAAGAAAATCCAAATGGCGTCCCAAACCATGCTATGCTGCTCAACAACGCAGACTGCCAGATTGTGGCTATTGGCAACTCCAGCTATCTGATATGACATCTAGCGGTAAAAATGAGAAACTTACCAAGTAGGGTACATTTGTCACGTGGTGACTGTTTGTATATGGTTTCTTGTATTGGTAAACAGATCGTGGTAAATTGTTCGTGTCTTTATACATAAGTAATAAGTTTTACTCGTTGATAGAGTGAAAAATGAGTAAAGGCAAAGTGTATTGCTCAGTTTACGGCTGTAAGTCGATGTATAAGAGGGCTGCGGATATACGTTTTCATCACTTTCCAAAAGATGCAAATAGCAATAGCCGAAATGTGATGATACCTAATAATACCTAATAATAAAACAGCTGTTACGATGGGCTCGCTGGTAAGATTGAAGTTACTTGAATAATTAATTAAATAATTAATATTTAAATAATTAAATAATTAATTATTGGCTGCTTGGTAGGGAGAAGGGATGAGTTTAACTTGTATTAAAACTCGTGGGGCGACAGGAATTGCTTGATTTGGATGGTTAAAAGGTAGGTTTGGTGTTGAATATTTGAATGGTAGCGGAATCACTCATTCTACAATGCCCACGGGGAGGCAAATTAGGCCTATATGACTCGTAGTGGAATAGCTCGAATATCGAAGAACTTAGCGATTACGAGGTGTAGGCTTGGCGGAAAGGCTGGCGGATCATCAGTTTGACATCAATTCACGATATAAGTCGGAGCTTGGAACAGTGGCGTCTGGTTTGCGTGGATGCTAGTCTCGGAATGATAAAAGTAGCACAGCTTCGGTGTGTTATTTATTTGTTTATGTACCGTATTTCTCTATTTGAATGTCCTCGGCGTTGACTCAGGATCGACATTTACATTATATTGCGCATAATAGTACCGAAATAATGTCCGAAGTGTAGCCCTGTGTAAATTTGAATCAGCTGATCTACATCAACCATAAAAACTGATGCTTGATAATATGCAAATGACACCAAAAAATCCAGTGGAACACACAAATTATATCACGTGTATCGCACAGTTATACATATATACAATTAAAAATAACACTGTCATTACTTTAGAGACCACGTTTACTGATTATAACCGAAAAATAAAAAGTGTTCCATATCAAACGCGTGTTATTGAGTATTTTAAACCCTACTTATCCAGACCGACCGCAGCGCCCCAAGTGTTAGTTTGAGTTGCCAATCTCATCACGGTAGCGTCTAACACGTATGTGGCCAACATTGTTGAGTATGGTGAAGCGGGAAGCGATCGCGAGCCCATTGTAATCTGATGCGTTTGTGGTTTTTGGACAATGGCATGCGTGCCACCAGTCCAGTCCGTTGCAGGCGGAGTCAAACCGTCGAAGCAGACAGTTTCACACTCGTTGCAGTCCTCCTGTGTCAAGCAAACACTATGGACGAAGCAGTAGGCTTACGGTCCATTATGGCGGTCATCCAGTACCTCTTCGTTGGTGTTGTATCCAATGGTTCCACGCACAATGTCGTAGGAGCATGTTCTATGTGTCACTGTATAAGTTAATAGATCCGTTTACCGGATAGTGACCACTCTTCCCCGCTCTAACTCACTCACATGCTGATATTACACCCTTTCACATTTTCACTTCGTTGGACGGCTCTTCACTGACTGCAGTTAGCCTGACCATTCCGGTCACACAAGAGAGGGCGATGCTAAGTCTGCATGAACGCCAACTCGATGCAATATTATCCACATATTGCTGGTACAGTTCTGCACATCCTCCGAGTTTGGATTCATTCGGGCCAATCATTCTGGTGTTGCAATTTCCAGAAATGTAAGTGTACAATATGTATGTTTAATGCAAGAATAATAACCTCTCAAATCAAAATTAGTATTTCATTGACGTTCAGTAAGTTAATAGGTTAAGTTTACAGCTAAGGAGATACTTCATTATGTTCTTGTAAAACGAAATGTGTTCTTGTTTATTTATGTCCATGCTTCCAGTAAAATGAAAATGTTATTTCCTTATGCATTTCTTAATACTTCTTGCATTTTGCCTACAATTTTCATATTGTTCAGCAGTTTTCTAGTACCGTAGTAATTTGTTTTCCTCTTCTCTTTCCTGTTTTCTTCTCTCTCTTCTTTCTTACTTTCTTTCTTTCTTTCTTTCTTTCTTTCTTACATCGATTGATAGTGAACAAACGAATCTTACATTATTTTACTCGTATAAACCGTTCTTGTTGTTCCACTTGAGGGGCTTGGACAACGCAGTCATTTTGCCCCGTTTTATAAACCAATCTACTTTGTTGAACTAAATTGTACTTTAAAATGGCACTCTGAATATCAAATGGAAATTTAAATAGTTTTCTTAAGATATATTCCTAACGTTAATATTTCTGCTACTAATATTTAGTTATTGGCTTGATGAAACTTATAGTAATATTCTATGATATCCTAGATGCCGTAATTCCCATTCTAAATCACATATTGAAAATAAAATCACCATTAACTCCACTTTGATTAAAAGAAAGAATCATCTTGTGTGTTGTGCTGTATCCTATTTATTTAGTTCTGAAATTGATTTAGCCTACCTCCAATATTACTTGCAAATGTAGGGTTCATCACATCTGTATTTACAGTAAAGAAATAAAATTCCCTTGTGTGTACACAAGGAACTAATAATTACAACAGTACTGAATCCTCGTATCACAAATGGAAGAGGTGGAAATTATTATGAAATACTCTACAATGGCTGTGTAATAATGTTATTCGATGTATGAAGCATTAATAGATTGTATCTCGGTATCTTTGTAAAACACCGAAAACCATGAAATGCTAAACAATGAACATTTCTTATGTTAGCAGGTATGAAGATGTCTTTCAAAATGTTTCAGTCGCAGGTAATTACTGCTCAATATTTTGTAAAAATAAATACTGTACCGGTACACGAAAAACTGCGCAAAGTTAAGTGAGCCCGCAAAGCCTCATAAAATCCGACATGTTAGTTAAAAGAAACACATCTCTAAATCGAAGATTACCCGTAGTGAAATTTGTTCATTATTCTATTGTATATTGGCTGAACATTGTCATCGTCCATACAGAACGACTACATGAGCTATGAAGTCTATTCAATTTAGATTTTAAAGCTTACTATTTATTTATAGATGTTGACGTGCCAGGGATAACTAATTTCTAGCCCTAGTGAACTTAATGAAGTACATAAATAAGAATCATTTTTATTTTAGTTCTTTGTTGTGATTTTGCTACTGCAAATTGTATATTTTTGAAAATACTTTTACATCAAATTGATTTCAATTTAAGTTGCTGCGCATCAAGATAACACTTCACCGTCATGTAGAAATTATGCTACGGACAAATAAGAATATAATTGACGTTTGACATCTCAGTCTGTGGGAACGATTGTTCAGATGTTACTTATTCATGGAGAATCAGTGATATTTACACCCGTCAAATTGAACGGTATTTTTAGATACTCCATTTACGAGTACATTTTAAAAGTTGGTTTCCAATTGATGTCACATAGAATTTGTTCCAGAATATACACGTACTTTTTAAAACTTTTTGCATTCTCGATTTACTTAGAGAAAAAGTAAAAGAGATTTTATCAGCTACCAGTACTTATAAAATTGTATTTTATGCGAGATACCGCAACTTCTACGTAAACGTTCACGAACGGGTACGTTTCATGACAGAGTAAATGTTCATATAACATTGACCCCGATAGATTATTTCACGATATTACACGAAATTTCAACACCTTGTTGATTAATAAAAGTAAGGACGATAATATTTCCAATCATATCTGAAAATATGTTTCGAACGGGTTGGAAAATAAGAAACTTATGAATTTACTAACGTTTTAAAAAACATCTCAAATGCTTTAATAACGATATCAGTCGTAAAGGTACAGCACGGTGTAGGTGCACAGTTTAATTGTACTGGGCTGTCCCTCACAGGTTCGGTATGAGGACGAGGACGATGATGAAGGACCTCAACCAGACCCTACCTTGGAGCAAGGTGCCCCCATACCGGTTCGTCACCAGGGTAACTTCCCCCCAGAACTGGCCTCCACGCCTCTCGAGGATATCGACAGCTTCTACCATAACCAAAGAGTGAGTATTCACCAATTTGATTAATTCTCCTGAGTTAAAATTTGAGTGCATATTTGTAGATTTTTCTACCAGGGCGTTATTTCCAAATTCCATGTAATTATAACCATTAGCAATGCAAAGATAAAAGTATCATACCTGGTTCATATGAAAATCCCAGGAAAATCTACATGAGAATAATGTAATTAAACCACTCACTATCATTATTACTGGAACCCCTAGACTAACTCCTGTGCAGACGCGGCTGGTGATAAAAATCTTGAAAGATTCTATAAATATATCTCTTTAATAAAAGTATTTTTGCCGTATTTTAAATTAATTAGAAGTAATTGTGAATTTCACTCAGTCCATTCAGCCACAACAGTCAATCTATTTGGAACTAGGGAATACAAAGGAGGATGCAAATAGCTCTTTGACGATATACACTCCTGGCACTCTCAAACGGACAATGGGATATATAATATGTTAAAATCTATGTAATGAAATGATTAAACATAATAAAATGAAATTGATGAAATACACACTCTTAATTAATAAAATCTAATGATAAGGGAAATGGGATGATTGAACAGATACGTGAAATGGATGAATACCAAAGACATTAAAATGGGGATTATAATACATCATTTTGGGGTGGCGAAGTACTGGGGTTCGATTCCAATGTAACCCAGAAGTTACTGTAACCCGTCATTTTGCATCATTCACTTGACCATAACCATTATTATCCGAACTATCTTGGTATGGACTTTGCCTTGAGGAAATAATTCTTAATGATGATGATGATGATGATGATGATGATGATGATGATGATCGTGTGGCCTCCGGAGAAGCCGAGTGCAGGTCTTTCTAGTTGACGCCCGTAGGCGTCCTGCGCGCCGTAATGAGGATGGAGTGATGATGAAGATGTCACAGTCACCCAGTCCCCGAGCCACGGGAATTAACCCCAGGTGATTAAAATCCCTGATGGCTCAGCCGGGAATCGAACCCGGGGCACTTTGGGTCAAAGCTTAGCGCGCTATCCATTTAGCCACGAAGCCGGGCAGAATTTTTAATGAAAATCAATAAATTTAGTACTAAAATAATGGATTGCAGTTGGAAGAAATCAGAAACATATATTGACATTGAATTGACAGGTGAAAGGCTAAAGAAAGAAGGGGAATTCTGCTACTTGGGAAGCAAAATCGCATCACAATAACACAGGTTATCACACAAGTTCTATACACACACAGATACACGGGGCTATAAGACCACTAAAAAGCAATACTTGTAAGATTATTTAGGCAACACTGAAAAATGGCTTGACACACTTCAATACTCAGGAGCAGTCACGGTCCGTACTGTTGGGGTTGGGAAGAACTGCAAGTGAGCAAAAACCTGAAGGTAGTTTGATGTAATTATTTGTAGCTAGGTAGTAACTGACCAGCTTAACTCAACGCGTAGACTATGCCAAATGTTGGTTTAATGCATTTAATGCATACGACACGCATACGCGTTTGCGGGATTTTTATTGGGGAAAATATTTCAGGGGGAGGGGGCTGCGGTGGGCGTCCGGAATATACTTCTTGTCGATAAATACATTGATCCTATTGTGCCATTTTTTATGGATTTTTAATTAACAGATTAACTTACTTAGTTTCGTAATGCTAATTCAACCTGCTCACCATGAATGATTCCGGGTGGTTGGTCGAGTTTGTGTGAAGATATTATGTCACAGAGCTGACTGACCAAGATTTTCTCATTCTTCGTATGGACTTAGAATGTCTGATGAGATTATAATTAAATTGAAATACAATGTACTGTGAATAATTCTTCGGAGTTTTCACGCTGGAGCACGATTATATGGATTCAGATTTGCGGGTGTAGCTTTGTTTTCATTTTTGTAAATGCGAAGTCGGTCCTGGGGACTGGGTAAAATTTTTAGAATACTTAATTGTATTCAAGAACTAAACTCCGCTAATTACAGTCAAGTGTTACGTAAGGCAGTCAGACTGGCATGCTTATTGTTCAGACAGACGAGATTCCGGTCTCTGATCCGACCGAGTCTCAATATCAAAGCAAGTTATCGCTAGCGGGAACTTCGGTTCGCGCCGTCTCTGCACAGTTACATCAGATAACATTCTTACGTGCGCCGAGCACTGTGGAATGCAATTCACATACTCGTGGCAGGTATATAACAACTGCATATAGTAAGATTAGGTCGGCATCATCAGTTCCAGACATCCTGCACCAGTAAAAGTAAGTGTTACCAAAATTCCTACCAGATCTTCTTGTGACTCAGTATGTCATTGCGTCTTATGTACCAGTCAAGGGATAGTCAATTTAGCTTGTACGGCAAAAATCTAGGCGAAATATCACAAGTAAAGAATATATTCTGATCTGTAACCAGATATCATGTTTTTCACTTATACGGTAGTTTGAGCATTGACCTGTGGTTGGAGATCCATCAATATTAAGTGTATCATATGGTGTGCCAAAACACCCCCACGCACCCACTGTGTATTTAAAAAGTGTATTAAGATTGACGAACCCGGCAGGTTTAAACAAGTCCCCAATGATCGGTGGAAACATTACAGCAGGTATTTTGCCATATGCCACATTAATAATCCTTAAAAAGGAAAAGGGTGCTAACTATGTTACAGAGGTGGTGCACATGATCATACCTTTATCATTATAACTATCTTGGTATGAAACTTATAGTAGCCTTTGAACTTGATGTAACTTACCAGTAACATAATTGATTACTGTTTTCAGATGCCATATATGGTGACTGTCCATATCGGTTTTGGTATTAGATGTGTGCATTGCCGTAGTTAATGCCAATACATTTTTTGCTAGTAATGTGGTAGCGAGTTTACATGTTATATGTATGTATTTTAAAAGTACCAGTGTCCATATTTTACTTTTCTTATTACAGACATTCGTAGTGGTCAGCAAAGGGAAGGACATCTTCCGATTCAGTGCGACAGATGCGATGTGGATTTTGGATCCGTTCAACCCTATTCGAAGAGTAGCAATCTACATTTTGGTTCACCCTATATTCTCTTTGTTCATCATTACAACCATCCTAACAAACTGCATCTTTATGATCATGCCTTCCACTCCCACCATAGAATCTACAGAGTAAGTCTTTGAAATTATGGACACAATATTATTATTAATAAACAATAATATTGACTTCATGCTAGTATATTAGCATATATATTTTTATTTTTAGGTTAACACAATGTCATCAACCTCTATTATATTTACACATCTGCAGCTTATTTGGAATGTAGATTTTTCCCTTAAAGCCATTTATTCTCATGCACCCTGTTATACAAGAACTGGGGCTTCTAGATTTAGTTTTAGATTGTATTTCGTACCCCTCATAACATCTTTCCTATTTAGTAGCAACTTATAGAGTTTCTGTTTTATGTCACTGAACTTGTGTCTTCTGCTATTGCCAAGCAACAGCCAGTACTCCCTTTAACATAATCCTATGTGACACATCATTTCAAAGGTCATGCAGAGCTGGTTCACATAATAACAAGCTGTAAAAATGTGTGGCTGGTATGTTAAAATGGCTTCGAAGCTATCTATAAAATGTTATCAGACAAAAAAGAAATTCTTGATTATTCCAACCAAAACAAATACCTATTGTCGTAGCAGAAATTATGTGCACTCGAGTTTAGAGATAAATAGCAAAATAACCAAATGGCCTACGGAAAAATGTGACATCGCAATTTTTCTTCTTTATTTCTGCGTTGATTGATGATCAAGTTAACTTTTAGAAACTTATAATAATATCCATCACCTCCGTGGTGTAGTGGTCAGCGTCCAAGGTTCAATTCCCGGCTCTGGTTTCAAATCGTGAAGCCAAGAAATTCAAATCACTCAGGCTTAAACTCATGAATTTAGACAAGTCAATTTGGTTCAACAAAAAATATTAATCTCATGTAATTTATTTCAGGATTAGGGTATAACCCATCTCTTTTGGTTACATTCGTGTTGACCGGCTGAAAATCACTAAACTCTTGTAATATTAGACCTTCCTCGTTATACAAACGGAATATCGCCTCCAAATATATCTTTAAACAACATCAACTCATGACAGAGTAGGCCACTGTTGACACTCTCGAAAAAATACAACTCATCGCTTCTCCACTACGTTGAAATATTTTACATACCAGACTCAATAACAGTGTTGGATCTGTCTATAACTCACTCAAGACAATTAATTTACTGTTTTAACATAACAGCTGATCGACTGTAAGCAACTCCACAAATATCTATAGGATCGCAAATCCTTTAATCTGTAGTATACTTAATAAATTCGCAATAACAATAGCTTCCACAAACTCTCTAGCTTTTACTTCATTGTCTGTCATGACAATATACAAGACATATTTCTGTACTATGATTTTCAAAACATCTATCCCATTTCAAATAACTTTCAAATATTCATTGAACTGATTCCATCATTTAAATATCATCCACGATGACAATAACATTCGTGTTTAATTCTATAGTCCATTATAATAACATAAGTATTGGACTCCGTATGAGAAAACTTTTCCTCTGACGTTGTCACATAATTGAATGAAAATACGATCTACCATCGAGCATGGCAATAAGATCACTGATTAAAACTTCAATAAGAAAACTAAATATCTGAGAAATTCAAATCATATAAAAAATTACGCAAAGTATAAAAATCCCTAAAATACGACGATCTTTAAAAGCGAAAATCTTTACGAGCGAAAATCTCTATCGACAAAATCCTACTCCAAAGCAATAACATTTTAATCTCGAAAGACGTCGAACCTCGGACTCAAATAGTTCATCCACAGAAATAAAGCACTGCTGAGCTGTCGAAGAATCAGACAAAACTGACTTCCTAAAAATTTAATCAAAGCACAGAAACTATCTAAAAATCCCACAGGATACTGAAAATACTAAGAACGAAAGTGATCACTGCAGATACACCCCTAGGTCACTATCTACAATTCTGAACTAAGAAAAGTGAATTCTTTTCTTACTTGAAGCTGGGTAAAGTTGACTTGAAGAAAAGTATGAATTACTCTCCATGTGTTTGTTCGCGCTTCTGGCACTTTCCTAGGATCGAACTACATTCTGATGCACACCTCACAACTCCAAGATGGTACACTTAACAGCACCAAGGTGATTCGCCTCCCAGCTCCAAGTTGGATTGCCTGCCTGCACCAAGAAGGATTGCCTGTCTGCACCAAGAAGGATCGCCCTCCTTCGATTCCCGGTTCCAGATCTTCATTCTTGTTCTTCTTCTTGTACAATTCTTCTTTTCTTCGTTTCTCGAAGTCTTCTACGCCGAATTCCATTCTCTTCTTCGATGTTCCGTCCATTGTTGTAGATTTTATTACGAAAATGTCATCTTTGAATATTTTATGGTCACCAACAACATATCTATGTCACTCCCGATTTTCTCGAATCCATCTTGTAGGTCATATTTCCCTCAGCATGATTTAGCACATGACAATCATCTTTTCCATAATATTAAATGATGTTCCTCTCAATCTCAGTTGCAAAAACTTCTCCATTATATTGAAATAAAGTTCGAATGTATATTTCCACTTCTTATACTGTTTCACATTCACGCAATATTTCTCAGTTCACGTTCTTAATATCACCCACTGTAGTATCACGCTGCTCACACAACTTCGTCTATGTGTTTTTCAGACTGCACTTTTCTCGAACACAACGTTCCCACTTCTGGACTAATTTCCTTGCCAATAGTTACTACAATTCACATTCAACTCACGTGGAAAATATCTCTGAATCTTTCCACAAATACTGACATATAATTCACTGCACGTTTATACGAGTATTAGACATTACCATATATAATTTGCCAACCGCACTTTCATTGTTCGTTCCCGCAAACTTTCCTCTCCAAGCCCGCACTAATGGATCGGAGTTCGACACGTCCTCACTCTCCGAGCGTCGCACAAACAAGAAGCCTCGTATCCTCGTTGATTTCTCCCACCTCCACGCTAATCATTGCATCATCCACGTATTTTTCGCGCGTAAATTTGGCGGGATCCTCTTCAAATCCAATTTCCGTCATTCTGGGCCATAATTCTCAAAAATTATTTTCATAACAATTCTTTAAATAAATACTTGTAATATTCTCATGCATAAAATGTATAAAAACTCGAAATAACATTTTTGCAAGCGCGGTTCTCGGCTATCTCGTGACCTTATCATAGCGTCACTGGACACCTTCCAAAACCTATATTGGTAGTGCTAAAAGCCTACTTTTCCCCTGGCTGTCAGAACTCACCTATTTCTACAGAGCGTGCTGCCTATCTCATAGGAGCTCAAACGAAAACCGGCTCTTACCGTCTCAGAGAATATTTTCCAACAATCTTTTTTCTGATTGGTTAGCGACTTCACACAGGTCTCGACTCACTTGATATTGCGTTGACCGTGGCTCAAGTTACAGTTTCCAGCCTCAATAAATTTATAAAACTCTATACAATCATATTCTTGTGGGCGAGAATGATTCTGCTCAAACCACAAATTCGAGTACAGTACCTAACGTCCCTCCTCCTTGGCTATCCCTCCCACCTTCCAATCCCTTCCTATCCCGCGTAAGGCCCCTGTTTGCTTTGCAGGTGAGGCTGCCTGGGTGAGGTGCTCATCCCACCTCCCCAGTTGTATCCCCCGAACCGCAGTTTCAAGCTCCAGGACACTGCCCTGGCAGCGGTAAAGGTGGGACTCTCGCTGAGTCCAAGGGAAAAGGCAACCCTGGAGGGTAAACCGACTAAAAATAAAAAAAAAATCCTTTATGGCAGGTAATATGCAAGTACCGGCTTTTGGTGGCTTTCGGGGGAATCTTCGATTTAAGAGATTCACAACACCCAACGCCGTTGTTATACAGTAACCAAATTGTGATATGTGTTAGTCAGATATGTGTATGTGTATGTGTCAAGTTTCAAAATTTTATCTCCAACACAAACAACAAAACAATCAATTATGTGAAAGACTCGCATTTCAAAACTGGACTCCCGTAGAAGTTCGTTCTTGAATGCGTTGTAATCCACACATGCTAAGCATTTGCAATATGTAACTATCCGTAATGTAAATAAATGGGTTAAATTTTTATGGATTGATATTTATTATGATTATGGTGGCTGTTGTCGGCATGCGAGACCCACAGGAAAGCTGGTGCTATGTTGCCACATTCGCTCACTGGCTGGTCTGCGCTTCTTCGGCACAGAGCGTATTCAAGTAAAATATATTTCGTTTTCACATTTCCCCATCAGCTTTTCGACTTCTTCGGAAAGTCTGATAAACACTCCTCCAATTTCGCTTTCAGTTTTTGGACAGTAGGTAATAATTTTTCAAAGTAAAAACTATGAAGAGATCTACGTATAACTCCAATAATTGTAAACTGGTCAATGCGAATGGATGATCGTCCTTCCGATAGTCTTTTCCTGTTGGCTGGTCCTAGATTTTCATCCATCACATTCTCAGCATTCACCTTTTCAACCGAGCGAAGGAACACTTCAAGACAATCAGCACTTCGCTGGAGTACCGGATATTGCATATTGCCATTGTATCGCCCTATAACGTAAAGAAACAAATAGCACTCAAAATCATACGAATTTCACAGTCCGTAAACGGGGTTCTCCACAATATCCTCAGTGAAACTGGAACCTACACATTATTTAAGGCAATGTCAGAGATCTGTATATATATAAAAATGAAAGTTTGTCTGTTTTTTCTGAATTTCCACGGAAATTTGAGTTATTAACGCGTTTCAGACTGGTTTAAGACAGTTGCGCGCAAAATCAAAATTTTTGTCCGTCTGTTTGTTTTTCTGTGTACAACTTTGCACGCGCATCACTCGAGAACGGCTGAGTGGATCAACGTAAGATTTGGTACAGATGTCCATCAGAGGCACGAAAGTAATAATTGATGTAACTCTTCTCCATAACTCTCATGAAAGAGGGCCTAGCCCCTTAAAATGCATACTGAAATGGGCGTAGAAAGAGGAGACAAAGCTAATTTTCAGCGTCACAATGTGAGAAACAAAACTCGGAGGCCTGCGGGGCCCGAAAACCATATTTTAATGCCCTAAAACCAACAGGTTTTTGAGATATTCCCAGAAAACTAATTTCATGTATTATAAAGCTATTGAAAGAATGCAAGCCGGTAACTATGGCAACACAATCTCAGAAGTCCTTCTATTTTTAGCCTACTTTTCACATTTTGCAAAAATGAGGAAAAAGTAGACTTATGAGATCGGGCAAATGTGTGTCTGTCTGTCTGTCTGTCTGGCTGTGTGTGTGCCCCCCCCCCCCTATCAACTCCTAAACGGCTGCAGCAATCGAAACAAAATTTGGTAGGAGTAAAGATCTACACCTGAATATCTCACGGCCATATTTGAAAATGATGTCAGTGCTACCAACTGCTGAAAAATCGCAATTGAAATTTGAGCTCCATGTTGGATATTTTGGAAGGTGTGAATGGGAGCTATTTCAAAATTGGCACACGTATAGATAATAATATTGCAGATTAATATCCAGGAGGCCATGCATGGCAGTGGTGCCAAAATGACTATAAGGCTGCTGATAGGTCCAAACTTTAAATGCATATAACTTCTACACTATCAATTGGATTTCTACCAACTTTCGTATGTGCTATGTGTAAATGAACAGATATAAATGAGCGTATTTTTAAGAGCCACCAGGGCTGCCAACTGTTAATAAATGCTCTCAATGTTTTTTATCCAAATACTCATATATCAGAAAGTATGCAAGCCGACAGCTTAAAACTATGCACACGTATAGTACCTGCCATTCTATATTAATGTGGAGTAACTTATATCCGTCAGTGCTACCAACATGATTTTAAGCCTGCTGTGAGGTCCAACTTTAAATACATGTAACTTCTATACTATCATTTGGATTTCAACCAAATTTCGTGCGTGCTATGTGTACCATAACAGATATGACTATGCCGATACTTAAGAGTAACCAGGGCTGCCAACTGTTAATAAATACAGTCTCTATTTTTATTACCCTAATATCAATCTATCAGAAAGTATGCAAGCCAATAGCTCTAAACTTTGCACACGTATAGTTCCTGGCATTCTAGATTAATTTGGAGTAACTAATATACGACAGTGCTGCCAACATGTTTCTAAGCCTGCTGATAGGTCCAATTTTAAAATACATGTAACTTCTATACTAACTAATGGATTTTATTCAAAATTGACACAACAATAGATCATATTATTTCAGATTATATCTGACCAATACATGTATGTAATTGTTGCCAACATGATTTTACGAGCGCTGTTAGATCCAATGTTTAACTGCATGTAACGTCCATGCTATCCATTGGACTTCAACCAAATATTGTATTCTGTACCTTAAGAGATGGAACTAAGAATATATTCTGTCACCAGGGCTGCCAACTGTAGTTCTCTATAAGGCTACATTAAGCCAGGTATACAGTATTTCGAACTAATTAGAAATGTCGATATTATCAACTTAATTGCGTCATTATTCTAGATAGATCCATATAGATTAATCATTGGCATGAATCTTAAATTTTAAGAAAAGTAGGCTCTTTAGTTCGTCACGGAACTTCTTATTGTAAGACGCAATGCCATTCCATTTATAACAACACTGTGAACGTTCTCAAACGGCTATAAGGTTATCACGGAACCAACTTAAGCTGGAAAATTCCTCAATACGTATATAATGCGCTTAAGGGGGTCAAGGGGTACTCTTGAATTTCTTCACGCGATTTACACGTGCGGGTGTGGTACTAAAGGACTATTATATCCCTATCCCTATATTATTCAATTATTATTATGATTATTATTATATTATGGCGTACAAGGACGAGACAAAACTCAATTTCAGTTCCTCGGTTGCTCGGAGGCTACAATGTTTTAAGGCCCTAAAATCACATTTCTGAGATATTCCCAGAAAACTAATTTCAGTTATTAAACTAATCGAGTACAGTAGAAGACCAAATCAGGAGCTATATAGATATACTGAGAAAATCACAGATGTGGCCAGGAAGAGACGTCTGGCTTTCTATGGACATGTCTCAAGGATGAACCCAACAAGCCTAACCAACCGGCTTCTCAACTACTGGGAGAATAGAAAGAGCGTGACTCCGTGGTTAACAGAAGTTAACAAGGACATCCAAGAACTAAAGATAATGGAAAATGATATTAGAAGCCGATCACATCTCAGAAAGATACATACACAGAAGAGTTTTCAGGACAGACCACCCTGTAAGAAAACCGGCATCACCTGGACAAAAGCGAGAAAGGAGAAACATAGCCAGAGAATGTGCGAATATTGGGCAAACATCAAGCCTCTCGCCAAGCTGAAAAGTTGAACGTCGTGGTCCTTAGCTGGCCCATCCGAAAGAAGAAGTAGAACAACAAGAAGAAAGTAATAAAATTCCTCTCGGCACGCCGGAAGGCAGAGGTAGATATCACTGGACAAACTTGGGGATAGGCGAAAATAGGCAGAATATGCAGGTTTTCGTAGAAGGATCAGACCTAATTTATTGCGAGAAAGTATTTTATAATTGGAGATAAAATTAACTTTGTTTTTCGTCATTTTATGCATATTTTAAACATTTTATTGTCTTATGATGAATTTTTATACTTGTGGTCACACTGTCCTTATGCAAGGTTTCGACATTGATGTGTAACTATGTAACGGTCTGTTACTTCTTCACGCAAAATTATATCTCCCGCAGAGATTTTGGTTGGTTCCTCAGTTTAGGGGCTGCGACAACGCGGTCATGTAACCCCGTGTACTTTGGGTGAGTGTAGAATCTGTCTGATAAACGGTGTGAATTGTGATGGCTGTATTAGTCTGTAATTCAGGTAAGGACTACAGACGGTCAATTTCAAGCAGTAGTTCCTAATGTTGCTACCAGATACTACCGTCAATGCCACCTAGCTGTGAACTTGGCAACTAGATGCCACCGCAACCAGCAACTCGCAACGAACGTTGGAACTTCCCCTCCAAAAGGAAAGCATACTGGGGGATTTTTGCGCTCTTAGAAAATCCGACGACTTTGGCCGGCTTTGAACCCGCGACCTTGGGCATAGAAATTCAGCATGCTACCAGTTACGTCACCGAAGCCGCTTCACACTTAGTCAGATGGAAATCTGAATCTGATCTCGTGCAAGTGCGTTGTCATGGCAACGTCTGATGGCTCATCCCTCTTCAATTTAGTAGTGTTGCCATGGCAACCACTGATGGCTCTTGGCATTTTCTTATAATTCCGAAATTATTTTTCTCATCCCTTGGCGTAATGGTGGGTCATATCAAAAATTCTTTCAGACAAAAGTTTTAGGTAATTATTAGGGGAATATTGTCCATTTTGTACGTTTTTGATATTGTGCCTATTAAGAGAGATATGATTAATGTTTCCCGAAAAAAACACTTTTTCCCACCCCTTTGGTCAATGGTTGGAGCTATAAAAAACTCTTCAAACATAAAGTTTTGGGCTTTATCCGGATTCGATATTTCACATATTAAGAGAGTTATAGCAATATTTCACTTTTTCGAAAAAAAAAACCATTTTCACCCCCTTCGACCGATTTAGCCCAGTAACGAACTCGACCGAGATTGTATAGGTATACATATTCGGTAAAAAATTCAAAGTGATTGGTGCAAAATTACGGCAGTTATGGTGTCCACAAGAAACTGATATCTATACATATATATATACATAAATTATATATAAACTTTTGAACTGACGGTGGTTTTGGGGTCTAGGGGATGTGAAACGCGAAGATATGTCGAAATTTTCCGGAAGTCGAAACATGGTACCCATTGCAATAGTTAGCTTTCTAATGAAATCTACCTAAAAGTAATGCAAGCCGGTAACCATGAAAACAGTATCTCAAGAGGTGACCTCCATCTTTCCATTTCTGTAAGAAGCACTGCCACTCAATTTATTAAATTTCTGTAAAAGTTTGCAATGGCTATACAGTTATCATAGAAACAAACATACTGTAGACTGTAACATTCATGAATGCGCTTAAGGGTTTCATGGGGTACCCTAGATTTTTTAAACGCAACTTACACGTGCGATATGTTGTACAGAAGGTCTATTATATCTCCAAACAGCAACATTATTTTCAAAAATTCCTGAATTGAAATAGTGATTTTTGCTACTTTTGGGAATTTGGGCCATTGGAGGCTAAAATTCCTGAATTTTCATGCACCACAAACCTTTATAATTTATTAAAGGTGTCTTCCTGGGGATGGGAACTTTCCATAACGGTGAGAGTCAGTTTTTATTTGACAAATATTGCGTTTCGTCAACAAGGTTTTCAATATTATTTTCACGTCAGGAAGTACACGTTAGGTGAATTTAGTCTGAGAGCACATTTTAACTGATCATATTTTTGTCGACAAACGGGTTCATCGTAAAGATGATTTTGTTTGACACTGTGTGGTTGATATATCTTTATGTTTATGTACGCCTATAACTCATGTTCGGGTGCTTGGTGCATCGTAAAATTAGGTATTGTAACCATGAGTCAATACACCAATCATTTATAAAACTCTTCACCGTACTTCTCACAGAAGGATTTGTATAGGGAAAAACTTTTCAAAATACATGCTAAAATAGGCGAAAAATAAAAATAATCCTAGAAAGACGACCAAAGCATATGTTACGCTTCTCAATGTGTTACACAAAACTAGGGAGTCTATAATGGGTCTCCGAAAACATATTTTAAGGCCCTTAAATTAACAGTGTATGTGATATACCCAGAAAACTAACTTCGTTCTGATAAACTTATGAAGGAATGACAAGCACCTAACCACTGCAACAGTAGCTCAATTGATAGCGTCTGGTTATTAATACCAAAGACCGTTCGGAGAGCGGGTACTTCTGCTAGTAAAAATATAAACAGTGACTCATTGATGTGTGTAAAGACTTCCTTTTGACACATCTGAGGGCAGAGTTGAACAGTGGATGTTACTACTACTACTACTACTACTAATAATAATATCGTATGGCCTCGGATGCCGGGTGCAAGGTTTGTTTTTTGACACCCAGATGGTAGCTTGCATGTCGAATTTCGTTGTTCCTTGAAGCACTAAGAAAATCAAGGAGGTTAGATATCTAAGCTCCTTGAACACTATAGGGCTTTCTAGTAGAGAAATGAGGAACTTTGTGTTGGCGGAAACTCCCGAGATTAATTTTGACATTATGAACATGGCCTACTGAATTCAAATGGGTTCTTTGACATGCCAACATAGTATGACATGCGTGTCGTCATTTTTGCCGCCTTTCAAAAATCACTTACCACATCCAGGAGCGAACCTGCAAGCTTGGGGTTAGTAGACCGACACGTTAACCACTCACCCACCGTGGCAAGCCAGTGGATGTTGAAACTAGCGAAGAATCCGTTATTCAAGGCCAATCTCCCAGGAAAACAAAAATATGTCTGATAATTTCTTTAGGATTTATTTATTTTTGTTGGTTTATTTTGTACTAGCTAAATATTCAGAGTTTGTTTGAATTTAATAGCTTCTCTCTACTAAACGTCAATACAATATTTAGTTATGATTAGACAGGTGACAATATAACAGCATATAATTTTTTCCTTACTAATTTTATCACGAACTTGTGAATTTATTTATTTGGGTTGATTGTTTATTGCCACATCATGCTTCTGGGACTAGGTTTTTCTGTTCTTTTTTATATTTTATTACCACCAAGATTCATATTAATTGTAATGTACTGTATCCCAAACTCTCCAACCCTAATATATACGAAACACAAAAACAGACCTGAAAGGTTGTGGTGTTTGAAGCCATATTTTCAGTGTTGCCTTAGTAAACAAGAGTTTAGTGCTTTTCAGTCGGTCAACACGAATGTACCCAAAAGAGATGGGTTATGCCCTAATCCTGAAATAAATTACATGAGATTAATAAAACACTAGGATGACCAGTTTCGATCGTCAAGCGATCATCATCAGATCCATTACACTTAGGCTACAAAATCTATGTTTGAAATACTGGTGAAAATATTTACAATATGTACAATTATTTAGTTGCAGTATTGGTACTGCAACTGTCAGTGTATGCTAAATGCAGTATATATGTTAGGTGAAATGCTAAATGGTGATAGCTATCCGTAGATTGTACTTTAGAGAGATTATATGGTTGTAAACTATGGTTAAACTATAAAATTTTAGGCTAACTACTTATCTGATTGTCTTCCGTATAACAGCTACTCGCAGTTTTCGTGCTCACTGGAACTCACTATGCGGTAGACTGCGGTGGTTATCTTAACGACTGGTTTTTCCCTGATTTCTCCCCCCTGCTCCTACGTGCTGTGGGGAGTGATAGCGATGTGTTTATGTGAGGTGTTGCCAACCTAGATAAGATGTATGTTATTGAATGAGGTGGGTCTACAATTATTAAAGATCGTGGATTAGCCCTCGCCACGCGTGGAGCATAACCCATTCGAACTAAGCGTTGACGGTCTTATGAGGACATCCCGGCACCTTTAATACTGCCGCGAATATGGGCCTTGGTTTATTGCAGAAGAAAAGTACATCGTACACCTGATCCAGATAACATTTACCTATTAATAACCCCCTAATTTCCCCCCTTTTTTATCTAGCTTGGCTGTGTCGCTAAATTGTGTTTTGTTTCCGACAGGGTGTGTTTTTTAGTAGCGTGAAGAGGGGTGAGCTCTCCATGAACGTGTGTTCATTTAGATTGTTGGGATTGTTTCGTTTGGCTAGGTGTATCTCGATTGCTTCCTTTATGTCAAGAGCTCTGCCTTTCGATTCGTGATGGATTATTTTAAGGTCCGACTCTATGTTGGTAAAGCTGTGCCCTGCGTCACACATATGTTCGCACACGGCTGAATGTGTTCCGTATCTTATCGCATTCCCATGTTCATTATAACGTGTGTCTACTCGCCTTCCACTCTGCCCGATGTAATTAGCTTGACAATCGGTGTCTTGGCACGTTATAGAATATACCCCTGACCTTGAATATGGGTCACGTTTATTTAAATTACTATTTAGGAGGTGCCTAGCGGTTGTGTTTTTCGTCGTGAAAGCTATCTTTATGCCTTGCTTTTTGAATAGGTTAGTGATTTTATATGTATTCGCATTCACATAGTTGAAACGCGCAAATTTTTTCTCTTTATTGTCCGGTTTGGGAATCGTTTTATCTTTATTTTTATGTTTGGCTATAATTTGATTTATTTTGCTTGGCGAGAAGTTGTTTTCCTTTGCTATTTGCATAATAGTTCTTATTTCCTTATTATAGTTGTCTTTTGACATAGGTATGTTTAAAGCTCTGTGCACCATTGAATTGAAACCCGCTAGTTTGTGCGTACTGGGGTGATTAGACTGATTGTCGATTGCATGCGAGGTTTGTGTTGCTTTCCGGAATATGGAATATGAAAGGTCGTTGTCTTTGCGTTCAATAGTTATATCGAGATAATTTATTTTCCGGTCTATTTCGGATTCCTTAGTGAATTTGATAGAGTGGTGAAGGCTATTAATGGATTGGAGAATTGTTTCTTCGCTTGTTAGTTCAGTATCGTAGATGCAAATTACATCATCTACGTATCTTTTCCATATTACTATTCCCTGAAAGGTATATTGCCAGCCACCATTTCGCAGAACGTCCTATAGGTGACACTGTAGAAGTATTTTCTAATAAAATAGAAATCTACTTAATATGAATGTAGCCTACTCCCCAACAGATTTATTGCATTATGAAGCAAAGTGAACGGAGCGCTGATCAGTCAGTGACGTTCTGTGGCGGGTCAGAGCAAGCGAACGCGGCAACACAGCACGAACTTTCCTGCGGATCTCGCCTGCCAACAATAGCCACCAAAATAACAATAATAATAATAATAATAATAAATGTCAATCCACAATCCACGGATAGTTACATATCGCCAACGATTAGTATTTGTGGATTACAACGCACCCAGGATCGAACTTCTACGGGAGTCCACTTTCAAAATGCAAGCCTTAACAAATTTGATTGTTTTGTTGTTAATGTTGGAGATACCATTTTGAAACTACACATATAGGCCCAAACAGGAAATATATTTGAATAACACATATCCAAATTCGGTTACTGTAGTACAACGGCGTTGAGAGTTGTGAATCTCTTTGTGGACATTTCCCTCGAAACCAACCAAAACCCGGTAGGCCTACTTTTTACATTATACCTGCCATAAATAATATTCAAATAAGTTTCAAAAAGTTAACCTTTTCATTAATCAACGCAGAAATGAACAAGGAGACTGGTGATGTCACTTGTTTTTCTGCAGGCCATTTCGTAATTTTGCTATTTATCTCCAAACTCAAGGGTACCGTTCTGTTTTTTTTTCGGTCAATGAAATCTTCTACTATGTCATCAAAATCAATTTCCCGCAGAAGGTCTGACTCGATATCCCTTACACTTAGCATGTATAATCGTTCTTGTGGCATGATACTTCTTTGCGCACTTTTGAACCGTTTCAATTTTGAAAACGAGCACTCCGCAGAACAATTCGTTATCATGAGGGTCTGGAAAATGCGAAAAGCAATTTCAACGTTTGGAAAAACATACTCAAGCTTGTCTCGAATAAAAATTTCGAGAAGTTCAGAATGAGTGAACTCAGTTTTTAAAGGACATTGCAATTTAATATAATGCTGAAACTGTCTCAGTTCTGGTTACAATTTTACTAAATCTTCGGAATAAAATTTTGGGGCCCCCAGATAATTGGGGGCCCTAGGCCTGGGCCTAGTCGGGCCTAATGGGTAATCCAGCACTGTCCTGAGCCCTCTATCAATTATGTACCTGTATTGTGTACTTGCTTTCATTTGCATTCTATAGCTTGTACAGTGAGAGGGATGTGCTGCTTGAGATTTGCACAACTACTAATTTCCTACAGCTCCTCTATTGGATAAAGGCAATTGATTATTGCTTTAATTATGCACTTAACTTCTCAGAGCTCTAATATGTTTACGTATTGACCATTTATTATTGAATGTTATACCCTCATAGTCCTTTCTTTTGCTATGGTTAGTTAATTTACCTTTTATTATTGTAGTTGTAAATGTTTATATGTATTAGCATTCTAGTAGACATTGGTGTTTTTGATACGGTGGTTATAAATAAATAAATAAATAAATATAGCCTAGATAATCCCATAAGGGCAAAGGCCTCCTGCGAGCAGGGACGTGCTCTTGTTTAAACTCGTTAGGCGAGCAAGTCCTAAGGAGTTGTGTACAAGTTTTTACTCCACTTACTACACTTCACTGTAGTTCACTTCACTACACTACATTTAACTTCGCTTTCCTACATCTTCTTCTCTAGAAAGGTGGCGGGGGCCAGTTGTCGTGTCTTTGTATGTGCCTATTTGTTGTAGTTTACCTTGTGCATTGTTTGGCTTGTTACAGGTTGCAGAAGTGTATCTTTCATGTCATAGGTGTGCTGTGCTGTCTACCAGTACCTTTCGTTTTTGAAGCTCTCCTTCTCCTCCCTTCTTATAGTTCCATACGTCTCCATTCTTGTCTCTCCCTTGCTATCCTCGTCCAGTGTTTGCCTGTCTTCCTTACGATTGAGTCTTTCCAGCGGGTCCTCTGTCTACCCACGTTCCTTCTTCTTGTCCTGGAGTCCCATACCGTTACCTTGTGCGTCCATCGATCGTCTTTCATTCTGGCCACGTGGCCTCCCCACTTCCATTTTAGCCTGTCAGTTGTTGTCACGGCATCTTTCATGACAGTTCTTCTTCTTATCTCCTCGTTTCGTAATCTACCCCTCAAGAAAACTTGAAGGATCTTCCGTTCCATTTTGCGTTGACATACCCGGATTTTTGCCTTTGCTTCTCTGTTAAAGCCCAGGTTTGACAGCCGTATAGCAGTACCGGCATTACACACTTTTCTAGCACTTCTGACTTTAGACTTATCATCTGGGATTTGTCCAAAGATATAAATTTTAAGGACCAGAACTTCTTCCATGCTTGTCCAACTCGTCTCTTGATTTCCTTCTCCTGGGAGCAGTCAAATGACAGGTTTTGTCCAAGATAGACGTATTCCTGTGTGTACGCTAGTGGTTTGCCATTGATGAGGATTTGTACTTCCAGTGAGTTGGTCATCAGTTTTGTTTTTAGGGGGTTCATAGATAGACCTACTTCTTTACTGACAGTGTCCAGGTCCGCTAGCATTTGTTCCAAGTCTGTTGCCGATTTTGCTAGCAGTGCAATATCGTCTGCGAACCGTAAGTGTGTCAGCCTTTCCCCGTTTATTTGTTGTCACATTCCAACTTCCTAAATTGGTTCTCCAGTAGGTATGTGTAAAACTTTGGTGAGAGGGGGTCACCTTGTTTCACGCCTCTCTCTAAGTTGATGTTCGCACCCTCCCTCTCCGTTCTTACCCTCTTCTTGGCAGCCTTCGTAGATCTTTTCCAGTAGTCTGACATATCCCTTTTGTATGCCTTGGCTTCTCAATGCCTCTAGCGCACTACTATGCTCCACAAAATCGAAGGCTTTGTTATAGTCTACGAATGCAATGTATAGTTCGAGATTAAATTCCTGCGTTTTTTTCCAAGAGCTGGTTCAATGCTTTCAGGTGGTCAATTGTGTTAAAGCCTGTCCTAAAATCGGCTTGTTCCACTGCCTGGTTTTCATCTAGTAGTTTTGACATCCTCCTAGTCATGATTTTCGTGAACATTTTATAGAGACTGGCCATTAAACTGATTGGTCTGTAATTATTAATGTCATATTTAGCGCCTTTCTTGTAAAGCAGAACAATAAAGCTCTGTTTCCATTCTGTTGGAATGTCTTCTGTTTCAAGTATCATGTTGAATAGCCTTGTTATCACTTCTATGAGATCCTCACCACCCATTTTCAGATATTCGTTGTAGATGGCATCCTCTCCGGGGCATTTTTCGTTTTTCACCTCCTTGATTGCTGCCCTGACTTCACTGGTCATGATGGGAGGAGTTTCTTCGTCGTGTAATGCCTCCAGCCCCTTATCGCTTTGGTCTGAGTCTCTTCTTTGGTGTGTACTGGAGTAATTTGTCTTTCACTCCAAACATCCACTGTTTGTCTGGTGCTAGTTCTTTTCTCATATTTCTTATTGATTTTGATTCTTCTGCGTTGGTTACACAGGGTTTAATCCTCTCCGTTCTCAGTTAGCTGCACAGTTTGCAATTCTGGTATTTTTATCTTATTATAGAACTAAGGGGTATAATGCTCAGGGATAGATAAAATATATGTGCATAATATGGTGCCCAAGAATGAAACATAAGCGACATATAAACATAATTTGTAAAACCTTAAGTTATTAGTGCTCAAATGGGAGTGAGATAATATTAATGATAACTGTGAAAACAAAGCCAGGCCATAGAGGCTCTTGGAGAAGTGGGAGGTAGAGGTTTCCACCCTTCATGAAATTGGCACTAGATGCGATGGAATTGTCAGCTCCATGCCTGGCCACCTCTGCTCTCAGGAATTACCCTGGTACTAATTTCTGTTGTAGTCTGAGTGAACCCTTGGGCCATTTGTGTATTTGAACAACAAAACAAGAAGTTGTGATTAGATTAGTGGATAGCAATGTACTTATGTGAATTAGAGGGAAGGAGCTGGGATAGTATTTTAGTATTTGTGTATTTATGTTAGTTAAAGGGAAGGGGAGGAGAAAAAATACAAACATTTCATTATGTCGAAAACACTTTCTAAGTAATGAAAAATAGACCACAATTGCTTGTAAGAGTATAGACTTGTCGTTGTAACCTGTATAGTTCATAGAATAAGAAGTTAATATCCTCAAATTATCAGTTTTAAATAGACAGGTATGCAAATGAGAACACAATTCCAGGTGGCAAAATTGCAATAACTACAATTCAAAATATGTACACAAAGGATAATGGAAAACAGTTAAACTATCTGCAAAAACAAATAAATATTGACAATAATTTTAAAATTATAAAATACTAATCCAATCTCTTCCCTCCAACACACATAAATAATTTTTAAATTATTAATATTTGTTTCCACAGAAAAATGAACTTTTTTTCACTAACGGCACATTTGTGTATATACCGTACTTTAAATTGTTGTTTTCTTGTAATTTTGCTGCCAGAGATCAAGTCTCAATTTACAAATAAATCTATGTACTGTAGCCTATTACTGGTACAGTACCTAATGAAGAAAATAAATACCATAGCTTTTCATATTTGTTTCATTTGTGAGAGCATGCCAATTTTGATATAAATGAGAAAGACAATTGCCAGAGAATAAATACAAATATTTAATATGTCAAAACGCTTTCTAAATAAAGGGAAATAGACCACAAATGATTTTAAAAGTTTTGACTTGTCATTGGAACCTGTATAGTTCATAGATTAAGAAGTTAACATCCTCATATGAATGATAGACATGAAGTAATATAAATTGCTAAGGAGAATTTGGGCCATTTGGCATATAAACTTGTATGGTATCTGCTTGATTAGTTTTGTTAATATAATTATGGTAACTGTATTAAGTTGGAGCTTAATAATGGGGCCATTGATGTATTATTGGTACTGGTAAAATATGTTGTGTGTAAATTGCATAAGTAAAATTTTCCATATTTATCAGTGCATACAGCCGTTCAAGGAGATTGGTAGTTGTGATTTCATACCCAGATATTTGTAGTAAGTTTGTCAGTTTGAGATTAGTTGATTTGAAACATTTTATGGTGTTGTTTTGTTTAACGATTACAGAATAGCTGGTGTTATCCTATGAACAATCATTTCATTAATTTCTAAATTTTACAGGTGTTATCCCCCTAAATTTTCAAGGTCCTTTCTATCATTGAAGTTCCTATAGGCCTATAATGACACCACTTACAAATAACTTTAATCTAGATGAAACATCAAAACCAGTATCAATAAAGTATATTTGAAAATGTATAGACCTCAGAATTCTACACTGGAGATACACCTCCCCTTTACTATGCCCCCATTCAACTTCCTAGTGCTATCTTCCTTTACATGCCTCCAGTATTACAATAATATTCTGTGACCAACCCTAAACAATCTTTTGATAAACCATTTGCTACATTTTCCTATCTTCCATTCTGTACATACCACTGTAAGCCCTCCATACAGAAACAAATATGTTCCTTTCTGAAACAATACTGTATATTGTACAGCTATTGGTCTGGAATACAAACCATTCTGATATAGTCAGTTGATAATACCTCCCACAATTTGCAAGCAATGTATGTCAAGCTGGCTTATAATTATAAGCCATATTTACATATGGTACTCTTCTTAACTGGGATCTACTAAAACATCCTTCCATTCTTCAAAATAATTGAACATTGGATATAGCTAAGGTACAGTAGATTATTATACGCAAAACACATAACTTAATAGATAAAGGTAAACATAAGAAGGATTGCAAGGGGAGAAAAAGGAAGAGATACACAATCGAAAATCATATCACCCTATCCCCTTTCCTTAAACAATGAACGTCTGACAACATAAAATTTACATTAATCACAAGTAGACTATGGCTATATATTACAGGAAGTATTATGTATTCTTAATTGTATTAGGAACTCTTGATTCTTAACTATAATAATATTAAATATTTTCCAGTGAACACAATAATCCTTATTTGATGCCATTCTGTACATACCACTGTAAGCCCTCCATACAGAAACAAATATTTCTCGTGAAAATGGAATTGAATGATTCCAGAACTTTTCTCTTTCCCAACTCGAAAGACAATACCACAGTAGCTGAGGCCATAGGCTACCATTATTATTATTATTACAATCTTTTCTCTTGCACGAGATTTTAGAATAGGGAATATCTGTCTCCATAAGTATGATGTTACATTGTAGAGTCTTGTTGGCAATGTGCCTTTGTGAAGATTTTGTTTGGAACAGAATCAGGCTCAAAAGCTTATATCTGTACAGAAATTGTGCGAGGAGCATGGAACTTCAATATACCATATTTCACCCATCCTTTGAGAATTATTTGTGTCAAGAAAAGTTATGTATACGGTATCTCTACTTTTCTTTCAATAGTGATTGCAGAGCTATCTATCGGAGTATTACTTTGAGTTAATTTTATTGACTTGTTATAGTGAAGATAATGTGTTCAGAAATTGAACCTAAGTAT
Source organism: Meconema thalassinum (assembly GCA_946902985.2). Lineage (NCBI taxonomy): Eukaryota > Metazoa > Arthropoda > Insecta > Orthoptera > Tettigoniidae > Meconema > Meconema thalassinum. The sequence goes on along the minus strand of OX336388.2, from coordinate 1,386,317,986 downwards.
TCAGTAAATCTATTAAACTATTAATGCAGTAATAAGGTTTCTAGGATAAAATTAATATAATTGATATCATTATTGAGAGATGGTCATTTCATCATAAAATACACCCTATGAGCTCTGAATACTGATGTACCATACCAGCTTATGTGAGAGTGATAGGTAGGAGTTAAATAGTCTGTTCCCATTTCAGCCATTTTCTTGTACAATTCTAGCTGTAGATGTTAGGTGTGTGATTTTGTGTAGCTCAATTCCAATGTAGGATACAGCCTGCTGTAGAAGTCTCTGTTATCTTAGACAGAAGATGTAATGGGGAAAATGTTCCTCTACTACCATGTACCTGTCTTTTAAAGTTAGTTGCTATAACAGACAAACTTAAATTCATGTAGAATGTTGAAATAATTTCATACTGCATGAGATATTAATACAGTATTAGGAAAGAATATAGCTATATTTCTTTATATTTCTCCTTCTGACCTCAATATTTTCTATAAATTATTTCTAATATTATGTTGTTTTAAAATATGGATTAAACTGATGTTTAATAAACCATGTTGGTCCAGACATATCTCTTTGCTTTGCTGTAATTTACTGAGAGCTTGTACATTAGTAAATTTTGTTCAGGTATTGATACATAGTTCAGAGGTTATACTCACTCCCTTATAGCAAAGTCATCAGGCCAGTAAAATTATCAGGACTGATAGCATTTAGCAAGTGATATCACCACTTCATCACTTCAAAAACATAGTTGGATATAGTGACATTATAGGTCATATATGGCTTGTATTTACTGTAAGTAGCACTACAGTAAACTCTCTACTATGTGCTTGTTTCTTGTGGTACATATATACGTGTGTATGTAGTTAGTTTAGCCCTAACGCAGGATCGTTCTCTTTCAGAGTAATTTTTACTGGCATCTACACATTTGAGTCGGCTGTTAAGGTGATGGCGAGAGGGTTCATACTCCAGCCATTTACGTACCTTAGAGATGCATGGAACTGGCTGGACTTCGTAGTAATAGCTTTAGCGTGAGTAGTGATGAGAGATTGAGTTTATCGCTAGATAGTTATTCATTTATATCAGCGCTTATCTCACTTTAGTCTTACCTGTGACTGGTTTTATGTATGCCCTCCAGATATGCATATTTTACATTTAAATATGCCTCCTTCTGGTCAAAGCTGAGCTTGAACACCAAATGTATGGGAAAATTTCACATTAACAAATAATGAGTAGGTGAACTGTGTAAACATCATATTGATATATTATGAATAATTTCGGTTTAGAGAAAAATATAATCTGTTTACTTTAATTCAGTAACCAAAGCATATTCACTACTTGAGCTAGACTTAAGTGATAATGCTGATATAAATGGACAATAGTATTAGATTAGAGTAGAATAGTTTAGTGTTTGAATTGTAGTTGTGAATGTCATTTTAATTTAGATTTGAGTTAATACAAGTTATAATGTGCTTTATTCCATAAATTGTGAGTGTTGTGAGTCTTTTCTTGTTTACATCCACATTTTAATCTAGATATTGCTTTAGAAGTACCGTACTGTAAACTCACTCTCCTCCTTGCAGCATTCAGAGTTGTAGAACTGTATACTAGGATGATTTTGTGTAGAGTTTCAACACACTTGACATAAACTTTCGTTATAAATAGAGGAAATCTCCTTTTAAATCAAATTAATTATTTTTCATAATTGTATCAGGAAATTTTAAATACTTCAAATAACATAATAGTAGAAATAAGTGTAACAGAAGTTAATTAATGAAACTTTTTTTTAGGTATGAATATTTTAGTGTAGTATTAAAATTAATTAACATGAGGCAAATAGAACAGCCATCCATTGCTTAATATTTTAATAAATGAACACTCATCATTTGAGACTTAATCAAATGCTCTATAATCTAATGTACAGTACTGAAGTTCATGTTCTTAAAGTATCAATATAGTTGATATCCGTATCCTTAATCACAATATTCTTTGGTAGAATTCAGGGTATTCCTATTTTCCCTGATGAATAACCTGTTGATCTCGTTGTTCATGCCAAAGTAATTAATGTTAAAAAATGTTACAATTTTGTTAAAGACGAACCTGTAGCCTATTTCTCTTGTTGCATAGTGCAAGCATACTAATAACTTAATTCAAATAGTATATTAGGAGCCACAAATCTGTTTTTGATCAAGATTAGATATTTTTTATAATATTCTCTCACAAAGGGGAAAGAAAATAGCAGAGTGCACAAAAATATTTTTTCTTTCTTTTTTTCTTTTTATACATCTCAATCTAGTTGCCAGTGTCTTGCCCTGATACATCATTGAGCTCATCAATTGCCAGTCAATTTTTGAAATTGGAGATTTTTATCTCCAATAGAAAATTGGCACTGCTCGTGGTTTATAAATGCCTTGCAATGGCTTTGTTACAACCATACTAACTGATGAGCTCAATGATACCCCAGGCAAAACTAGATTGAGATGTCTGAATAAAAATTAATTCTTTGAATTAAAAATTCTAGTTTCTTTTGAAAACAAAAGATTCTTCCTGCTACAAATTTTGGAATAATGAGCTCCCTCAAGTACTGGTATTGACTGGACTCTATATTACACAAGGTAGATTTTTACACTCGTTCTAAATACTGTAGTGCTGGTATATTACAGGAATACCTACCAAAGATTGCTTCATCTTCTGCTATGCTGCCCTGCACTTCTCTCCCTCCTAACACATGTATTTTCTCTTTCTCATCTTATTAGCTACTAAGGGCATATCATTACCTTACGTTAAAATAGGTATATAATATTTTAATACAATATTCCACCAATCCAAGTTCTAAGAATAATACTTTTTAAACATAATTTTTACAGTACTTTTTTTTAGTGAATATTTTAACTTGATGTTTTAACATCACTGGTTAGTATTTGATACCGTACTTTATTGAAGGAAATAGATTTTCTGTGTGTTTTGCTTGGTCTGAGAAGATGAGCATGTCCTAGTTATATATGATATTGTGTGTTTAAGAAGCCCACAGATACACTTATATCATAAATGACTATGAAAAAACTAATTCTACGAATATACGGTACCGAATAAGATACCGGTGTAGAATATTTATTGTGAACGTTAATATGTCCCATAAATTGGATTCTTCGCATTCGCATTATGTCTGTGATTTTTGATTTTTTGTGTGGTACGGTATATTTCTGTATTAGGCTTTGGATAATAGACACCATCTTTTGTTCTAGCTCCAAGGATTTTTCTCATTATTTTACGTTTTTTCACTTCTATTTGGTGTTTCAGTGTTTTGTGTTGGAGATTGAGTGTCTCTGAAGCATAGATAGCTTCAGGTTTGATTACAGTTGTACAGTGGTAAATTTTGCAGTTCCAGGAGAGACTCTTTTTGTTATAAATATCTTTTGTTGATTGAAAAGCAGTTCCATTTTCTGAAGCCTCGAATCAATTGATTTCCTTTCGTTACAGTTTGCTGTAATCCATTCACCTAAATATTTAAATTCGTTTACTCGAAAGATTTTGTTGTTGCCAATTTGAAGTTTATTTGATGCAGTTTTGATGTCAGTCATAAATTTTGATTTTTCAAATGAGATTTGTAATCCAATCATATTTAGAACAAGTCAAAAATACAATTATAGCAATCACACTACAGGTGTTCTATATAATACTAGAGATTGATGATTGTTATTAGGGGTGGAACAGCAAGGTCATCTGCCATGATACTAGGGAGTAGGAATGCTCGCAGGGAGCCGTATTTAGTTTTTTGTTCTTTTTGTAAAGCGGTTAGTTATATTTTGAAATTGGAACAAAAGTTATTGGAAATTTAAATTTGAACATTTCTTCATCAATGTTTGGAACGATTGATTCCTCATTACATATAAGATAACCATGAAGAATTGTCTGAGGGTGGATTATTGAATACCTATATAAACATATTTCAAGAGAGGACATGCAGTAACTATGGCAGCACAAAGTAATACCTCTCCATTAGTGGTGAAAAAAAATCTCCAACTTATGTGTTAAATCAGGATACGTGATCTAAGATTATTTTTAATGCTCAAAAATTCTTAGAATTATGTATGACCGTGTGTTCTGATATTAGATATATTTTCAATTATCTTTAAATTAACTAGAAAAGCTGTGTGGATTTAATTCTATTCCCACACAATATATTCAAAGGCTCTGTCATATACTGTACTGCAATAAATATAAAGCAGTCCTGTCAACGACGGGTACATACAGCTTGTAAATGAATTAGTGAAAAGTGAAAGAATACACATATGGTTAATTTTTCATTATTTATTATCAATATTTAACCAAAAATAAAATAATGTTTATGCTGGAATACTGCAGTATACGGTACTGTACTTGACAAAGCACATATCTTGTATGATGTAAGTGACTACTATCATTAAACATACAAAGAGCAAATAAGCTAGATGTAGCTGACCCACGCATACCTGTTCTTTTGCCAGTAAAATTTCTGATTTATGTTTCTCTTCATACACCAATAAATAAAACAAGAATAATGTGTATAATCCCATTGCAAATCATGGTTTGGAATGATTGATTCCTCATTACATGTATGATAACCATGAAGAATTGTCTGAGGCTATTAAATAATGTGTGGAGTTGAAAAATCAAAGTATTTTTTTATAGAAAATGGTAAAAGAAGATATGGTACAAACTCTAGAATGAAACTTATTCCAAGTAGGCTAAATGCATTACAATAGCAGAGATTTCTTTGCAGAATTTGATATTGGCTGGAAATAAATTATTTCAGTTGCACATTGCATATTTTGCACTCTTAAACTTGTACTGTATGCATACATTTATGGAAGTAAATCTATTAGTTATGCATGATGGGATTATTGAAGTATGTTTTGGTTTTTATTACATATATGATCCTGTTTTCAGTTACGTAACCATGGGAATAGATCTAGGAAACCTGGCCGCCTTGAGAACTTTCCGCGTACTGAGAGCTCTGAAGACTGTTGCCATTATCCCAGGTATGGTAATCCTGATCAAACATTTTTGAGAAAATCATATCATCATCAACTAGAGCAATTTCCAACCGCAGGTTGGGTCTTTCTTAAATATTGTTACTGGAATATGAACATTTCTTCATCAAATGTTTAGAATGATTGATTCCTCATTACAAGTTAGATAACTTTGAAGAATTGTATGAAAGTGGATTATTGAATATACCGTACGGTACAAATAAAATATAAGAGAGAAGAAGCAGTAACTATGACACCAAGAAGTGTTTTACTGTACTTGGGAAATTTCCTTATACATATTTTCCATCCTCTCTCCACCTATGTCCAGGGAGACACCATTTTTCATCAAGACATGAAATATCTTTCTAAAACAATTATTGTTGAAACAAAAACAAATTTTTCTGAGAACAGCAAGTAGCATTTAACATAACCTGCCTGTAAAGGACCTGACTAGTGACCCAGGATACCAGATCTTTGATTGGCTTTGTTCCAATCACTTTTGTCAGATTCCTCTCTTTCCCATCTTCTCAAGTTCCTATTCTCTTCTAAACTTTCTGCCATTAGGCTCATGATAGCCTTCATAGCCCTTTATCTTAACTCCCTGAATAGACCTACCCTCCTACCCTGATCTTCATTCAACTGGACTGATAACCTGGATATACTGCATGACCTTTAAAATAGCTCAGCAATCCATTAAGGGGCTGAGTGCCAACAAAGACATTTTAAAGCCAATTCATTATGACATTGTTAGATGTATTCATGTATAAAATGTATTTTGGAAGGAATGTTAAAGATGCAAAATAATCAGTCAGTACAATGATGTTGGTTGAAACATTACAAAAGGTGCAAATAATATTTTAAAGCTTAACTTCTTACCATAACATCTTGATGTGTTCACACCCAGGGAGACAATTTTTAAAATTAATAAACAAATGAATGAATTGAATTAATGAATGAATGAATGAATGAATGAATGAATGAATAATGTTTCGGCTGGATCACTGTAGATGGTGAAAGGAAACATTATTCAGATATGAGCTGGAAGAGAGACTGCAACCTTACTAGGCCATCTTGATAGCAGATACTTACATGGTCATATACCGTACATCAATACAGAGAGATCTATCAAGTGAAGAATGTGACAAATTCATGGAACTAACCTGTACAGCAGAAACCTTGATAAAGTAGTCAACACGATGTGTCTTTGCTACGCTTCAACATTGGCAATCAAATGAAGCCACAGGTAGACAACCTATGCACTGTTACTACATCAAACTACTGGCTCTTACTTCAGCAGATCTTTCCAGAAACTGAAGGTTGTTAAATTGCAATTCAATACCAAACCATCCTCACAAGAGAGTACCAGTACCTCAAGTAAATGTAAATGATCCTGCAGTGCAAGATGATAAATGTCACTATGGTTGTCAACATTCAAAACCAATACAGCACACTACTGTATATCTTCATATACTTTATGGTATGGATTTTCTGGTGAAAGAAGACAAACAAAGGCATGACGTAGTTATTAAAACCTGGCATTGGGAGTTGACTAAGTTTCAGCTTCTAAAATGAAAGAAGTTTCTTATTACCAGTATCGGCCAGAGATTGTGCTTGAAACTGACCATACCTATCATTGTCTCGAATACAGGCATGATCCCAAGTACCTTGTTTCAGGACCAAAAGAAACTGGGGATGGATACTCATTTCTACTAACTAATGCAGAGGGCAGATGTTATTTCAACAACCCAAATCATCTGGAATTTATGGGAAGCGATTTCAACTTTCCAACTTACAACTGTGCTTTCTGTAGCTAAATTTCGTTTTATTTTGAAACCTGTATAATTATGTGCAATGTACCATGCTAGCAATGTGAATAATAATAATAATTATGATAAAGATGACGATGATGATGATGATGATGAAGATAAGATAGTTTGGTTCAATAATACCGTGTTTCATATTATTTTCTTTTAGTGTATACTGTAGAATAAATTTGGTATTATGAGTGGATTATTTTCATTTTATCCCATATTACGGTACTTTAAAAATATAAACTTGGAGGTAGGAGTTTTTATAGATATTTTACATTTTATTAATACTGAGACAAATTACCAGCCTTAATGACGTATTGTTACACAGAATTTACAGATAATTATTCCAAATATCGTATATAATTATTTGAAATATTATTGTATGGAAATATGGAAAGAAATAAAAATTAGAATAAAAGGTAGAGTAACAAATGAAGAGGAATTGGGATGGAGGATATTATGTGTGAAATATAGAAAAAGATACAGCATAGGGCACACTGGTGGTTTGCTTAGTTATGGAATGAAGTGTAGAGGGAGGCTAAGGTTACATTGCATAAGCTATGCAGAGATTAAACAATATTAATCCAGTATTTGAGGGCATAGAAATGTACACCAAATCAGTCTTCAGACTAATGACTCAAACAACAACAACTACTACTATCTAAAATATCATTGATACCATATGAAGAAGTTTGATATGAAGATTAGGTACCGTATATTAAGCATTGCATTCGAGTGGAAGCACCAGAAAGAAACTATCTTGAAGTTTTAAGTTGTCCAACATAAATGGATGAACCAACTAATTACATTTGTGAACCTACTCTAATTCCATCTAATAGCCTTTGTCACAACTCTGACTGAACGGGTACCGTAAATTTTCATCTTAACTCCTATCATAATCTTTTGGCATTTCAGAAATCAGCTCAGTTGCTGGAGTCTAATAGATATCATTGATTTTAATAGGACTCCTTAATTATAGTTGCCTGGAAAGCATAATTTACATAATTTGCATATACCTGCACTGATATTTATGGTGATGTAATAATGGGAAACTTATTTCTTTAATTTGAATGTTACGTTTTAATTCCTCTTTCCTGTGAACAAAGGCTGTATAATCCTGAAAATTATGGTAATTCTCTTCAAAATAATCATACAAGAAGTTGTTCAGAAGTACAGTAGATAGCTGGAGATAAGAGTTGCTCATGGAAGGGTCATCTTCATAATTTGTTGCTTCTGTACTTTTTAGGTTTGAAAACCATCGTTGGTGCTGTGATTGAATCTGTGAAGAACCTACGAGATGTGATCATCCTTACTATGTTCTCGCTCTCCGTGTTTGCCTTAATGGGACTCCAAATTTATATGGGGGTCCTAACGCAGAAATGCATCAAGAATTTCCCCACTGACGGATCATGGGGGGAACTCAATCATGAAAATTGGTTCAAGTTCAATTCAAATAGCAGTAAGTACATTCTTGTAGTGAATTGTTCAGATCTATGTTATTTATAACATACGGTAAATTTTGTTTAGGCTACTTCTTATCCGTAGGCCTATAATGGATGATTAGTCTACATTTAATGTGATTTCATCAATCAGTATTAAACAATGGACTTTGATATATGGAATCATATATGATTAAGTGCGCTTCGTGATTGTAAAATACATTTAGCTGTTAATTTCTTGAGAAACATAAGAAATGAATGTGGGCACAATTGCATAATAAGAAAGTTGGCTGGTGTCATATTGTAATCCAATAACAATGGCAGAATTATAGGGATTAATGACATCAGGTCACAGTTGTTTGCCCAGGCCATATTGTTGCATTTCCTTACGCCTTTAATAATGCAGCCAATGGCCATGTACTTTTCTTTCCAGGACGGGTCAGGGAAGGGTTATTGGAAGGAAATCGGCCATGGACCCATTGGAAGGAACCGTGCCGGCATTTGCCTGGTGGTGAAAATAGGAAACCACGAAAACCATTTTCAGGACGGCCGAGGTGGGATTCGAGCCCACAAGGTAGCGCGTTAGCGCTTTCGGCCTCCGCGGCCGGTTTTGTACACTTTATTGATGTAGGCAGGACCTTCTATAATACCGGACCTGACACTGGGGGCGGGACAGAGGAAAGATGGTTCTCGCTGTTGGTGGTTACAAGCTTTGTTTATACGTTGAGTCGTTTTGTTTACGATGTGATAGTGGTGTGAATTTCGGATAGCAATCGTCTCCCTTGATTATCTGTGCTTATTGATTATTGCTTAATGATATTACACGTTCGTGTAAGTAAATGTCTGCATTAGTGCTTCATAAATACGAGATAGGCCTACCGGTGACTTCTGTTACGTTTGTGATACCATCAATACTATTGCCAATCAGTGGGTAAGTTTGGTCTATTTATTATTCTGTTTAGGGTTTATAAATTATTAGTAATGTTAATTCATTAAGAGCAAGCATAGTAATAATTAAACTATTCCAAATTCTGAAAATTGATTACCGTACGTAGGAACATAACCTACTTTTTAAATTGTCTGCAGTATTCTCTCATCCAATTATACGCCTGCTAGTTCAAGGATATCAATCTTATCACGTACTTGGTGTGGATCCCGTTTTAATAAACTACCAGTAGGCTTACTCATGCATAGGCTATGCTAAAATTGTGGTGATATGCCTTGAAACTGTTGTGTGACTGGATGCAAATCCAATTATTATAAAGATAAGCCATTGGTGCCTATTTTCTAATTTCCTATCAGGGGAATTCAACCCACACCCAACTTCACGGGGCTCATGACCAAGAAGTCCCAAGCCCATGAAATGAATTAACAGCAGACAAAATCGCGTCATGACATTTTGTGTTGGGTTGGATTCTGACACACGTCATGCGTTTGACAGAGTGCCATTTAATCTCATGAATAGGAATGAATGAATACGACTAGCCTACTTGTTGACGGATTTACAGGAGGCAGTCGTGACTTTATGATAGGAATTACCTAGGCATTTATCTTCAGTATGTGTGGTAACCCATGGTAAACCACTTGCTGGGTGGCTAAGCGGAGAATCGAACCCAACATTTCCCTGTTTACCTCACTAGGCAGTGTGTATCCCGTTCTTACCCTCAGACTAGAATTAAAGATTTCTCGACAGTCAGGAATCAAACTTCGACCCCAGAAGAGACAACCAAGAACTACACCACCTGGTTGGTCACATTTATTTTTAAGAATAATATATCTGTCTATTAGGTAGTCAGCCCGAAGGCTGGTTGGATCCTCGAAAGGCACTGCCGTTAGGTTATGTGGGTAGATACCCACAAAAACCCATGACAGCGCTATATTGAGGCGTACTAGGCAAGAAGAAGAGTGAGGTAGTTTGTCATTACTTTCCTCACTGAGTCAGTACAGCAGTACTAACCCTATGAGTAGAACCTTTCACAGCATACACGGGCACTGACTGTGCCCTTAATGTCATTACTCAGCACCACCCATACCTCAGTAGCTTCCATATAATCACAGCAATGAGTGAGACTGAGACATCAGTGATACTATAGCCTGTGCCACCAGGCTCAGATGGAAATTTAGCTCATCGTACAAATGAAGGAGACTCGTGAAGAGTGCGGGCACGAAATTAATTGAATGTGAGGCTCCTGCACAGTGTAATTTACAAAACTGTATTTCAGTACAGATGGTTCCTTTCTAAGGCCAATAGAAACTGTAATTTTAAATGTAACCGGGTATTTGCCGTGATAATGATGTGACATTTTTATTATTATTATTATTATTCCTCAAGCCGGGGAAGTTAACCAAACTGAGTTAAAAATACATGGCCCGACTGAGAATGAAACCTGCTGCACCTCACACAAAAGTTAATTGCTATATCCATGAGGCCACAAAGCCAGACATTAGCCTAATCAGTAGCTCTATCTAGAATACAGTTTTAATTAGTTTTGCCTCATTCAGTAGAAGCATGGAAGTATGGTGCAGTATAAGAAACAATATGAGTGATGGTAAGATTCCCAACACTGTGATCAATAGATTAAATTTTTTGTAATTACCTGGACACAGCTCTTCTTCTAAGTGAATAATTTAGTGAGGGGTATCAAAGGAAGATGGTGAATTCAAATATACAATTTATAAGATATTCTTGTAACATGAACTCACAAAATACTGGATATTAAACACAAAATTTCCTGCTAGAAACATTTTAAGAAATACATTTTTCTTCTCCCTCCTTCATTACTTGATAGTTATCTTGTAATTTAAATGTTTCCAATGATCTCGGGAGAGGATACTGTGCCCTTATGATTGAACTACGTGAAAACGGTTCACACAGTCTTTTTTAAATAAATTAATTATAAGCTAGTTTTAGCCATTAGCCCTACATATTAAAATATCCCTCTCGGCTCGCCGGAAGGTGGAGGTAGATTTCACCGGACAAAGAAAATTATTTCGAATTCTCTAAATTTGCCAATTATTGTATACCTACAAACGTTCTACGTGTTTAGCATACGAGAAGCCCCACTTTATAATTCCGAAAACATTTTGCTCTTGGCGTAAAGGTGGGTCATATCAAATACTCTTTCAGTCAAAAGTTTCAAGTACCTTTTAGAGGACTCTTGACCATTCTAAACAGTTTTCATACTGTGTCTATTAAGGCAGGTATGATTTTTCCTCTAAAAAAATAATCAATTTTTCCAACCCCTTTGTCCACAAGAAAGTGATATAGATAGATACATACATACTTACAACATGGTACTGTACCCGAAATTCACATAGCCAACACCTATTATCCTAAGGATGGAAGGGATTGCAAAGGACGTTGATACCCAGCTAGATAAACCAACTATTCCCTGCTAGGCGGATAGCTAGGAACTTCTCGATACACAGGTTACTTAAAATTACGATATTTCTACTACCTAGTTACATACAAATCCTACAATAAAGTATGGCAGGACGAGATTCTCGGAATCTCAGGGGTGAACGGTTTAACAGACGGGCGCCAGTATCTAACTAGTAGCACTACCGTAACGAATTATTAAATAAGGAGATCAGAATTTCTATAAAAATAGACAGGCAAACTAACAACTGCCTGCGATGTTTATTAATAAAAGGACAAACAAAAATAAACACTGTCCTACAAACGTTTACATTAAAATTTAATAAAATATTTAAATTTGTTAAGTTAAAATTAAAATAATATAGTTTCTCCTAGAAACGTATTATATCGTGAATTTCGGGATATAATTTCCTAGTCCTTCTTTCAAAAGTAATAATAATGATACACTATAGACTACACGTCTATTAAATTCTTGGAAAAATATTAAGTACTGCTCGGGTGCAAGCTCTGTGAACTTGCGGGGTGAGGGAAAAGAGCAGGGAAGGGTCAGGCGAGAAGAGAAGGGTCTGTCAACAGCCCGCCGTGATATCTGGTATTCCTTTCTATTCCAATACTGCTAACATAGAGCCGTTGCTCAAATCACTGTGGTGTTACGAATGAATGAGTGAGTGAGTCACCGATCAATGTATTTGGTTCTGTACTACGCGCGGACCGAGAAACCTCATCACTCGTCAACACCACTTCTCATAGTCCGCGATACACATTCCTCTCAGGTTTAGGCAGCTTAGACCCGAGCAGTACTTATTTAACACACTGTACTTCTGATATTACGCATATTCCGTAGAATAACGCTTCCTATTTACATTATCACACCCTATGTGATACACATTCCTTGTTAAATTACGCTGTATACGTTCTACATCTTAATAAAATATTAAACATTTAAATTATAGTTATTATTATTATTATTATTTACACTGCTGTACAATTTTTTAATATCCACACGATATTCTTTCACTGATCCTTCTAGATCCTCCTACATCTTCTTCTACTCATTCTTAATCTTTAAAAGATTTACATTATCTTTTATTTAAAAGTTTCACATTATCTTTATCATGGCTGAAGTTTGTCATAACATGGGTAACGAGCAGTGAAGCTAATTACAGATCCATTAGTTTCAAATCAATTAATAAATACCGATAATAAATGAAATATATTACAGACTACCTTCGTGGTTTCTCTAAATACCTGAATATTATGACATTCGTTACTCAACATAATTATTTATACACATTGCTATTTATTACATCGCTATGACTGACAACACTTGTCATAATTCCCAATTCAGATTGCTTTTTATATATCGCACACTTACTGACATATTCAGACTTCCAATTGAACAAGTTTCCACTGTTGCGTTTCATAATACGCACTTTACAAACCTTTCTTTATTTCTCCTTATAATTGCACGGAATTCCAACAATAAATACCATTTCACTCCACACTAGGTGCAGGAAATTCAGTAAATCTACTAATTATTTACTACCTGTGATATAACTTTCAGTTTACAACTCCTCTATTAAATATACAACTTACATTTCCTCGTGCTCCCAAATATTCATAAACTTGTTCTAATTCGACGCTTTTATTATCTGTATACATTTCCACTAACACATTCTTTTCATTGCGATTCATTACATATTTTAGCGATATTACCATTTCATTATTTGTTACACATATTAAACCACGTTCCGAAGAACATTACTATTTTAAGGTATTTGTATGTATATATTCATTAAATTAATAATAATATTATCCATATCCTCCCTAATTCTTGTTACATTAAATACATATTCATTCATTTCAAACATTTTAAGAACCTGTTGTATTATAAGTCATTGTATTTCAATACATTATTTCTCTCTTAACATTCAATATTTCAACAGTCAATATTTCCATTTTACAAACGAGCTAACATTACTCTTTCAAATGTTGCTTAACTTTCGACAATCCGTTGCTTTTATCTCTATAATAAATACTCGTAATATTTCATAGGATTCAGATGTATACAATTATTCTGAAGTATAATAAATACATTTAAAGCAATCTAAACCATTTTGAAGTACGCAAAATATTTTTGAAGCATTCCAAGCTCAATAAATAAAGTTTACGAAGTATTCTAAAATTATTCTGAAGTAAAACTTAATAGTTACAATATCAAACTCGCATAAAATCGAATTAACTACTCGTTATCAAAATGCGGCGAAAATATCAATGAAATAACGTCAAAATCGATAAACGATGACATATAAAAATACTAACATGAATTTACGTAAATAAAAATCTAAAATAGACGGTCAAATACTTTGAACATGAAAATAACATTGGTTACTAGCTAGTTCAAATACTAGTCAAATCAAGATATCCATTATATTACAACAAACTACTAAATGTATTGCAATCGCTCATCTACCTTATTCCGGTAACGTCGTTCATGACCTGTGTTAATGTTGACATCTAAAAGCAGCATTCCATACTCGCATTCCAAATGACAGGTTCCGAGTGTAGCGGGTTTACATGCCTGCTGGGCGCTTCCACACAGCCGAGCTGGATTACATAACGGGACCTCGATCAGCTGGGCTGCTCTGCTCACGGTAAAAGTTGACGGCCGCACGGGACAGCTCCATTCTTGTCTCTTCAGGACCCCTGGTATTCAAACTAGAACACTCTCGTACGTTTCCGGGCCGAGGTGGCCTCCGATGATCAACTTCAAACGACTCCCCTCTCGATGTTCTACGGCGAATTGGTAGTTTGTAGCAATCATAATATAAGGTTTCTTTGATTGCATTATAACCTCCTGTAGTTTTCGTTGCAATCGTGACTGTAGCGGGCTGCGGATGGAGTTGCAGTACCACGCTTTCATGCACGTCGTCATCGTCGTGCTAAGTCACTTCTGACATCCACATATCAATGCAAGTTATTTCCTCTTCATTAATTTAGCAAATCATGACTATTGCTGTAGTAATATTCATGATGAACTTTCCTCGTCGACTCAGCTACGTTAACATGTCGAAAAATATGATGATAACTTTTATAATAACGTCTTTGTAGATTGCAATAATGTTCACCTAGCTAATAATTCGTTGTACTTTTTCTAAGTAGCAGATGTATGTAGACTTTCTATATTATGCTTAATCTGCCGAATTCACTTCTTTGATATAGGCCTATGCAGTATTCAATTGTAGCTCTCAAAATATAATGTTCTTTCTGGCGAAGTATATACTTAGCGAAGACCTTTCTATGCTACCCCGGTGGAGAATACTCTCCTTCCGTCAACCTGATTTACTATTGGCGTTCAATTCAGCAGCTTGTAAAGGTACGTCTGTACCGGATCAACCTCGGATTGGAATAATCTTTTAGAGGATGCTGCCCTCCCCTCCTGGTATTATAAAAATATTGTCTTTGGGCGCGAATGATAACAGATTGCATCATATCTCGTTATTATCGTATTCAGCTTTTAAGTTAAAAATCCAAGTATTCCTCAATGTTTTATTTCCAATTCTTTTAAAATTTCTGTAGTCTAATTCTATATAATTACATCACAGTGTAATTAATAATTAGCATCGTGTCGTCATCGCATAATATTGCGATTGGACAACCCGTAGTCATGTGACCTCCATTGTTCGTGCTTCAGAAAAAGCGTGACGAGTGCAAGTTTCCCCTTCCCTTCGAGTTGGCCACGAGTCAAATGAAGGACACACGTACGCGCCTCGCACCGGTCACGTGCCTCCAAACTGGTTCTGTACTCGCGAAGTCTTCATTAAAACTTGTCTGGGTATCAACTTTCAGGTCTAATATAAACCCATTTATCCAATGCTAAATTTTACAGATCTAAAACATTTCCTTCTTCACGTATAAAACAAGTAAATCTCATCTCCCAATGCTTGTGAGCTGTTGAGCTTGTCTGCGTCATATATTATAGCCTGTTATGTGGGAAGTATACCCTTTTCCTTAAAATTGAAACTTGTAAAAACATCGCGCGTGAGCTGTTTCGAGTCTCTTCTCATGACATAACTTGGCTCTTATAAATAAGGGTTCAGTACCCATTGCAATATGTAGCTTTCTAATGAAATCTACCTAAAATGCTTGTAGGGAACATATTGTGGCAGATCACTTCTCTATACATATGATTAGTAAGACAAAAAAAATAATCTTAAAATGATACTAGCGCTTTGCATTCATTTTTGGTGGGTTTATGCGATAGTTGTAGACCACGATTATTACCTGATGGCACATGCAACAAGTTTAATATGCGGGCGAGTCCATGTGTTGCAGTGTGATTGATAGGGGAGGAACATTCACTCTGTTACTTTCTATAGAAATATTCACATCGACTCCTACTGTAACTGCATTGCACATTAGTGCGTCTCCCAGTAGCACAGCAGCAGTGACCCCCTCCACTACCTTCCTCCTCCTCCTTTCCTCTCTACACTCTTGGGTTTGCGCAGGTTTCTGCCATCAGGTAATAATTGCAGTCAAACAAAAAGTAATTTACTCATTGACTTCAACACCTGTGAGGCTTACGGCTGTTGGTAACTTTAGAGAGTTCTTACAGGTGGATGAAGAGTAGAAGTTTCACAAGCATTAAATTAGCTTACCGAGTCCAATAGATGGTAGAGAGCATTCCCAAGGGACTTATCTCAATTCCCCAGACACCTTTCACATTATTCTCGACACAAAAAGTACACACACACACCACGGCTGCTGCCCATGATATTATTTGCCCCAACATTAAGCAAAAAATAGTTATAGGCCTATAATATGTTACTAACCCATGGTTACTATGATAGTGTTTACAAATTGATTCAGTGCATATATTGTCTCAAGAATGGATTCCATTTTAGACCTTAGGAATTTCAGATACTAAGTAATTCTAGATATTTCTCTTGTTGTTGTCAATCTTTTTAGGAGCTAGGGACATATTGGTCATCAGCCCCGTGTAGTTAGGTGTGTGTTGAACCTGTCTGATAACTTATATTTATTTGATGACTGTAGTAGTGAGTGATGATGATGATGATAATTGTTGTTTTAAGGGGCCTAACATCTAGGTTATCGGCATGTAGTAGTGTGTGTATTTGTATTAGAGAAAGGGAAGAGGTAGGTGCCCTGGGACTTGAAGTGAGGTACTATCCCGGTATTTTCCTGGAGGAAGTGTGGAAAAACCTGGGGGAATGCCTAACGTAGGATAGCCACAGTCAGCGATGAGATTTGAACCTCTTAGTTCCGCCCCTTATAACAACAATAACCTATGATCTCCGGACTTGCTGCAGTTGCCCTCGCGGCCATGGTTTAACGAGCATGGTTAAGCCACGGGACATTTATTTCTCTACAAGAAACCTTAGTTCATAAGTTTAATTTTAGATACATAGACATTTGCTACATCTTTGTATAATATTTTGGTAAATAAAATAATGAAATATTGTTTCTTTATTCCAGCCAATTGGCATGGAGATGGTCCCGAGTATGTTTTATGCGGCAATTCTTCAGGTGCTGGGTAAGTATTACTAGAGTATGCCATAGGTCACATATAGCGGCTTCGGTGGCGTAGTTGGTAGCATGCTGAGCTTCTATGCCCAAGATCGCGGGTTCAAACCCGGACGAAGCCGTCGGAATTTTTAAGAGCGTTAAAAATCCCTCAGTATGCCTTCCTTCGGAGGGGAAGTAAAGCCGGCGGTCCCATGTCATAGATTTATGGCATGTTAAAGAACCTTTCACTAATTACACCTGTGTGAAGCTAAATTGAATAGGTTAAGAATGTAAATAACGCTCTTAGGTTTCTACGTTCATTGCCAAGAGCCGACTGCGGTGGCGTCTAGTAGCTAAGTTCTGAATTAGGCCTAGTAGTCGTTGAAGGTGGAGTTTGGCAGCAAAAGTAGGAACTATTTGAAAAATTCTAAGTTGCAGTCATTACTTGAATTAAAAAACAGGTACACACACTAATACAGCCATTACAATTAACACCGGTTATCAGACAGATTCCACACACCCAAAGTTCACGGGGCTACATGACCGTGTTGTCGCAGCCCCTAAACTGAGGAACCAACCAACCAACCTAGGTCACATAGTGCTCGTGTAGGATTTGCCTTTCAGCATCATATTTAGGGAGCATACAAATTAAGAAGTGTGAGTAAAAAAAAACAACAATCCTAGCTACTTAGAGGGTGCTGAGATCGTTTATGGATGGGTAGAATAGGAGTGCAGACAAAATGAAGACACCTAACACTGAGTTTTAAAGTTAAAGAGAGTAGACTCTTTTTAATATTATATAATGGACAACTTGTGAAGGATGATTGCTCTGTAGATTACCAATACCTCTTAATGCTTAGCTGGGGGCATACTCGTAAGCATCGTATCCAGGGATGGGGTAGTAATTCACTTACGGTTAGAGATGGGAATATCGACTAATCACCATTGACTGTTTTCGAATGACTTCATGAAGTACGGTACGTTTGCACCTAAAATGTGTCATTTGAAGTAGTCGACAGAAAGTAGTCATTCCAAATGCTATTTGCTGCTTCCGTAATCAAAACACTTGATTTGCAGTGACCTGTTTTCCTATACCTACAGGCCTATTTTACAGTGAAGTAATTATAGGGGTACAATCATCCCATTTCCTAATTTACTCTGAGTAGAATAGGCTACATTAATATGTTTTAAACTGTAATTTCGATTTGTTTCAGTATGTGTGAACCGGGATACACATGCTTGCAGGGCTTCGGAAAAAATCCCAACTACGGATACACAAGTTTTGACTCGTTTGGTTGGGCCCTGCTCTCTGCCTTCAGATTAATGACTCAGGACTACTGGGAAAACCTCTACCAGCTGGTAGGATAAATAAGAATTTATTTTTGATCAATTGTTTTGAATAAGTAAGAAAACTGGAAATAAAGGTTGTGTAAGAATGCAGTGGTATATTTATATGTTTTAGGTCCTTAGATCAGCTGGTCCGTGGCACATGCTCTTCTTCATCGTCATTATCTTTCTTGGCTCATTTTATCTCGTTAACTTGATTTTGGCTATTGTTGCCATGTCATACGATGAGTTGCAGAAGAAAGCAGAAGAAGAGGAAGCTGCTGAGGAAAAAGCATTAAGAGTAAGTCTACTATTTTTTTTCATAATAAATATATGAACAATGCATTTTTATGAATTTATGCTCATTTAGGAATCATTTCGGGTACTGTGATAGCAAAGGTATGTGTAAAGTCAGAAAAACGTGCACATCCTGATGGAATGTTATAGTGAAGTCTGCTTGTAATAGTAAAAAGAAGGCTTACAAAAAATGGCTCTAAACAAGGAATCCAGCAGACAGAGAGTTAATTGTAGTTGAATGGAACAGAACCAAATAAATAATAGTATAGTCCAAAGAGAAATCAAGGGAGGAATTTGGAGATAAATTAGAAAAGTTAGGTCAAGTGGCTGGAAAACCTTTCTGGAGTGTTATAAGGAATCTTAGATATGCAGGAAAAAGTGAAATGTGGATAATTCAGGGAAACCCATTGTAGATAGGCCTACCACAAACGTACTGGGAATATGGCAGGAATACTTCAAACACTTGCTAAATGTTAATGGAAACTTATCTGACAATGTGACAGAATTTGGGATTGTGCAGGAGGAGAATGATGACATGAACAAATTAATTACACTAATTTATTTTACATATTTTGTCCATATTTATTGGTTTAGCACACATTCATATGGAAAATAAATATTATTCCATAATTAGTACGTTACGGTAGATTACATTGCAATACGCTGCCGAAGTGACGCGCCTAGCTACCGTATGGGCGCAGCCACATTGGACCCAAACAACTGGTTGCTGGTTTTTCTATACATAGGAAGCTGCATTAATGCGGCACAGTGTCTTGAATTTTGTGGGGAAAAAAGGTGTAATATGAGAGAAATAAGGCAAACGCCTCCCGTGAAGATCATCTACAGTGTTGGAGCTACAAAATAGAAGTGAAATTCTATGGCTAAAGTACGAGAATTTTGCGAGATTTTGTGAATAAAATTGATGTCACTCCTGAGGCAAGAATTGCATGGCGGGTACTACAAATTATACATATTTATTTATAACATCATTTAGTGGATACAGAATATCTAATATAGAGAGATATTTAGGACATATATGTCACATAAAGGGGTTTTTGGTTCATGTATTATAAACGACAACCTACATAACCGTACAGCTGATTCACTAACAGCAATAAATTTTCTCCTACTACTTTTCCGAGTGGTGATTTTTCACTTCATTTATTTAAGCAGTGAAATGTGTTTCCAAATAACAATTAGGCCTATCCCAGACTGAAAATTTCTGCCTAAATATTTTATTTTTTTCACTTTCAGAAAACAATTATCATGTACCAGTAGCCTAGGCCTATACCCTGCAACAAAGATACAGTATGTACTGTACCGTACAGTGACATTATTCAAGCCAATAAATACTGCTTATTTGTGAAGTGATAGAGTGGCAAGTCTTGTTGTGATTGTCAGGGAAGTTTCGGTGAAAAAGTCAGTGGTGTCAAGAAATGAGGTGATGAGGATAGTGGCGAACCAGGCTACCATGCCATTATGTCAAGATTGTTAGAAAATGTTTTAATCGTTTCAGCATGAAGTATTAATGAAAAAGTCAGTGGTGCTATAAAGTTTTCAATAAAAGTGGAAATATAATAACCTATGTGTGTACTTAGTCATTTTCTTGTGCATTACTTATCTGGACAGTTTTCCAAACATTGGACAGTAAAATTAGGCTAGTTCAATAAAGTTATGGAATGTTACAGTATTGTAAGTTACATTTATTGTGAGTTATAAAAAAACTACCGGTATATTGCTATTCAAAATATCGAGGCTTAATACTTAACGTTTATACCAAACATCTTTAATGGATATCAGGAAGTACTGGTACTGGTACGGTATATTATTACTCCCCTGCGATTCAAATTACAAGGTGCTGCAGAAGAGTGGATTTGTTTTTCCCCCCCTCACAATAGGCCTTTTTGTTATTGAGCAACTGAGTTTAATTGGAGTTGTAACAGGTCATTTTATAACAGGTTGTGGTGAATTATGTAATATGGTACCAAATGGCAGATAGGTGGTGTTGGTGGTTATTGAGGCCATTAGCCCCTAACAGCAATGTAGGCTGATTTTATTTAGTTATGTTGGTCAAGTAATGAATTTTAATCATGGAGGCATGGGTAGCATAAATACACACATCAAAAAAAGTTTTGCATCACCTCGGTTCCCAGATCTCCGGCATATAGACGTTGACTGTGTATATTGTATCCAAGATACAGTCCCTTTGACTGTTCATAGATGTCACTAAAACTGCTCAAAGATGTAAACAACCATGCATGAGCAGGGCCTATTAGACGGAGGGGGTACGACAGCCGATCAGTTCCAGTCATTCCACCAGGACGAAGGTACGCTGCTCATGTTGTCTGTAGTTCTACCATGCCTAGAAGGTCAATACCGCAGTTCGATCGCGTCCGCATTGTTACTTTGTGTCAAGAAGGGCTCTCAACAAGGGAAGTTTCCAGGCGTCTCAGAGTGAACCAAAGCGATGTTGTTCGGACATGGAGGAGGTACAGAGATACAGGAACTGTCGATGACAGGCCTCGCTCAGGCCGCCCAAGGGCTACTACTGTAGTGGATGACCGCTACTTACGGATTGCCGCTCGGAGGAACCCTGACAGCAATGCCACCATGTTGAATAATGCGTTTCGTTCAGCCACAGGACGTCGTGTTTCAACTCAAACTGTGCGCAATAGGCTGCATGATGCGCAACTTCACTCCCGACGTCCATGGCGAGGTCCAGCTTTGCAACCCCGACACCATGCAGCGCGGTACAGATGGGCCCAACAACATGCTGAATGGACCCCACGGAATTGGCAGCACGTTCTCTTCACCGATGAGTGTCGCATATGCCTTCAACCAGACAATCGTCGGAGACGTGTTTGGAGGCACCCTGGTCAGGCTGAACGTCTTAGACACACTGTCCAGCGAGTGCAGCAAGGTGGTGGTTCCCTGATGTTTTGGGGTGGCATTATGTGGGGCCGACGTACGCCATTGGTGGTCATGGAAGGCTCCGAAACGGCTTTACGATACCTGAATGACATCCTCCGACCCATAGTGCAACCATATCGGCAGAATATTGGAGAGGCATTTGTCTTCATGGACGACAATTCTCGACCTCACCGTGCACATCTTGTGAATGCGTTCCTTCAAGATAACGACATCGCTCGACTACAGTGGCCAGCATGTTCGCCAGACATGAACCCTATCGAACATGCCTGGGATATGTTGAAAAGGGCTGTTTATGGACGTCTTTACCCACCAACCACTCTGAGAGATTTACGCCGAATTGTCGTTGAGGAGTGGGACAATTTGGACCAACAGTGTCTTGATGAACTTGTGGATAGTATGCCACGGCGAATACAGGCATGCATCAATGCAAGAGGACGTGCTACTGGGTATTAGAGGTAGTGGTGTGTACTGCAATCTGGACCACAAATGCTGAAAGTCTAGCTGTATGATGGTACAACATGCAATGTGTGGGTCTCATGAGCAATAAAACGAGCTGAAATGTTGTTTGTGTTGATCCCTATTCCCTTTGTATTTAACGGTTCCGGAACTCTTGGAACCGAGGTTTTTTTTTTTTTTTTTTTTTTTTTTTTTTTTTTTTTTTTTTTTTTTTTTTTTTTTTTTTTTTTGATGTGTGTATTTTCTAGATAATGTTTTTGTTAGTATAAGCCTACCTCATTAAATTCATTGTTTAACTCAAACCTAAGGTATAATATGGCTACCTCTTCATTAGTAAGGCTGTCAGAGAAATAGCCAAGGATAAGTGCCCCATTATTTAGAATGAGGTAGGACGATAGGCCTTAAATGTAGACTTCTCTAACCTGTTAGTGAGAACACAGGCTAGGCTTTGTTAATTTGATTAGTTTTCAAGCAAACGCATCATTGTGGTTATCAAACAAATTGTATCGAAATGCAGTCTTTGTTTCTTCTAAAGCCGTTGATGAGATTTGGCCTAAACTCTCATGCAAAATATTTTAAACTGTTCCCTTATGCATTGATAGGCCTATACATCAAGTTCATTTTGTTAGTCACTTATTGGTAGGGCCTACGGTACTTTATTTTCCGTAGTATTGATCATTCATACGGGACGTGATTCACAAGATCCAGAAATGTTATATTTTCATGTTTTCAGTTAATTTAAGTTAAATATCGTAGGCCACATATCTACGACATATGCTCTAAGACGTATTGTGCATCTCGTACGCAATATTTTACAACTTTATTGGACAACAATGTTAAATTACTGTGGACTATATACTTTTCTATGCTTTCTTGCCTCTGGACATCCATGCATGTACAGTTTTATACGATACAAATAGAAAATAATGACGGCTCAAGAGGATGCAAGCTACAAGGGACCCATGTTGTATTGCTCCAGTTGTTTAGCAACGGAGCGGAAGTGACGTTGACTTCGGCTGCCTTGTAGCTTGCTACAGTCTTTAAACCGTCATTATTTCCTATTTGTATCGTATAAAACTGTACATTCATGGATGTCCAGAGGCAAGAAAGCATAGAAAAGTATATTTTCCACAGTATTTTAACATAGTTGTCCAGTGGAGTTATAAAATATTGCGTACGAGATGCTCATTAAGTCTTAGAACATAAGTCGTAGAGACGTGGCCTACGATATTAACCTTAAATTAAGTGAAAACATGAAAATATAACATTTCTGGATATTATGAACCACGTCCCGTATGAATGACCAATACTACGGAAAATAAAGTACGTAGGCCCTACCAGTAAGTGACGAATAAAATGAACTTTAGGTCTATCAATGCATAAGGGAACAGTTTAAAATATTTGGATGAGAGTTTAGGCCAAATCTCATCAACAGCTATAGAAGAAACAAAGACTGCATTCCAATACAATTTGTGTGTTTACCACAACGCCGCGTTTGTTTGAAAACGAATCAAATTAACAAAGCCTAACCTGTGTGCTCACTAACAGGTTAGAGAAGTCTACAATTAAGGCCTATCGTCCTACCTCATTCTAAATAATTGGGCACTTTCCCCTATCCTAGCTCTAAATATAGGGCCCAAGGCCACTAAAACTGACATGAAAATATCCGAGGCTCTCACCCAATAAGTACACCAAGCTGTTGACCACATTATCACATTATCAGGATCAGCTCACCAAAAGACATTGAAAGGCTAGTAAGAGACTCTTCCATCAACAAGGCTCAGCCATCCCATTCACAGTAATAATAATGAATCAAGACATGGACCTACTAGTTGATGTTGACTTACACACATCAATTGATGAGCGTAAATATGACTGTATCCACGACTACATAGCAGACACTAAAAATGAGGTTAGCCAAATCAAGTGTCTTGACCTGAATAGCAGAAGCCTAAAAAATAAACTAGAAGATATCGAGATACTAATACATATTGTGGAAAATCTAGATGTCATAGTGGTAACCGAGACTTGGGTAAAAAGTAATGAAGCTAAATACTTCAACCTAAACAACTATTCTGTTGCATTTGTACACAGAGACAATCAGGATGGTGGAGGTGTGGGAGTTTATGTCCAAAAAAAATAAAAAAAATAAATGGAATACAAAAGTTCTTAACCTAGTTGAGAGTAACCATAGCTTGATCCAGTTAGAGCTTCTAAGAAATGACACTGTTCGTTTCAATAACCTGCATACTATTAATATAATTGCAGTATATAATCCAAACATAAATAACGCAACAAAATTCATGCAATCTCTAGAGCACATTCTCTCGAAAAACAATGCCAATCTTTCCTTATGCATTGGTGATACAAATATTAACTTATTAAACAAAAATAATGTAACCAAATCATACCTCAATCTACTATCAAGCTATGGTTTCACACAAGGCAATACTCGCTATCCAACAAGAATAAGTGAATCAACAAGTACACTCCTTGAGCAGGTGGCCACTAATAACTGTAAATATGCCTATTAAGCAATATAAATAGTGATATTAGTGATCATAATATTCTTGTAACTGAGATTTTCTGGTCAAACTACTATCCAGGCAAAAGCCCAATCTCGAACATGACATTTAAATACGCCCCCAACAAGCAAAGGTCTAGTTCAAAAAACGTGAATAAAAATTACCGGTACATGAACAAAAACAAATTCCCTAAGGATCTCAATCAAATAGACGGCTTAGATGATCTAAACGAAACTTACATCGCCATGGAACACAAAATCTTGACACAGACACCCAACAAAGAAAACACTGACTTACCTTTGAGGGAAATACACCAGAACCACAAAAACCCATGGATAACAACAGAATTAATTCAACTAATAAAACAAAGGGACCTACTACATGCTAAACTTAAAACTAGCATTCACAGAAACAATAACCTCTTAAAGGAAGAGCACATAATATGTAGGAACAAAGTGACAGCTTTAAAACGGAAACTGAAATCCTCATACTATGAACATAAATTAACATTGAATGCCAATAGCATAAAAGATACTTGGAAAGTAATCAATGAAATGATCTACAACCGCACAACTGAAAACAAAGATGGTCCCAGTGAGATAATAATTGAAGGTAAATCTTTCACAGGAAAAGAAAATATTTGCAATGCTCTAAACACTCACTTTATAAACTTAGCACACAAATTAGCCATAAACATCCCCCCAGGGAAGAAAGTTAGGTAATGAAATTAATGTCAACACAGATTCCATATTTATGACCCCGACTAATGAGATGGAAATTCGCGATATTATATTAAGCCTTAAAATGAAAAGTAGCCAAGACAAAGATTGTATGTCAGTGAAATTGTTAAAAAACTCCATTGACATGCTAAGTAGCCCACTAACTACTTTAATAAATGTATCGTTAGAGACTGGTCTGGTGCCTGATGATCTAAAAATAGCACGAGTCATACCAGTCTATAAAGGAGGTGACAAAAGCAATCCGGGCAATTATAGGCCCATTTCCATCCTCCCACCCATATCCAAGGTACTCGAAACCGTAGTAAAAAACGGAATTTTTTAATTTCTTAATTAAAAATGATTACTTCTACAAAGGGCAATATGGATTCCGAGGAAACTCAAGCACAGAAATAGCCACAATTGATATTATCTCTAACTTGCAGGATGTCTTAGACAATAAGATGGCAGCGAGTGGCCTTTTCATAGACCTGAGAAAGGCGTTTGATACTGTTGACCATGAAATTCTTTTAGGGAAACTTGATAAAGCAGGTATCCGAGGAATAGCTTGGACATGGTTTAAAAATTACCTATCTAATCATAAGCAGTATATTGAAATAAATGGCTACAGAAGTGAGGAAGTTAATATTACCCACGGTGTGCCCCAAGGATCAATACTGGGTCCTTCCCTCTTCTTAGTATATATTAATGACATAGCAACACTCCGTTTTCATGGTAATATAACGTTGTTTGCAGATGACTTAAGCATCTTTTACAATGCGTACACCACCAACACGCTGATTACACACATGCAGGAGGACATGAATACCATACTTGGCTGGACCCAGGCAAATAAATTAACAATAAATGAAGATAAAACAAATTATTTAATAATATCTAAGCGTAGAACAAAGTTAGACATCACTCAGAATATAATGCTGAATGGAAAAGCAGTTAAAAGGGTCTCATCTGTCAAATACCTAGGCTTAATAATAGATGAAAATCTCTCCTGGCAAAAGCACATTGATGCATTAGTAAAAAAAATATCACCTGCCGCTGAGATGATAAAAAAATTGAGCTACTATATCCTAAAATATCTACTCAGGAAAGTGTATTTTTCCTTGATCCATAGCCACTTACAATATTTGAATACAATTTGGATAAAATGCTCAAATTACCTAAAAAAGGAAATTGAGGTAATTCAGAATATAGCCATAAGAAATATTTATAACAACCCTTTTTTAACACAAACCAAACACCTTTATATTACGAGTAAAATTCAACCAGTAGCCCTAAATGCAGAAATCAAATCAAATGTCCTAATATACCAAATCCTACACAACAGAATCCACACAAATTTAAACTTCACTAAGCAATCTGATTTACACGCTTACAAAACTAGACATGTAGATGACATAACACTTTTCCATATCAATTCCAAACAATATGGCAGTAATAGCATTCAATGGACTACCAGAAAATATAAAAATTGCACCTAGCCTACCAATCTTTAAAAGGAGGCTAAAACAGTTTATGTGGAATGATTATAAAATGTCAGTTTGAAGAAATTTCATAATCTGAGAAGACAAAAGAAGAACACATTGTGTACAAAAACTTATGAAAGCTACAAAATGTTGTATATATTTTCATACTGAAAACTTTGTAAACTAAACATTGTATTGTAATTTGTCGCCAACAAGATAAAACTGTACAATTCCTTTGTATATGAGTCCTTGACTCGTTAAGGGATTAATAAAATGCATTATTATTATTATTACCCACCCCTTCATGATTCAAATTCATTACTTGACTAACAGAACTAAATAAAATCTGCATACAAAATGTATAAACAATTACAAATATTATAGTACACAATGAAAAATTACAAAATATATAAACAATTACAAATGTAATAATACACAATGACTAATTACAAAATGTATAAACAATTACAAATTTAATAGTACACAATGACAAATTGCAAAATGTATAAACAATTACGAATGTAATAGTACACAATGACAAATTACAAAATGTATGGCCTCGATAACCACCAACACCACCTACCTGCCATTTGGTACCGTATTATATAATTCACCACAACCTGTGATAAAATGACCTGTTACAACTACAATTAAACTCAGTTGCTCAATAACAAAAAGGCCTATTGTGAGGGGAGAAAAACACATCCAAACTACTGCAGGAGCATGTAAGTTGAATCGCAGGAGAGTAGCCTACTTCCCAATAATATACCAGTACTTTATAAAAGATGTTTGGTATAACCATTGCAGTTAAGTATTAAGGCTCGATATTTTGAATAGCATTATAGTTTTATTATAACTCATAATAACTTAAATGTACAATACTGTAGCATTCCATATCTTCATTGAACCAGCCTAATTTTACTGTCCAATGTTTGAAAAATTGTCCAGATAAGTAACACACAAGAAACTAAGTAGGCCTACACACCTAGGTTATTATATTTTCACTTTTATTGATAACTTTATAGCACCACTGACATTTTCACAAATACTTCATGCTGAAACGATTAAACATTTTCTAAGAATATTGACATAATGCCATGGTAGCCTGGTTCGCCACTATCCTCATCACCTCATTTCTTGACACCACTGACTTTGTCACCGAAACGTCCCTGACAATCACAACAAGGCTTGCCACTCCATTACTTCAGAAATAAGCAGTATTCATTGGCTTGAATAATTTCACTATACGGTACTGTAACTTTGTTGCAGGTGTAGGCCTACATGATAATTGTTTTCTGAAAGTGCAAAAAATAAAATATTTAAGCAGAAATTTTCAGTCTGGGATAGGCCTAATTGTTATTTGGAAACACAATTCACTGCTTAAATAAATTAAGTGAAAAATCACCACTCAGAAAAGTTGTGGGATAAAATGTATTGGTGTTAATGAATCAGTTGTCAGGTTATGTAGGTTGTCGTTTATAATACTTAGAGTACACACCATATTTAATTACAACTACACTCCCCAGATGAACCAAAAACCCCTTTATGTGACATATATGTCCTAAATATCTCTCTATATTAGATATTCTGTATCCACTAAATGATAAATATTTATAATTTGTAGTACCCGCCATGCAATTCTTGCCTCAGGAGTGAGGTCAACTTTATTCATACTATCTCGCAAAATTCTCGTACTTTATCCATAAAATTTCACTTCTATTTTGTAGCTCCAACACTGTAGATGATCTTCACGGGAGGCGTTTGCCTAATTTCACACGTATTACACATTGTTATCCACAAAATTCAAGACGCTGCGCAGCGTTAATTCAGCTTCCTATGTATAAAAAACCTAGCAACCAGTTTTTGCGTCCAATGTGGCTGCGCCCATACGGTTGCTAGGCGCGTCACTTCGGTGGCGTGTATTCATTCAATTGTTTTCTGCAATAAAGACAACCGGAACTGTTCTCATTTTCAGTAGTATGAACTATGACAATGCAACTCCTTCCGATATAATGTAATTTAAATGTGTTTCAATCATTTTATGTGATGTATAACTTAGCTTCAACTAATATAAACTATGGCGGGATAATTGGAGACGCTTAACATTTGAAAATTCAAAACAGCATTTTGTGAGGTACTTTCTCACTTTGGTAGCAGACTGAATTAATACCAGTAACTTGAGTAAAATGAAAGAGAATGACAAAGAAAGTTAATTGACTGGTGAATTCAATTTGATGAATGTCTGTTCATTCTAAAATGTAATAAAAAACAGATTTTGGCCGTTGAAACATTTATTTTATTTTACCATTCCATAACTGTCCATATTTATGAAAATATGTACATATGCACATATTTCGACTACCGGTATTACATATAATTTTCACATTTTAAATAAATCCTAGCCCTGATTAAGGCATTTATTTACATTATTAATAGCATTATATTTTCTGAAGATGCATTATGCAGTTGGTTGAATCACAAGTTAATCCTTCCTCAACCAGCCCTTAAGTTAGAGGCAGAACATTCATTCTTGCATTGAAAATTGAGTACTAAACCTTTTAATATGGATCTTAACTTTGTTATGGAAGAAAGACATAGAGGAAATACTGTGATCAAAATGATAGTACAATAAGCATCTTGAGCTGGTATTTAATCTGAAGAGTTAGAACATGAACAAAATTGGAAGTGCAGCCTGTGACAAAGAAGATCATTTCTCACAGATTAACAACACATACTTTTATACAGGATTATTCAAAATGATAGTCAGGGTTTCGTGATTTTTTAATAAAAAAACGGAAAATATTTTATTGCTATTGTTGCAGTAAAGGTTAGATAAACTCTGAAAAGTTTTGTTCTTCATCGACCTTAGTGGCATCAGTTACCACCAGATGGCAGTAACAGCATTGTTTAACAAATTGGTGGTCATTGATAACGAGAAAATGTTTTGTACTCTTGAATATCATCAACACTGGTCCGTTACCATAGTCCAGTGCCATCTTCGAATGAAATATGGGAAGGACCCTCCTTCCGACAAATCTATTCGTAGATGGTACGCGCAATTTGTGGTTACAAGTTGTTCGGGTAAGGGGAAAAGCAGTGGGCGTCCCGCTGTGTCAGAAGCGGAAGTGAATCGAATTAGGGACGCTTACCTCCGTAGTCCTAAGAAATCGACTTCAAGAGGCAGAAGAGAACTGCATGTCTCTCAACCATAGTATGGTGTGTGTTACGGAGGTGCCGGCAGGTAAAGCCTTATCGCCTACAATTGCGTAAAATTTTAACAGGTAATGACAAAGTCTTACGTTCAAATTTTTGCATGGTACGGTACTGCAAGAACGTTGTGAAGATGATGATGGATTTCATGACAGGCTAGTTTTCAGTGATGAAGCATATCGAGCAACTCTATTGGAACACAAGAAAGCTGATGGATTGTAAACAACAACAACAACAACAACAACAACAACAGCATATCGAGCATTTGTAATGTATGTAAAGACAACTTTATGAGTTACAATACACAATTAAACAAGATTCATATTCCTACGTCAATTGCACTGTTTATTATGAATTTGTGTAACCCCGGCAATCATTTTGAATAGCCCTGTATACCTATATGGTACACCCACCCAGTTATATTGGGCAAATAGTGTGTTGACTGATTGAAAAGTATAAACTGATACAGTAGTTTGTACACGCAACACTAAAAAATGGCTTCAAAATATCAGATTCGGTTTCTTTCGAAGACAGATCCCACAACATAAGAATGTATTATTGTTTTATTAGCCCTATAAGCCTTACAATGTTATATAGTAGTGTTCTGTAATACTTGTTATAGGAAGCAGAAGAACAGGCACAAGCAAGGGAGAACAAACTTGCCGAAAAAGCAGCTGCCAGGGAGGCTGCAGCCCATCTAGCCCTCCACCCGGAAAATGTAGTTAAGTCTCCATCCGACTTCTCGTGCCACAGTTATGAGTTGTTCGTAAACCAAGAGAAGGGGAATGATGACAACAACAAAGAGAAAATGAGTATTCGAAGTGAGGGGGGTGACTCGGTTAGTGAACACAGATCGAGAATGGCTGGCCCAAATGGGAAAGTGCGCAAGGTGAGCGCGGTAAGTACCAGAACAGATCTTTCTTACTATTTATCAGAGTATATCGACTTTATGTCTACCAAATTCATGATACTATTCTTAACTGAGATAGCTTTCACTTTGAATTTTCATATAAATAATGGAAGTGAACTTTCTAAATTATTGAAATATGAAAAAAAATGAGTTTTAGTAGGTATGTGTTCTAGTGTTTTGTATAATGAATTTTGAAAATCTAAGAAAAAGACAAAATGAAGATTATGAAGTCCTTGTTTTTTGTGTAATTCAAATTTGAGAGAAAGATGCTTACAGTACATATTCGCTGTTCCATACAACTTGATGTCCAGTCAAAACATTGAACTGTGAAAAGATGCTTTGTTATTGATCAGTGTTCACGGAATCACATTGCTACAACGTGAAAAGGACCAATCACTGCAGGCGAACCACAGATGAGCTCTGGTGCTTTGATTGGGCATCAATTTACATGCAACAGAGAATAAAATAAGTACAAAGTATTTGACCTCAGTAGGAGATGGAAAATTTCTCCGAATGCAGAAATGTTTATAAATTGCAGTGCAGGCAAATTCCAATTCTAAACTACCAAAGAAGTATGCCATCAGGTAATAGATGTTCCTTCTTTTTTGACATGGTAAATAACATAAGATAGTGGCCATACTTTGCCTTCTCATGTTATCAAGCAAACCTACTTCACAGCTCAGGTGATAGAACCAATCAATCCCATACTTAGGCTACTAGTTCAGTTTTAGTCTGTGGTATTTTCTTTTGTGTTGTATTTAGGCCTATTTACTTGTTATTTATTTTCTGCTGATATTTCTTTCCTCATGTGAAATTCTTAATTAATGCTTTACCAGCACTGAACTTTGTTTTAATAGTGGATCTTCCTTTTGTCTTTTCTTTTAATAATCCTGCTGGTTGAATTTTATTATTTGTAAGTGTATTCCATTCACTTCCAACTGTTGGCTGTAATAAGTGACACTTGTGTTGTTTAGCTTGTTGCTTCATGCAGTGTCTTGAGTGTTTTTGTTTCTAAGTGTTGCTTGGTTTCATATCTCCCTCTCCCTCCTTTGTGTGGGTTTTCAATTTCAGTGTGTAGCTTTTTCTAATTCTTGGCAGTTTTTCTTTGCTTCTTTGGCACAAAACAACTCTGGTAGATCTTTATCAATTGTCATAATGATAAAGATATGATGTTTTTGTTGCTGTAATCACATGCAAAGTAAGTAGTCATACTACCAGAGATGTTTTCAGTTCAGCTCAAATATATGTATTTAAATTTTAATTTTTCTCTGCTTTCATATTTAATGTAGTTCTTAAGGTATAGCCTATCCTTAACTTATTGGTTCTTGTTGAGTGCTTAAGAGGTAATTTAAGATGGTTCTTTCTCCATCTTGTAGTTAAATGTTTAATAATGGAACATATTATAATGCTACCGGTAATTATTATCCAAGATACATCAGTGTAAAAGTTTCATTACCAAGGTCTTTTGTATTAATACTGATATTATTATTAATATTAATGTTTTAACATTAAATTCATATTGTATGGAATATTGATGGAAATGCTCAGCAGTCATTTTATAATTAAGGGTAACACTGGTTCAACAGCAACAGATTCTATCTAGTATATTCCGTGTGTATATATATATAATTAGGAAGTGTGCCAGGTTTATTGGAACAATACATTGATAATTATATATATATATATATATATATATATATATATATATATATTATTCAGGATGTTTTAACATTTTTAAACCTTTATAACATATCCTGCAGTAGTTTCTTTAGCAATGTAAATAATATATTCCAATCATTACGCAGCTCTCTATTTACGTCTTGCAAATAGAATGAGAGCTACGAAATGACTAGCAATCCATAGGTTCTCTCCAAGACTGTATTTTTCATGTGTTGTGTCTTACATGCTCATTTTGTGTTCATTTCTTTACACATTTAATAATGTGTCAGTCATAAGTTACAGCAATTCATTAGCAACATTTAATATGTACCGGTTTGTTACTATATCTATGATTTATGTTCATTAAGATAATCACTTAGCAGAACATGTAAGCCACAGTAACAGTTACCCTAATTGTATGGTACTAAATTTCATCTCAGTCATTCAAATGGTCACTAGTTATAAATATTGTTTAGTAAATATGCATGTGACCACCATCTCAAGTACCGGTATGTGAAAACAACTCCACCCCCTTCTGTTCTAAGTTGTAAATAGCAGTACGGTACAATAAAAGTGAAAAACATTTACCTGTTGATGACTCTGATTTGGGTTCATATCGCCTTTTAGCTTTATTGCGGTGTGTTTGTACTAAAGTCCTCACGCAGCACATAATTTAAAAGTAACATAGTCTACCTGACATGATATTTTGGTATTCCAGAATGCCTCTGTACTTAGAATCATTTGCAGTTGTTTTGAGCCCCAATGAGCACATTTGACTTATTCAATCTGTTTGGTGTGATGACATTTTGAAACATCACATTTGACTGTTGTTTCATAACCGGAAAAGAAACTCTGTCTCCTGCAGAAAAGTAACTTTTTTGGAATGATGTATAGAATATACGTTTAATTACCGGTATTAGTGTTACCAATAATTTTTAAATGTTGTTTAGAGAACGTAGCAACTTACTTTAGAAGAAATACTGTAATAATGAAGTACCTATTGGATTACATTAAGTCATTTAATTATCTTTCCATAATTTGAGTGCTGAGTTGTTCAAATTTTGACATAACCCTGTAGCAAGCTTGTGATTATCCGTGCCTGTAGGATTAAGTGGTGCACAGATAAATATGAGTAGGCTACATATAGGTTAAGTGAAATATGTGAATTATACTGTACTTTGTCTGAACCTGACACTTTCATTTCGTGCACAAGACAGTAATGCAATACAAAAAACAGTTCCGTATCAGTTTGTTTCCTGAATTAATTGTTTAATCTTCTTTTTCAGCTTACATTCTTTATTATAACTTGCTTTCAGTTTCCTAAGAATCAAAACGCTGGTGTAATTGAAACAAATTTGTCTTGAATGCACTCACAACATATTAATATGGCATATTAATATATTGTGATGCCTTGGTGTGAATATTTAGGGATTTCTCAATTGCCTCTTCTACACTCTTTGTTTACAATATTCATGCAACTTAGTTGCTCTGAGCCAGGTTCACATGCTTTACTATTTGATCTTTTGGGGGATAAATAGTGGCATGCATTCAATCCCGTAATTTGTATCAAAGGTTTCAAGTACGGTAATGTTTATGATAACTAAATAACCACATTCAAATTCTCAGGCATGGAACACGTTAATTTGCATTGCAAATTGTGCAGCAGTCAGCTTAGAAGAGCTTGGTTGCGCACTTCTTTGTGCATCCTGTCCTATGCTGTATTTTAAACCACGGAGTAGACGAATAAGCACTTCAAATCATTAGACTGTTTCGGGGCAGTAGGATGACAGAAGTGTTTGCTTGACCTAAATGTGGCTGAATCTGCTTTATGGGAATGGATGATGAAAGAAATATTTAAGTTTTGCCGACTAACACTGCAAATATTTAAAATACAATTAAGATAGATATTTGGTTCTAGAATAAGATATTTTCTACACACACGTCACATGAACGTGGAGTTTAATTTCCAGTAAATAGTAAGAAAGTCTGTACAGTTTCTTCCACCAATTTCTGCCGGTGTTATTGACAGTTAACACATTGAAGTGAGTCTAGGAGTCTAGTAGCCTAAGAGCTCACTGGAGGAACTGCTGTCCAAGAGCAGAGCACGCCTTTTCATTTATCCACAATTGTGACAGAGCTAAGATATCCACACAACTGACAATTTACGTATATGAACGCATGCCCCAGAATTTGAGGCTTGCAGTACCGTATGTATGGTATGCTTTATTTATCCACAACCCAGCACCAGAAAACGATGGTCTAAACTGTAACTTACAGAGAGCTTACTTGAATGTACACTGAAGCATGTGAATTATGAGCTTTATTACCTACCTACAGGCTACAAGTAACTTTGCTGTGAATGATTTTCTTTGTTCTTAAAATATTAACAATTTTCAATATCAGTGTATGCCTAATATTTTTTAGTTAGTTGTTGTTTTAAGGGGAGGATATAGGAGTTCATCTGCCCCTATGCCAAATATGCAGGTGTATATGTTTAGTAATGATGGCGCCAAGAAAAGAAATCTGTAAGTGTGTGGTTAAAAGAGGTTTGCTCAGTAAATTTTGAAAAAAAAAAAAAAAAAAAAAAAAAAAAAAAAAAGGGATTCAGGTTTGTAAGGCTGTCTTGCAACTGGGGTAACTGTAGAGAAAACAGTGCCGGTACACTACTCAGAGTAACAATTATCATGGACATATCTAAATAACCTCTTCGTGGAATTTAGTGTTAGTCTGGAAAACATACGCTAAGATTGAACTTCTAAGAAATTGTTAATGCAAACTCTTTGAGAATGTTCAACTGTCTCCAACTTAAAATATTTTAAATGCTCAATAAGTTGAGTCTTCTGTATACCCTAGGCTTCAGAGTTTGAATTATAAACTCGGACAGTGTACAGTATGTACAAAAGTTCCACAAGCAAAGACCAAGCCCTCACCGGAGCATGAACAACTCGGGAACTTGATAATTCACACATGGATAATCGAGGGTTTGCTTTATAGGCCTATACAAAACACATCACGTTTCTTTACTGGTGGTGATAACTTGATCATCTTCCTCACACTTTTTTACTAGCTTGAATAGTTTTGAAATTTAGTGACAATAAACCAATCATGTACAGTACACTATTCAATCACTTAAGACTACAGAGACTGTATAGCATCTCATGAGTTGCAGTATGCTCTCCATTTGCTTGGGAGTAGAAGTTATGCAACCTCTCCCCCAGGGGCTCACATCTAGTGGGACGTGGGTTGGCAACCACGGGACCCCAGCTGAGTCCGGCATTGCTTCCACTTACTTGTACCGGGCTCCTCTCTGTCTTCTTTCCTGTCGACCTCCCTTGGTCAACTCTTGTTCTTTTCCGACCCCGACGGTATTAGGGAGGGTATCCGAGGCCTAGGGAGTCTCTTCCTTTCCCGCCTTCATTGGCCCTTGTCTCATCTTTCCTGATCCCTTCCTTCTGGGAGGGATGAGCCTTCTTTTTCTTTTCCTGTTATCTCCTGCCTTCTGCTCAAGGCCCTCAGGAGGTTGGGTGTATGTAGCCCCACCACTTCTGGTGCACCCTCAGGGGCTCACGGCTGGTGTGTTCGGGAGTTGACGACCCCGAGGGGTTCCTGAGCTGGGTCCGGTTACCCCCTTTCGTCCCTTACCTGTGGGATGGACCCTCTCCTCTTTCACTTTCCTGTTGTTTTTCTTTTCATTATATTTCCTTTTCCCTTTAAGATTCCCGCACTGTTATTTTTGCATCTCCACTCCCTTTTGTGGGTGTTTTCAATCTCCGTTGCATTTCGTAAGTCTTTTCGATCTACGTTGCATTTTGTGAGTGTTTTTCAACCTCGATTGCATTTTGTAAGGATTGACAATCTAAATTGCTTTTTAGTAAGTCTTTCAATATCGTGGGGGTCTTTTTGTGAGTATTTTGAATTTCAATTGCATTTTGTATTTTCAACCTACCCCGCTTTGTTCAAGTAGTTAAGTCTCAATTGCATTTTTGTGGGTATTTTGAATCTAAATTACATTTTGTATTTTCAATCTAAATTGCATTTTGTAAGTATTGTCCATCCAAATGAGAAGTTTGAATCTACCATACATTTTGTAAGCAATTTCAATTGCATTTTGTATTTTCAACCTACCCCGCTTTTTTCAAGTAGTTAATTCTCAATTGCATTTTGTGGGTGTTTTGAATCTACATAACATTTTGTGCGTATTTTCAATCTCATTTGCATTTTGTAAGTATTTTGATTTCCCTTGCATTTTGTAAGTATTTCGACTGTACGTTGCGTATTGTACGTATTTTGAACTTCACCTTCATTTTGTGCGTATTTTTCGCTCTATTCCTTTTGTGAATATTTTCGATCGAAATTTCCTTATGTACGTATTACCGCTCTCCATTTTGTGAGTAGTTTCAATCTGAGTTCTTTTTTGTAAGTATTTTCCTGCTCACTTACTTTTCGTTCTGGTTTCCACTTCATTGGCATTTTCACTATCACACAGACCATTAGGGGCCGTTAACCTGGATGTTAGGCCCCTTAAAACAACAATTATCATCATCATCACCAAGCAACCTCAGAGATTACTATGCTATACCACGAAATGCATCTTTTTAGCTAAATATTGCCATTTGTTTTATTTGCAGAAAGGGGGATTATACATATATTAAAAAGGATTTTCATCACCCCTATACGTCGTGTCACTGTGTTGCTATTGCGGCTGGTCCCATGCCAACCGCAAAGTCGACCCTTGCCATTAAAGTTTTATTTAATATCTTGTTAGTAGCCCAACCTACAACCAGAACGCCTCAACATATGGGAGGCAACATTTCATTGAAAGTTGTAGCACCAGTAAGGGCATATTAGATTTGTGTAGTGAACATTGTAGTGAATAGCTATGATAGTACTTTGGGATCTGTTGGCATTTGATGGGTGTGGATAATTACTTTATACCAAGAAGGATTGTCAACAAGAGAAGTTGCTCAAAGTGTGCGTAATAATGAGAGTGCTGTAGTTCGAATATGGATCTAGCCTGTTTAAGGTGATGGTGATGTGGAGTAATTAGCACATACAGGCCGTAAACGTTTGACAATTGCAGCTAATGACAGTTTTCTCTGACTTGTGGCATGGAAACCACAGGATGGATGCTACAAAACTTTGTTTGGAGCTTGTGGGGACTACAGGATGATGCATATCCACATAGCCAGTAAGGAACATGTTGCATAGTGCCCATCTGGTTTCCCAACGGCCATAGCAAACTTCAGCTCTTAACACCTCGACACCATGTAGACCACTACAGATGGGCAAGGAATCATGCTTCAAGGGCTCTCCAGCATTGCCGTAAAGTGCTGTTTACTGACGGATGTCGCGTATGTCTCACCCCTGAAAATTGCACACACTGTGTTTAGAGGGGACTTTGTAACACCGCACACCTCCAGCACTGTGTTTAACATGTTCAGCGAGATGGTGGTGCATTGATGCTCTGGAGTGATATCGTACGAGGTCACTATACACTTCTCGTGGTTGTTCAAGGCACAATAAATGCTGAACACTACAGAGATGGCATTTTTCAACCTATAGCTGAACCATATCTCCAGCAGTTTGGTCTGAATTTCTTCTTCATAAACGATAATTCCCATGTCAGTGCAGTTCTCGTGAATATGTACGTGCAGCAATGGCGGCTGGTGTAGAAAATCAGCTATGTGCTGTAAGCCCCCCTCTAAACAATAACAACATTTAGAAACATTCACGCAGAAACACTCAAAAGTAAGTTGGGATTGTTGAAATACCTTCTAGTGGGAACAGCTGATAGCTTCCTCTATCCCCCCGTTTGCTTTGAGCGATTCCCCCTTAAATGCTACCGCAGAGTCTAGAAGGTGCCTCCTGCCACGTTCTTATTTCGCTCTGTGGTCGAAAGAAGAATAGTTGTGATACCTTGGCTCTGGACTTGGCTGTCGTCCCAACAGCACAACGGAAAAGGTGAGCACGCATGCGCAAAAAAGTAAAGTTCATGTTTGCTGGCAATAAACGTAGAAATTCTCGCTGAGCTGTGATCTGCACAGCCAGTGCCGGACGCGGAGTAGAGCGAACGACCAGTGAGGGGAATTGGAATATTTCCTATTCTTGGCGGACGTCTTTTTTAATGCGCTGTATTTGATTGTAGATAATATTATTAAAGTAATTTATTTTAAAATAAAACAATGTGCTGCAGCCGCCCCTGACGTGCAGCATACTGGTATCAACCAACTGGGGTGACCTTTCGGTTTCCCTGACATAAATCCCATTGGACATGCCTGTAACTGATTGAAACAGACTATTTACGGACATCCATATCATCCTTGCAATCTTCAAAACGTACACCGAATCACCGATTGTAGAATGGGATGAATTGGACCAAAATTGGCTTGATAACATTGTGTATAGTATACCCAGATGCAAGGGGGACATGTTAACCCGTATTAGCACTGTCAACATTGATATGCTACCCTCCCACTGAGAAACCACGTCTGTGATCTTGTAAACAAAATTTTTCCTTTTTTGATTTGCTAAGCAGGGGCCATTTGTGGTACTCCGAGTACTGCACTTAGGTATAATTCATAGATAATGCAAAACCTTTTTATATATACTGTATTTACTTTAATTAAATTCATCTTTCTACACTCCGACCTTTGAGAAGGTTTCCTGTCAATGAAAGATTAAATTCCCTTTGTATATCTTTTACTGTTTAATTACCAGGGCATTCAACTTGTTAAAAATCAGTGTGCATTTATGATTTTCATTATCACTTGAGCCATTTTTATGAGATATATAAGTTACTCCTTTGTGCCATTTTTATCTGACGTGATCAATGCACGCCTTTGTGAAACCTTGGCTGTGAAGCTATTAATAGCCCTCTGATGTCTTAATACCATATATGGACATATCTGCATCTTGTCCCCTTATTGGCCAGTGATTTATATATTGGAAGGGGTCGTGACCAATCAAATTTTACCACGCAGTTACCTTTGTGTTGCGTCGTCATTTGCTTTGTTTCGAGGCATTTCTTTCTTGCAGCCAAGTAGGCTAGTCGTATTCCCATATTCTTGGGGAAGTGCCCGCGTTCAAGGTGAAACCATGGCGAGGTGTCTGTATGTCGTAATCTATATTGCTTTACTGTAGTTCAGTTTCATATTTCGGCAATTTAAAACTCTTATTCTGTGTTATTTTCTTTTGGTCGCGTGTACTTGCCCCCTCCCGATATTTTCCCTCCGCCCTTTGTGTGCGTGTAATTGCTGGTGAGCTTTTGTTTTGTATGGTAGTGTTATTTTCATTTATTTTGATAACGTAGTTTTTGTACTTTAAGGGTTGAAAGTTATGTATGTGGGCTGTCTTCGATTTACTCTGGAGTGCGTGACGGTGGGTTTGCCTACCTTGTAGGGAGCACCTTTGAGTCTGTCATTCAGAGTGTATCTTATCGTAGAACAACATAACGGGATTGCAGATTATT
This sequence comes from Meconema thalassinum, assembly GCA_946902985.2. Taxonomy (NCBI): domain Eukaryota; kingdom Metazoa; phylum Arthropoda; class Insecta; order Orthoptera; family Tettigoniidae; genus Meconema; species Meconema thalassinum. The sequence continues at coordinate 1,386,277,846 of OX336388.2, read as the reverse complement.
TTTCTTGCTTCCCGTAATGCTTTGTTCTTTATCTAAAGAGTTCACAAAAGGAGGCTTCACCATTGCTATTTGCTGGTGACCTAACCTGTGATATTCTTGAGTCTGTGAATGCCCATATTTTTCGCATCACATATTTTCGTCATCTTTGTGTGCCCTTATCTCCTACGCATACTTTCAATTTTTAAAGTATATTTTTGGCTTTGCCGATAATTTAATGTAATTTTTCCTTTTGGCTAATTTCCTATTTTTCTCGTAACTCACTCGTTCTTGCATGTGCCTCCGCGTCTTTCTTCCTCACTCCTCCCCTCCCTCTCACCCCTCTCCACCCCGTTCTGAACCATTGTACCCCCTCCTATTTTGTTCATCCCTTTTGACACGCTTTGTCTAAATTTTGAGTACGTATCTTGACTTCGTTGAGTGTAGTCGTTTCTGAGTTTTGTCTTTTTATTTAATTGCGACATACTTACATTTAGTCATCGTTTCATCTTGCCTTGAACACGTTACCTTAACTTATCTTATTTTATTTCATTTTAACATAATTTAATTTAGTATATTTTCGATTTTCTTCCTAATTTGTATTTTTTCTTGCGGTAAGCTAATTTTGTGGTTTATTTGTTGGTCATTTCTCTTCTTGCTTTTAATATCTCTGGGATCGTTGTACATTGTAGTTGTTATTTTAATACATTTTATCTTTGCCTAAGTATCTCTGCTTTTGCGTCACGTCTTATTTTAATTTTAGTAATCTTCTTCGAGTTTTGTCTGGTTTTTGCTATATTTCGGTTTGTCGGTCTTATTAGCGTACTTGTGACGTTAATACGACCTACACGGCCTCTGATTTAAATTTGTTCATCTTTGGATTTTACCGTAGTTTAATTTTATTTAGCTTTCCCCCTTCCTTTTGGGATTGCTTTCTGGTTTGCCTTTTAAAATTTGGGCCCAGCGAAAGCCAAACAAGACTGCGATCTCCCCGTTTTTCTTTCTTCTATTTTATTGATTGTACGCAACTTAGATGAAGTAATAGAAATAAACATATACTTACGTACGCAGCAGACGTCAGTGGAAACGTAGCTGAAGCTCTTCCCCTATCCCCGAAGAAATATAAAATAAAATAAATTAGAAGAAAGAAAAACGGGGAGATCGCAGTCTTGTTTGGCTTTCGCTGGGCCCAAATTTTAAAAGGCAAACCAGAAAGCAATCCCAAAAGGAAGGGGGAAAGCTAAATAAAATTAAACTACGGTAAAATCCAAAGATGAACAAATTTAAATCAGAGGCCGTGTAGGTCGTATTAACGTCACAAGTACGCTAATAAGACCGACAAACCGAAATATAGCAAAAATCAGACAAAACTCGAAGAAGATTACTAAAATTAAAATAAGACGTGACGCAAAAGCAGAGATACTTAGGCAAAGATAAAATGTATTAAAATAACAACTACAATGTACAACGATCCCAGAGATATTAAAAGCAAGAAGAGAAATGACCAACAAATAAACCACAAAATTAGTTTACCGCAAGAAAAAATACAAATTAGGAAGAAAATCGAAAATATACTAAATTGAATTATATTAAAATGAAATAAAATAAGATAAGTTAAGGTAACGTGTTCAAGGCAAGATGAAACGATGACTAAATGTAAGTATGTCGCAATTAAATAAAAAGACAAAACTCAGAAACGACTACACTCAACGAAGTCAAGATACGTACTCAAAATTTAGACAAAGCGTGTCAAAAGGGATGAACAAAATAGGAGGGGGTACAATGGTTCAGAACGGGGTGGAGAGGGGTGAGAGGGAGGGGAGGAGTGAGGAAGAAAGACGCGGAGGCACATGCAAGAACGAGTGAGTTACGAGAAAAATAGGAAATTAGCCAAAAGGAAAAATTACATTAAATTATCGGCAAAGCCAAAAATATACTTTAAAAATTGAAAGTATGCGTAGGAGATAAGGGCACACAAAGACGACGAAAATATGTGATGCGCAAAATATGGGCATTCACAGACTCAAGAATATCACAGGTTAGGTCACCAGCAAATAGCAATGGTGAGACCTCCTTTTGTGAACTCTTTAGATAAAGAACAAAGCATTACGGGAAGCATGAAAAATAATCTGCAATCCCGTTATGTTGTTCTACGATAAGATACACTCTGAATGACAGACTCAAAGGTCTACAAGGTAGGCAAACCCACCGTCACGCACTCCAGAGTAAATCGAAGACAGCCCACATACATAACTTTCAACCCTTAAAGTACAAAAACTACGTTATCAAAATAAATGAAAATAACACTACCATACAAAACAAAAGCTCACCAGCAATTACACGCACACAAAGGGCGGAGGGAAAATATCGGGAGGGGGCAAGTACACGCGACCAAAAGAAAATAACACAGAATAAGAGTTTTAAATTGCCGAAATATGAAACTGAACTACAGTAAAGCAATATAGATTACGACATACAGACACCTCGCCATGGTTTCACCTTGAACGCGGGCACTTCCCCAAGAATATGGGAATACAACTAGCCTACTTGGCTGCAAGAAAGAAATGCCTCGAAACAAAGCAAATGACGACGCAACACAAAGGTAACTGCGTGGTAAAATTTGATTGGTCACGACCCCTTCCAATATATAAATCACTGGCCAATAAGGGGACAAGATGCAGATATGTCCATATATGGTATTAAGACATCAGAGGGCTATTAATAGCTTCACAGCCAAGGTTTCACAAAGGCGTGCATTGATCACGTCAGATAAAAATGACACAAAGGAGTAACTTATATATCTCATAAAAATGGCTCACACTTCAGTGCTAAATCTCCAATCAGCTTTACCTAATATATTAAGAATATCAGAGGAATACAGTATAAGTTCATGTTTAACTTTGCTTCAATCATTAAGGTCTGGTTCCATAGTACAAGCAAGCCAAAGCTCTGTTACATTCTTGGTTAGGTTTAAGTTTTGGTATAAACACCAAGAATTTCAGCACAGGGTGAAACATTGGTTTCTTTATTCTATAGCACACCGCATGGCAGTCAAAATGTACTTTAATAACAATTTTATTCCAAATTGAGTTGAATACCGGTACAGTTTTTAGGATACGTTGTGTAGTGATACCGGTGGAATGCTTAGCCTACCTTTCCTTAACATGTATCAATTCAGTGAGTTACCGGTACAAAAATAATTCAGTGGTGGAAATTGTTTCATTTATATGTTAAGGATATATTTGATCATTTCTGTGTACTTGGGTGTGTATGGAATTCATTTGATAACTTTTCAATGTGGGGTCTGTAGTAGCAGGTGTAACTGTACTGCAACTATTTTGGTCTAGTTTTAGGATAAGCGCTCCAGGACTTGATATAAGGCAACATTCTAGCCATTTTCGAGGCTTGAGTATGGAAAAAACAGAGATAACCCTCACTCAGAGCAATGACGGTTAGCACTAGAAATTGAACCACGAATCTCGGAAATTGCAGCCACCCAGTACTCACTGTGGAGAAAAAAATTAATGGTGCATTTCTAGATTATGTTTGTTTTTAACCAAAAAAATGTGATACTGATAAAATAATAGGACGATATATTTTGCATTGATTGTCTCTGACGTCAATGTAACGTACATGAAGCAACTATTAAAAAATAGCTTTGCTTAGCCTAAGCCAGACCAGAGAAATGCTGTGATCTACCATATTGTGAATTGTGAGAGCCAACTTGACCCTAAATTCAAGCGTCAACTCGTCACAGCAGTTACTGAAATACTTTAATTCAATGCGCTTCGCCATGCATGCATGTTCCAATGATTTTATCTGTGCTGCTATTGTGTTCATTAGAAATTTCTTAACTGCATTTCATCTACATCTTTTGTCACGTACTTTGACATTGATGCCTCTGATGTCAAAGTTTATAATTCCTGAGAAATGTATGGAGATGTCTATTCTTATTACAGTATTATGAAATATTCACATGTTTATGTTGTTACTTGCTAAAATGTTTTATCTCTCCTAAAGTGAGTTGCTGCTTTCCATGAGTATTTCCTACTTTTCAAATGTACTTTATTGTTTAAGTCGGTTCAATATTCCTGTAAGTAATTAAGATGAAGTAAATCACTCAATTACATTAGGTGGATATCTTGAATCTTAAGAACCATGCATTTCTTTAAATTTAGCATCATATGATTAATCATTATTATCATAATTTTCAATACTTTTTGAAAAACATGTATTTTTCTTTATTGTTGTATAATGCTGGTTCTGATGTAACTACGTTTGATTGATGTAGGGTGACCAGACGTCCTCTTTTTCGCGGACATGTCCTCCAATTTCCGTCTCTGTCCTCTGTCCGCGAACAATTTTTAAAATTGTCTAAATGTCCTCCTTTTTATTAATTTACTATATTATCGTATGAATGTGTTTTAGTTTTTCGCAGTTTATATTGGCGCCATGGCAATATTTTAATGTGCAGCGCTTCCATTTTTGTTTCCGGTCTACGCTGGGTTTGGGAATGTGTTTCTGGGTTTGTGCTCCGTTGAATGGCAGTCTTGCGGCGTGGTTGTGTGTTTGCCAGTTTAAAATTTGCTCGCATTCAAGATGCCTGAATAAAAGTGCAAGTTTACAGATGCGTTGAAAACCAAATATCCTGCTTTCAAGCTTGAACGTAATGATTTTGAGGCAGAATGTAAAATTTGCCCAACTGCAACTTTCGTCTCGGTAGCAAATCATGGTAAGTTCTATAATTTATTGTTTCAGTTGATAAATTACAAATATTAAAACAGCGTTATTTATATAAAATTTTCATTTAATTTCGTAGGTTCTCAAGATTTGGATAGCCACATTTCTTCAAATAGGCAAAAAAAAAAAAAAAAAAAAACAAGTGTACAAGGCTGCAGCAGTTCGCAAACTATAGACAAGCTTTTTCGTATCTTATACGGTTTTATTACTTTTAGATTTGTCCTCTTTTTTTCCCTTAATGTCCTCAATTTTTTCCTTTGTTGTTCTCTATTTCACAACACTGGATCTGGTCACCCTAGATTGATGGCCTTAGCAACCCTTATTGAAACTCCAGGGGCTGAATTTCAATAAGATCAGCTGGAGTAATTGTATTCAAAATACCTAGCAGGTTAATTGGCCATCCAAAATGATTTCACTCTTTGTTCTGATAGCTATTTTTGCTCTTGCATCGTATGATTTCTAATATGTTTATTGCTGTTTATGTATAAGACCCAATCATTAGCAAGATCCCCTTGTGTATATTCTTACCATGCATTTAATTTTCTGGTAAATATATAAAATATATCTGTTTTGATAAGTTTGATTGATTCAATAATAATAATAATAATAATAATAATAATAATAATAATGATAATAATAATAATAATAGACAAATTTTCTAAGTAAAGACAATAATTTTGAGTACCGTACCGTAACTTTTGATTTTTATTCAGTTATCCTTTGTCAAAATCTTGAATATGTTGATTAATGAAGGATTTTATCCAGAATTGAAAGTTTGGTACCAAAAAAAAAAAAAAAAAAAGATGAAGGAAAGCAGCAGCTCAACTAAATAACAGCTGCTACAAAAATACATGTTCATCTTTACTGTGCCCAGTTAAAACATAATTCATATGGCAATTAATTTTGATGATGAGAACCTCAAAATTGTTCCTAAAAGTTAAGATTCAAGATATCTGTTTCATAAATTTTACACCAACCTAAAGAAAATGATACTTCTCAAAGAGCAAAAGTATTTCCAAAATTTTATTATTTCAGTAGCCTACTTGTATGAGAAGGTTATGTTATGTTCAGGAGATAGCATTAAAAAATGTTCCTCCTGCTGTATGAGAAATCTACAGTACCGGTACGTTTGAATGTTAGTTGACTGTTAAGTAGCTTGGGACTTAATTTTAGTTCATCAGAGACTGACCTGAAGGTTATTAATTGTTATTGAAAGAGTCTGTTTCATGAATATAAGTTGATAAGAAGTGAATTCTAAATAAAAAAAAATAATCAAGAAAGACTTATTAGATTATGTAACTTACAAATCAGCTTTCAGTTAATTGGTTTGTAGTAAATAACTTGACAAAGAGATCTAGTGATTGGGATATCAGGTTGGAACCTACAGGCAGTACAAAATACTTAGGTAATGAATTTTATATGAATTCTTTTATAATCTTGTTCTACATCAGAATAATTTCATTTTTGGATAGACGAATATTTATTAAATCTTGGAGGCATGGGTGCAGCATCAAATGAATTACTGGTATGCTCTTAGGCCTAATATTGGGGAATTTATGAAAAGGATGGATGAAATTAATTCCGCCAGCTCGTATTTATTTCTTTTAGCCATTGGTCTGTAATATTTACTTATATTTATGTACCATGTGCTATCATCTCTAGCATTTAATATTCAAAATAAAATTGAATACCGTATATAATTATTTTAACTGTTTGTTACGGTATGTCTGGCAATAGAAAATGTGAAGTGTTTTAGATGGCAGGAAGTGTTGTAATTCTTAGGCTCCGAGCAGGGATGAATGATCAAGTCATTTTCAATATGTATGACGTCCTTTTATTTATCAAATTAAACAGCAAGTATCATCAAAAGGCGCCTTTTGACTCTACAGCATAAAACATGTTTATGTGTTATCAAAAACTTCCCTACATTCGATATAGATACAATTTTGATGGCTGATGGCTTCAGATTTCACAGACAATATCTTGCACCTACATTTCGCCATTAGCTGTACATCTCCTTCTGGTTTAGTAGAGGTTATAGTCAGTTGTAAACATAATTACATTTCAACAGGAAGGGACAAACTGTGAGATACTATTGTGATTATAAAAGCATCAATCAAGAAACAAAAATGAATTTGCTGAAACTACCGGTATATCCTTAGTAGAGAGTAATGAAATAAAACTTGGAAAGAAAATTAACCATGATCAATAAATGGCACCATGTGCCATAAAACAAAAATACTTGTAAGGTATGACTGAAGTTACTGGCTAACAGGAAACACACTGCTATGTATGTATGATGAAATGGTTTATCATTATTTCCTTCTAAGTTGGTGCTCTTAACTTTGGTTAATAATATCAATGATGATGAAAAGAATGTTTTCAAAACTCGTATGTTTTCAACATGGTATTACAAGAGACCAAATATTTTCTGTGTATGGCTCATGTGCCAGAATGGAACTTCTATGACTCGTTTTACAGTGTTTTTCATAAGGTCACATCTCATTAGTTCACAATCTCTTTATTGATGTGACAAATGAATATTCAGCAACTGACAAAAATATGAGGTAATGATCCTAATTAGGAAGTAAACTTCCTGACAGCAATGCAGGCATGCCACGAAATGTGGACTATTCACAAAAATCAATTCACACTTTCTCTCTGTATAGGTTTTTACATCATTTCCAATGAGTAGACGAACTTCAATCCCAATCACATATACTCGTGTTACGTGCCGGTGCGTCATAGATGCACATCGGGATACCATACAGTCTGCGAGCCTCGAACTCTGCAGCATGCGCGTTGATATGCAAATGGATAAACCACGAGCTGTGTGGTCCACTGTAGACCAGCAGCACCTCCAGTTTGGACTGTTACAAGTCTACTACAATTGCTGCAATGCGCGAGCTCTCAAGGACACTGACAGAAATCGGTGGCATTTAATTTTACTAATAGAAACAGTACGTATAGTTCGTCTCGTATTTCAATTGAAATGCTTCACTAGATGGCAGGCTAAGCATGAATTTGCAGCACAGTTCTTATTATCATCGGAAAAGTAGTGGTCATCCTTATGGCATTTATTCCGCCTTATCCTCGGTCTTGGTGTGAGATACGTAGTTGTCTCGGTCATCCTTGGCGTTGGTTTTCAGTCGTCAGTGTATACAAACAAAATAAGTATTAACGTAATCGTCGCTTATTAATGTAAGCGAAAAGTTGGGTCGCATTCAACGTCCGCAATCGATTCTGTTTTTCCTTTCAAAGATACTTGCGCCGCATGATAGTAGTTGTGTGGAGGTGACTATCAGTCAGAAGTCGATCACAGACGCACGGTTCACAGAGTACGATTTTATGCGACAAAATATTACGAGAATCTGCATATAACGCAAAAATGGAATGTTTCAATAGCATTGGCTGAATCGTTGCTGTATCGCAACTTCATTAACTATCGAAGAGTGCAACGAAAATCTCGTGGCGTTATTCCTCAAGGTGAATTCCTAAGAGAATCACGTGCAATTCTCGGTCGGGAATATTGCCCTAATTTTTTGACCAATGCGTCTGTTTCTGATTCTTTCGTGTTATTTCCGATAGAGACGGAAATGTATGTCCAGATGTCTTTTACGAAAGCCGTATTCAAAGATCACAGACAACATAACCTGAAATGCATAAATACGGTGTTTGATATTCTGTTTTTTAAAGACGACTTGTTTGTACTCGAAACTTTTTCTTGATTTGCAAGATGGTGCCGCAAGCTTGGCTATTTAAATTTCAGTACTGGTAGTTGTCGAATTTGAATCGAACACCGATCGAAGGCTTTGGTCATACCTTTGATGAATGCTGCACTGACAGATATTAATTGTAAACTTTGACGTATTTTCGTCGTGTGGTTTCATTCTTGCCGTTAAGAGAAGCTAGACTAATGAGTTATGGCTATGACTTGGTTACAATATAACCTACGCTCTTAATGGCAAGTCGTGAGTTTAGTAATTCTTGTTCAGGCCTGATTCAAAGTTCTGCCTATTCATAACGTTTTACCAAACATAAATACAGTTTATGACCAGATTATGACCAAAATTCACCGCGAAAGCTCGTCTGCTTATTAAAGCAGCATTTGTAAGCTGAATGAAAGACCGAGACGTGTCAAGGGTGCTCTAAAAAAAAAAGAGAGAGAGAGAGAGAGAGAGAGAGAGAGAGAGAGAGAGAGAGAGAGAGAGAGAGAGAGGAGGCACTGCACTGTGCTCAGGGATGCTTCCAAGTTTGTGCTCGAATCTAGTGCGCCATCTCTTCTAATGCGGTATGCGGACCCTAATTTTCGAGTCGTATTTGCTTAAAGAAAGTGCGCATTAGCCTACATTATATTGATAAGTAATTGTTAATTTACTTTAGAGGTTTGGGACATCTTGGTCATCAGCTCGAGTACTTGGTAGTGTGTTGAATATTGCCTATGCTATATACAAGGCCGGGAAATGATGCGCCATGGAGTTCAGTGACCTCTAAGATCGCATTGCACCATCCTGGCTTCAGCATCCGTGCCTACTTGGCTCAAATAGGGATTATTCAATTAGTGGTTGTTTTAGTGAGTATTTTCAAACATTTTTCACTGCTTTGTTCCGTTTTGTACATCTCAGCAAGGAAAATATAATACCATGTTGTTGTTGAATACTTTAGGGGCTTTGCGACTTTGTGGTAGTGTATCCCCTTCTACTTGGATTTAGGTCAGGAACAATGGGTGGGAAACAATGGAAAACCACTTCTAGGTCAGTTGAGGTTACAATCGGACCTATCTATTCTCAGTCTTGCATCACAAGACTCCTCCAAACTTCAGATCAGAATTATTATTATTATTATTATTATTATTATTATTATTATTGAATATCCAAAAAACAATACAGGAACCCTATTTTACCAGAGGTACATTAGGGTTGTAGAGTAACAAAGCAAATACAAATATTACTACATAGTTTACAAAAAAATTGTTGATGAATGTGAGAAATTGTCCTAAACAGCACTGCCTCTTGAAAATATGGTACAGCGGTTTTGAAAGTTCCAGGTTACAGCTATTAAGGTGGCATTGTAAATAGTATCTTTCCTTTTCAAAAACAGGACACTCAAATATAAGGTGACACACCGATTGAGGCAATCCGCAAAAACATGAATAGTCGTCTGTTGCTATTTTAAAACGTTCAAAATAAGACTGACAGTTAAAAATTGTGTGAGGACAAAGTTTGGCACTAATTATTTTGATAACAGTCGATTTTGTACTTCCGGGAAGAATATTTCTCTTGTTACAGATCCTTTCAGGCTACATGTCCATGCGATATTCCATTCGTGTAATATGTATTTCCTTATCTGCCTTTTAACGTAACATATTGGAGACTTACTATATGTTATTTCAAGATGTGTCGTAGCCGCTGTTTTTGCTAATTGGTCTGCTCTCTCAATACCAGCCAATCCAGGGTGTCCCCTTATCCATGATGTGCATATATGTGAGCACTCCTGAGCTTTTGCCCTGATGTAGGCAGCTATTGGGCTAGAATTATATTTGTCATTTATAGAATTCAGTGTGGATTTTGAATCACTGAAAATCCTCACTCTTTGATTGTTAGCTTTAACCCATTCTATTGCACACCTTAAGGCCCAAAGTTCTGCCTGGAAAATTGAACAGCTGGGAGAGAGCTTATACTGAGCTGCAAATATTTCAGTATCATTATCATAAACGACAAAGGCACAGCCAACACTGTCACTTCCATCAGAGCTTGGTGTACGGGTGTCATCAGTATAGATGAAACAGTCATGGGTGCTGAAATAATTTTTATGTAGAAGTTTATAGAATTGACTAGGATGAGAATATTCCAAGAAATGGCACTTTTGCTCCACGATAATGTCGAAAATCGGCATAGGTGATGTTCCGATCTTCTTAAGTAATGTCAGCTCAGCTTTCCCTATTCCTGTTAAAAATAGTGGTTCTATTCCAGCAACTACAAGTGCTGCATTTGTAGATGTAGTGCGGTATGCTCGAGAAATTCTTAGAGCGAAACATCTAGATTAATCCGGGAATTGATTTGTATCAATTGGATTTGTAGTCTGAACAGGCGCTCCAAAAACACAGAAAGTTTATTTCGCTTTGTTGGAGCAAATGTGCCCAGTGGAGTTATTTATAAAGTGGCCCCAAAATACTGAGAATCGAAAGGTATTGTTCGTATCCATATTATGAAAGTAACTACTTGGAGGGAAATGAGTGATTTTACTTTTTCTTCAATGCTACCTGAATGTTCTATTCATGCATTCAAACTATGTTTAATATGTTGACTCCTCATTATGGCCTTATTTCTTCAATGAAGGTAGGTTCTACTCCCGTGAGCATTAATCGTATTTACTACATTTATACAGGATGATTCAGGAGGAATAGTAAATATTTTAGGAGGTGGTAGTAGCCCTATAGATGAATTGCAATAAAAATCCATATAACATGTGTCCCATTTGTATTGCGCACCGAGATACAGATGTTGGTATGTAACCAGGGCAGTTGTCGTTTCGTGTGTTGGTACACCGGTTACTATGGGCGTATTGAACGATTGTCAACAGTTGTGTGTTGTTTACGTTGTGAAGTTGTGCTTTAGTTTCCATTGAATGTGTTCACCTGTCAATGTGCTTTGTTGACCAAGTTGACTGTACTGTATCGTTTAAACATGCCGCACGGTTTTACACATGATGAGTATGCTGACATGGTATTTAAGTATGGGTTTTGTAATGGAAACTCTGCTGATTGTAGAGAATACGGAATACAATTTCCTAATCGCAGACGACCAGATTCAAGACTGTTTACAATACACTGCGTGACTCTGGTGCAGTACCCAGCTGTCAATATTGTGATACAACATCTAAACCTAACATTCCCCGGGAAATGGATCGGGAGATATGGGCACGTTTCTTGGCCACCAAGGTCCCCGGACCTTACTCCTTTGGATTTTTGCTTGTGGGGATGGTTGAAAGGCGAAGTCTACAAGGAAAAAGTTAACAAAGGAGCCGAGTTGGTCGTTGGGATTATGCATAGTGCATCCCTCATCAAAGAACACCAAGACGCCCTCCGAGGAGCTACATGGGGTGTTATCAAGAGAAGTGCAAAATGCATTGAAATTGGTGGTGGAAGTTTTGAAAATAAACTTTGAACGTCCTCATTTGCCTTGGCTTTACATTTATTTGGGTTAAATACTACCAGCTCTATCTCGGTACGCAATACAATTGGGGCACATGTTATATGGAATTTTTATTGCAATTCATCTATACTACCACCTCCTAAAATATTTACTATTCCTCCTCAAACACCCTGTATTTCTCTCCAGTTTATGAATATAAATTTGTGAATTATACTGTTGCACACTAAAATGGGTTACAGATGGATATCCGTCCTGATGCAAAAATCGTGTATTACCGTGAAACAGCCAAATTGAATCATGCTCTGCATTGGCATTACCTCATATTAATAACGATTTCAGTACGGATGATTACGGAATTGAACCTGTAATTCAGTCAGTTGGGTTGCTATTTTCTCTCTGCTGTTAGAACTACTAGTTACTCAGGAATGATCCATTTGTAAGCGTGGCAAGGCTCCCCTGAAAACATCATTCATGGGATTGTATATAGGTGTACAAGAATTTTATTCATATTTGTAAACATGCTAAGGGAATTGTGCCATAACACACAGCATAAACATCTAAGGAAATAATTGGGAAATTGAACACCATCATTCATGGGATTGTATACCGTATATGGGGATTTTATTCATATTTTGTAAACATGTTAAGGGAATTGTGTCAAAACACACAGCATAAACAAATCTAAATGGAATATTTGGGAACTTAACACCATTTTGATGCAGTGTAGGCCATACAACAATGTTGTCCTTTCAGTTAACATACTCTCAGGAAGGTGAGCCCCAATATTAAGTTTGTTGGTCCTTATTCGAAAGTATACCGTTATTGTCATGTCTGTATTAAAACTTTCTCTGCAGTTAGAAAATGATTGGCAAAAACTGAAACTGTTGACTTTCATTTGATATTTTTACAAGACCTTTAAAATGCTTCATTGATTATTTTCACTGTAGATGACCAGTACGGTACATCAAATAATTGAGGTGGAATAAGATTCACATCAAGTAATAACAATATTAGAGTAGGCTAGTTAGAGTTCAAATATCTGCCATCCATTTGTGTCCTACACTTCACCATGCAAATAGGATTTCTCATGAATGAGTGATTAGCTCCACTTTTGGCCTAAACGCTAATTCAATAGTGCCTGTTTTAGGCATGATTTTAGGCCATAGACCAATGTTAGGCTTCTTGGGAGTCAAATAATTAAAAAATAGTACCGTATGAGAAGAATCCTCATGCAAAATTTCAGCTTCCTAGTCCTTGTTGTTCTTGAGATACAGTTATCAGTCAGTGTCAGCCCAGTGGTATTTGGCTTTGTTGATACAGAGCTCACAATGCCTATAAGCCATTTCTGTTTTGTCGTCTTGGTCCTTGTAATGGCATTCAGTATGTTCTGTGGCCTAAAGTTCTCGCTCGATTCGTCTTCAAAATTTCTAACCAAGTCACACTCATTTTAAGTTGTGTACTGTAGTTTGTTCTCCAGGAGTTTAATTATATTTATGGCATACATTAATGGATCTAGGGGTGGAACAACGTTCAATATTTACTGGAACAGTAAATATTTCTAGTGCTGCACCTATGTAAAACAGTGGCCTCAATTAAAATAATATTGAACTAACTTCATTCCATATTTTAGTTAAGAACATTTTGCATATAAGCTAAGAGTCATGAATAATTACCAGCATCGCATTACAGAATTTAGATAACGTAAAAACTTTAAAAAATACTGAGGTTCCAACAAGCTGGGAAATCTTATCACTAATCAAATTTCTTTTATCTGTTACGCGGTCTCTAATTTCAGAATATAACATATGTTTTAAGAATTAGGTTGATAATGAATGACCGTATTAACTATCAACTCAGTGATTATGAAAAATCCAATTAGGCTCTAAGAAATATACAGATACAACACATATGTCTAAATATGTTGATATCATAACATAGATACCAGGGGCGTATATAGAGTTTTATTTCGGGGGGTGCCCAACCGAGAATTAGAGGGCATGGTATAGGTCCCAAAAAAATCGGGGGTCCGGGAGTCTCCCCGGGAAACTTTTGTATAAGTTGGTGCAAAATGATGAATTTTAAGGCTATCCGGCATCACTTTTTCTACCAACTTGTTGTGACGTTTTAAGTTTGGTTAATGTCAAACACAACTAAGACCATTTTATGATACATTTTATTAATACAATCATCTTGCTCACTTGATAGTGTTTACATGGGAAGAATTAACATTACTGTTTTGATTTACAACTTACACTGTAATATAAAGTCAAGGTTTCTTGAAGCATTACCCAATCGGTTTATAACTTCGTCAGTGAGATGTAGCCTATGTCTCTGTGAATAGATAATAATACTAGACCGTTGAGTCTGTTTTCAGAAGTAGAATTTATTAAGTATGTTTTCAACCAACTCAAACTCCGTTCAGCGGCTTCGGTGGCGTAGTCGGTAGCATGCTGAGATTCTATGCCCAAGATAGCGGGTTCAAACCCGGCCGAAGCCGTCGGATTTTTTAAGAGCGTTAAAAATCCCTCAGTATGCCTTCCTTCGGAGGGGAAGTAAATCCGGCGGTCCCATGTCATAGATTTATGGCATGTTAAAGATCCTTCCACTAATTGCACCTGTGTGAAGCTAAATTGGATAGGTTAAGAATGTAAACAACGCTCTTAGGTTTCTATGTTCGTTGCCAAGAGCCGACTGCGGCGGCATCTAGTAGCTCAGTCCTGAACTTGGCCTAGTAGTCGTTGACGGTGGCACTTGGCGGCAAAAGTAGGAACTATTTGAAAAATTCTTAGTTGCAGTACTTAAATTAACAAACAGATAACACACACTAATACAGTCATCACAATTAACACCGGTTATCAGACAGATTCTACACACACCCAAAATACACGGGGCTACATGACCGCGTTGTCGCAGCCCCTAAACTTAAGAACCAACCAACCAACCAACCAAACTCCGTTCGGCAGTACCGGTAGCTACAGTGAGAGGGTAATTTGCCAAAAGTTTGATAAGGGTATAAAAGTTAGGGAAAACACTTTTGCCAAACGCTTCAAGGGCACTTGTTGTTGTTCTTGGTACGTTCATAAGAGCGAAAGCACTAGAGAGTAATAAGAGGTTATGTTGTTACACATAAGATCAGAGCTAACTGATTGTCACACTGTTTACATCGCTCTACCGTCGCCTTGCTTTGCAACGATGCCATACGTCACTTAGTAACAATAGTACATGATAAGTACGAGTATATTAGTGTTTAATGTTTTAATTAATAAACAAATAATATATACGCCCCTGGTAGATACTACCTTACGCTAATATACCGAACATATTTCCATCTGAAGTGGATGTTCATTTGAGACCAGGACGCTGCATTTTTTGTTTCAAAACCTAGTTTTTGCTATGGAAGTAAACAAAATCAACTATTCAAATGCATATTTTTTACTTATGGCAATTGCTCTATGTTGATCAATAAATATTTTGGGAAATTCTAAGATCGTATAAGAAATTTGTTTTCTAATGAAGAGTAACCTTGAGTGAGTTGCACATTTTTGCAGATTACTCGAGCCCTAATCTGTCAGTCTTGAACTAATTTGAACACGTTTGTAATGGAATGGTCTCTTTTGCATCACGGTCTTTGTATGATTTCCTAGAATTTCTTTTTCAATACGTCCTCGATATCATAGCTTACCGTATCTCTAAAAACAGTCCCAAGGTATTTAATTATTTGTGTTCCAGTGTTTGGTAAAAGAAATGTGACTTCATTTTTATGTTATTGCAACTTTATTTTTCCTCTTATTCTCAGATGCAATGTGTATGTTCTGGGTAAATTAGCATTGTTGTCGTCCTTGTACTTATTGATGTTAGTTATTAAGTTTGATATGATTCCCTTAGTTTGCTCTATCAAAGCATGCATTCATGCTTACTGTACTTCTTGTCTGCTTAGCTGTTGTGTTCTATCTGTATTCCACCTATTCTATCTGTGCCATACAATCATGAAGTATTTGAATGTCGCTTAAACTTCTGTCTGTATTGTACTCTAATCTGCTAAATTAGTATCATGCAGTGGCGTCATGTGAGGGGATTGACCGGAGTAGCTTCGCCTGTTGTCAGTAAGGGAGGTATAGCTGTTGTAATAAGTTCATTGTGGACGGTAAACTCAAGATAGTTACCGTTAGTAGTTTAGTGTTGTTCACCTTTATATACCATGTAGAAATGTGAGTAGAAGGGGATAGAGTGCTTTATGAAAATGAGATATCATGACGCCACTTGCACCTTGTAAACTTTAGCAGTACATGTTTAGCTTTTCTTGACAATAATTCTTTCATTTATCTTGGTGGCATTGGCAGTTATGACAGTTTATGAAAATCAGGCTTTATGAAGTCCCTGTGTAATCCCTGTAATATGCTTAAAGAGTTTGATTGTTGAATACAGTATAGAAATGTGAAGCATTTTACTGCAATTTGCATAGCATAAACCCAAATGTCTACGCACTGCCCAGTATTCTGGGTTAAAAAACTTTAATCAAAGAACCAATTTTTTAATTTAGTTTTTGATATAGGTTCAACTATTATACGTGGAGTTGCTTTTATAATGAATCCAGGTACCGGTATTGAAATAAAAATGCAGATCAAGGGACAAAATCTCGAAAACCAGTTCCATCATAATAAAATATGATATTAACTGTTTTAAATGGAATTATTAAAGGGCATGGGAGATCATGCCAGTTATGAATGTATATGCTGTTCTAAGATTATTTGAAAACATCATTGGTAGCAGTACCGTAGCATAACATTATTTTCATCAATAGGTATAAAGCAATAACTTGGACTACCGTATATATATTTCTATCATTATATTAGATCTGTATTATAAATCAGTAGATTAGGTCAGTATACACTTTCATATCTCAGTTGCAGAATTAAAGGGAGAGCTGACATACCGTATGATTGTTGTGCCTGATGTTGGCCCTTAGTACCAAACCCAATCCAAACCCCGTGGCACTACGGCCCATGAAGGACCTAGGCCTACCAAGTGACCGCTGCCAAGCTATTTGGCCTGCGGATTATGAGCTAACGCGTGGTCAGCGCGTCGAGTCCCCTCGGCCGTTAATCTTGGTCTCCTCACTGTCAGACAGCTACTCAATTGTCCTCACGAGGCTAAGTGCACCCCGTTACAGCCCTCAAATTACAGCCCTCCCTGACGGAGCAGGGAATCAAACTCGCGAACTCCGAGTGCGAGTCAGGTGCGCTACCCCATCACCACGGGCATTTTGCCCTTAGTAATATAAGTTAATTAATTTTAGGGAATTTAATTAGATGCACAGCAGCTCCGCAGCTGTACTTTGCTATATATGGTTTTATAGATTGCTTTTGTCCTAACGGAATGTTTCTAAGTTTGGGGCCGATAACCTCGATGTTAGGCCCCTTAAAACAACAATTATCATCATCATCATCATGTTTCTAAGTTTGAATTAAAGTTATGAAAATTATTAATGCCCTCAAGATTCAAACCCAAATCCTCTGATTTCTAGATGAACATGGTAGCATTTTTGACAGGATGGCATTCACATGAGCTCACGATTCTCACTTCATAAGATGTTGCCATAGTTGGATAGCCACAAGGACGGCATTTGATCCATTTATAGCTAACAGTGTGCATCGATTTATGAAAGCCTTAAATATACAGTTTTCACATGGAAATAAATAAATGTTCCATCTAAAATGCTAACGGAGAATTCAGAGCCCCTTTTACGTTCTGTATAAGATGGCGGAAAGACGTTCTGTATAAGACGGCGGAAAGAAATGTAGAAAGGAGAAAAATAATATCAGAAATGGAATAAATTAGAAATTGCTAAGGACAACATATTTGGCGAAGAATGTTATGTCAGCGTACTAAATGGGTTAACAAGAGAAATATCACAATAAGAGAGGTGCTGGTATAGCCACAAGAAAAACGTGAAAAGTACTACGCCAAATCTAGTACATGACAACAGTATGGAAAGATTATACAAAAGCAGATACCTGCAGTACAGGAACTCCTAGAGTTATTAGGAAATACGATGGACAGAACCATTCTGACGTTTGGAGCTGAAATAGGAAACAACGAAATACCACTTCTAATATGTACATCTATTTCTCCGTTTTTAAATACAAAGCCAAGTGCATCCCGTTACATCCGTTTGATCAAGATTGAAATCCTCCATTCTGGAGCTGATACTCTTGGATAAATAAGCCATTTCTAGAAATGGGATGGTACAGTATTAGGATCAATGTTTTAATATTGGGCATATATTTGCATATGAAGTCCTGTATACGCTATTGATATTATAACTGAGAAATGATGATGATGATAATAATGATGATGATTATAATTGTTGTTTTAAGGGGCCTAACGTCTAGATTATCGACCCCGAATAACTGAGAAACAATCACTGTATATATTAGCCCAAGTTATCAATCAGGAGTTGCTACTTGCAGATTTAACGGTAATAATTCCCTTACGAGATTCTGTCTCTTGAATGTATTAATTTACATTCTTAATATGGATAGAAACGCGTTTAGAGCTCAATCAACAGTGGAAATTTCATCTAAAGAATTGATCATAAACGCTCACTGGATGCAGTTCGCTGTGATACAAACGGAAAGCGCATCTGCCTAGAATACAGGAAATCCGGATTCATCAGAATTGTAAAGGTTTACAAAATGTTGTTGTTTACATAATTGCATATATTACCTTTGAAAGTAATGTGAAGATGCAGTAAATAATAATTCGAAATAAATATGTTGCACTACTTTTAAAATTAATTAGTTTAAAAGAATACCCCTTTTATTTTAAATGAGCCTTTGAAAACATTTAGCCTTCACATGCATATTTGGCCATAAATAATTAGGCATTTTGGATTACTTTACAGTAGATAATATTTTATATCCTTAAACATTCCGCATCTAGATTTATAAAATAAACACAGTATACTATAAATTCGATAATGACAACATATTCATTACACAGACCGAAGCTTCAATGATTAATATTACCTGATGCCACTAATCAGCGAATCAGGAGCTTACACTATACTGATGCCGCGAACTCATTGTATAGCCTGCATTGGAAGAGTTGTCTGTAGCAACTACTTTTTAAAATATTTATAAAATAGAATTAAAAATTACCGTTAGCTTCTTATTTTCAAACTCACTTCAGTGCAGACTCTTGTAGACCTACTGTACATTATTGAAACTGTGTAAAGCTCAGCGAACAGGGCGTAACTGGTTTGCGCGACTAAGCCGTGAAACTAAATTATAGCTTCCGGACCTGCGCATTGAGCTCAAATTCTATTTCATGGCTTAGTTGCACAACCTCGTTCTCCCATGTACACTGGTCTTTAGATGCTTTGATTTCAATTCTGAATTTGCATGGTATATTGTTGTGGCTGAGAAGCAGGAAATTGTGTAAAAATGTGTATTCTCATTGAGTGTTTGTGTAGTGCCCTTTCTCTGATCAACTGCCACTTATAGCTATCCATTATCAGCCAGAGTATGTTGGATTAGGAGTTGATTGAAGAAAATATTATACTCAATTTGTTTTAAAAATATTGATTTATGTGCTGCAGTTAATATTTTGACAAGTTTTCCCGTGGTTGCTTCAAGATACTCCCAAATTAGCTGCTTGCTGTTCATAGATATTTTTTACTGAACAGGGTCATTACATGAGATGTGAGGGTTTTGGGGGAACCTTCAAGAAGAGGAGAAAGAAGAAGGGTTTTCTGCCATAAAGACAGGTTTGCACTTTCGATAGATATTTGGTGAGCCGGAGTTTACTTACTGTAGGGTGGACAGTTCCTTTCTGCGCCTCCTGCCCTTCTCCAGCCATCCACGAATGATCTTCAGTATGACCACCGTTTCAATACTGATCAATCGAACTTAATATTGTTAAACTTTGAATTCGTCATCAGATCTGGCATTTTAATCTGACTAATCCTCAATGACTGAGGATCAGTGGGTTCGTTCTTTCAGTATAAGTGAGGTATATTATAATCTTATGTTCCTCTGTATTATGTTCCTTTGGTTTATAGCCCTGTCTATGTTTGTTGCAAGCAAATACTTTAATAAGTACCGGAATGTAAAGTTCTTTCTGTTGGGTCAACGAGACTTCAATAAAACTTCAAATGCCCATTGCCCTACATTACCTTATTAAAATATTAAGTTTTAATTTGTAGTATTGTAATTGTTTATTTGTTTCATTAGACTGTGATGTGTGAGGGTTCATGTGAGTGTGCCTGGAGACAGTTACATTGCTTATTAGATATAGTTCATTAGACTGTGATGTGCGAGGGTCCATGAGAGTGTGCCTGGTAACAGTTACATTGTTTATTAGATATAGTTCATTGTTTCATTGGACTATAATGGAGGAGGGTCCATGTGAGTGAGCCTGGTGACAGTTACATTGTTTATTAGATATAGTTCATTAGACTGTGATGTGCGAGGGTCCATGTGAGTGTGCCTGGTGACAGACTGTTTTAGTGATAGTATTTTGTTGTTGGTAGAAATATAGTATTTTTCGTTAGTAGAATTTTGCTATTTAGTTGTTAGTAGAAGGTTAGTATATTTGTTAGTAAAATTGCTCTGTTACTTTAGTCTGAAAGGGATTAGCAGTCTTTCAGAATAAATCAATTCTTTACTTGTCTTATAGACGGTTAAGATATTTATAACATTATTCCAACTAATGGCTCCACTGCGTTCTTCTGCACGGCGGAAAGCAACGGGAAAGCACAGCGTATTGCTCTTCCCGAGGATATGCACCTCCCTATGCATAATTACATGTGATGAATGCCTCCTCCCTTGTAAAGTTGTAATCCGGAGGTAAACTAGTCCCCCGTTTGGATCTCCGGGTGGGGACTACTCGAGAGGGGGTTAACATCACACAAGTGACAAAGAGGAAATCTGACATTCTACGGATCGGAGCGTGGAATGTGAGAAGTCTGCTAGGCAGTGGAAGGTTAGAAAACTTAGAAAAGGTTGAATTTGGTTGGGATTAGTGAAATGCGCTGGCAAGAAGAACAGGAGTTTTGGTCAGGAGACTATATGATCATTAGCACTAAATCAAACAACGGTTATGCGGGGATTGGCCTCATATTAAGTAGGAAACTTGGACAACGGGTGGAATATTATGAGCAATATAGTGAACGGATTATTGTAGCTAAAATCAATACAAAACCTATGTGCACCACAGTGGTACAAGTCTATATGCCTACTAGTTAAGCTGATGACGAAAATGTCGAAAAGGTCTATGAAGGGAAGATAGTAGGAGATTTCGGATTAGGTGAAAGGAATGATCGAGGAAGCAGGCAGATGGAATTCTGCACCGAGCATGAGTTGGTCATAGCTAACACCTTATTCAATAACCACAATGGAAGAATATACACATGGATGAGACCAGGAGATACAGGGCGTTACCAAATCGACTTCATTGTGGTCAAACAGAGGTTTCGAAACGATATTTTGGATTGTAAAACACATCCCGGTGCTGACATAAACTCTGACCACAATCTGGTTGTTATGAAATGCAGATTAAAGTTGAAGAAACTGAATAAAAGTCAAAAGCCAAAAAGGTGGGCAATAGACAGACTGAAAGAGAAGGATGTAAACGAAAGATTCAAGAAGAGTATAAAGGAAGGACTAATGAAAAACCCTAAACAAACTTCAATTGCAGATGAATGGGCACTTTTGAAGAATGAAGTAACAACATCCGCAGAAGAAAACATTGGTAGGAAAGATAGAATAGGTAAAAAACTGTGGATCACTCAGGATATACTAGAATTAATGGATAAAGGCGGAAACACAAGAATGTTAGAGATGAAAAGGGGAAAGCAGAATACAGACATCTGAGAAATAAGGTTAGCAAGAAATGCAAGGAAGCGAAAGAATAATGGTTGAAAGAGAAATGTGCAGGTATAGAAAATATTCTGAAATTATGAAAAGTAGACACAGCTTATCGAAGGATTGAGAATACTTTTGGGGTAAAGAAGACTAGTGCTGTAATATTAAGGACACAGATGGAAAGCCTCAAACAGATAGGGAAGAAAAGGTTGAGAGACGGATTGCTTACATAGAGTGTTTGTATAAGGGAAAGGAGAACGAGAATCATGTAATGGAAAGGGAGGAGGAAATTGATGAGGATGCGAAAGGAGATTAAATATTCAGATCAGAATTTGACAGAGCATTGGAAGATTTAAGCAGGAACAAAGCACCAGGCATTATACCGATTGAGTTGCTACGCTGCATAGGTGGTGATGATCTGATCAGGTTATTTCACTTGGTGTCTAGGATCTATGAGACGGGTGAGGTACCCTCAGATTTCAAGAAGAATGTTATCATCCCTATACCGAAGAAAGTAGGAGCTGACGGATGTGAAGATTACCATACAGCCAGCTTGATTACTCATGCTTCAAAGATCCTGTCTAGAATAATTTACAAGATGATGGAAAGCCAGATAGAAACGGAGTTGGGTAAAGACGAGTTTGGTTTCAGGAGAAATGTAGGAATCAGGGAAGCTGTACTAAGTCTTAGGCTGATTTTGGAAGGTGGAATAAGGAAAGATAAGAGAACGTTCATGGCATTTGTAGACTTAGAAAAGGCTTTTGATAACGTTGATTGGACTAAATTGTTTGACATCTTTAAAACGATTGGAATAAAGTACATGGATAGGAGGGTGATCTACAATCTATACAGAAACCAGACAGCAGTCATTCGAGCTGAAGGACACGAGAGAGAAGCTGGTATTCAGAAAGGTGTAAGGCAAGGCTGTTACTTATCAGCCATACTTATCTTTACATTGAACAAGCAATGATGGAAATTGGAGAAAAAAATTAAAGTGGGAGTGAAGATTCAAGGAGAAATAATTTCAACTCTGAGATTTGCTGATGACAACGTCATTTTGGCTTACACGCCTGAGGATTTGAATGAGTTTTTGAATGGTATGGACTCCGTCTTGAGGAAAGAATTCATTATGAAAATTAATAAATGTAAAACAAAAATATTGGAATGCAGCCAAAGTAAATCAGAAACCTCTATGGACCTCTAATTGGCAGGCGAAAAGCTAAAGGAAGTAGGAGACTTCTGTTACTTAGGAAGCAAAATGGCCAGTGATGGGCGAAGCAAAGAGGATATAAAAAAGTTGGTTGGCTCAGGCGAGGAAAACATTTTTACAAAAAAAGGAATCTGTTGACATCGAATATAGATTTAGGTACCGGTACTAGAAAGTCATTTTTGAAAGGATTTGTCTGGAGCGTGGCACTCTATGGAAGTGAAACTTGGACCATTGGTCCTGCAGAAAAGAGGAGAATTGAAGCGTTTGAAATGTGGTATTACAGGAGAATGATGAAGGTCAGATGGGTAGATAGCGTTACAAACGAAGAGGTATTAAGACGAGTGGGAGAGGAGAGATGTTTCTGGTGACTGCTAATGAAGAGAAGAGATAGGTTAGTAGGACACATATTAAGACACCCAGGAATAGCAAGCTTAGTTATGGAAGGAAGGGTCGAGGACAAAAACTGTAGGGGTAGACCAAGGTTAGAATATGTTAAACAGATAGCCTCGGATGTAGGGTGTGGTAGCTATGTAGAGATGAAACGAATAGCTCAGGACAGGGAGGCATGGGGAACTGCATCAAACCAGTCAAAATACTGAAGACTCAAACAACAACATCGTAAAATTTGATGGAAGTAATGTCAACATCACAGGTTTGGAAATTATAAATTACCGTACTATCAACTTGTAGACAGTTGGATTGAGACCTGAGTGCACTTTATGCCTGTACTTTCTGAGGATTGTATATTAGGAACTTTCTGCAAATGTGCTGACTGGCAGCCGATGCTCATGCAGCAGGTGTTACACATTTTATATTATGTTAACTACAATGACGCATGTTCACAATAATCATCAGTTTACAGCTCAAGAATTAAATTACGAGGTTGAATTTATATTTTAACAAGCTGTACCCGGCATGCGCTGCAATGCCAATCAAAGAATTAGTTGGCGTTGAAATTCTGATTCTTGAAGTGCTTTTGTATACACAATATGTTTTTCAATTTCCGTTAAGTGCCTCTAAGCTATCGTACAGTGGATTTACTAATATAGAATCATTCGGGGGAGCGTGCACAACAACTTTCCCAAGTTTCATCGCAATCGGATGAATTGCATATGAACGTATACGGAATTTTGTTAAAACGATTCGTGCGCTGTCACTCATTTGTTGAATCTACTCGTACGCTACCTATTGTGAAATGGATTTACTAAGTCGAAACCCTTCCCTGGCGTGTTACACAATAACTCATCAGGGTTTCATCGCAATCGAAGAAAGGTATATGAACGCATAGGGAATTTTGTTGAAACGCTTCGCACGTCGTCAC
Source organism: Meconema thalassinum (assembly GCA_946902985.2). NCBI lineage: Eukaryota > Metazoa > Arthropoda > Insecta > Orthoptera > Tettigoniidae > Meconema > Meconema thalassinum. The sequence goes on along the minus strand of OX336388.2, from coordinate 1,386,253,579 downwards.
CCATTTGTTGCATCTACTCATGCGCTACCTATTGTGAAATGGATTTACTAAGTCGAACTCATTCCCTGGCTTGTACACAATAACTCATCAATGTTTCATCGCAATCGGATGAATGGTATATGAATGCATACCGGATTTTGTTTAAACGATTCGCGCCCCGACACTCGTTTTTTGAATCTATTCGTGCGCCACCTATTGTAAAATGGATTTACTAGGCCTGAAACCTTCCCTGGAGTGTACTCAACGATTCACCGAAGTTTCATCGCCATCGGACGAATGGTATATGAACGCATACGGGGCTTTGTTGAAACGCTTCGCACGTCGTCGCTCATTTGTCGAATCTACTCGTGTGCTACCTAATGTGAAAATCATGTACTAAGCCAGAAACCTTCCTTGGAGTGTCCACCATATTTCACCCAAGTTTCACCGCTAACGGCCGAATGGTATATGACCTTATACGGGACTTTGTTGAAACGCTTCGCGCTTCGTCCCTCATTTGTTGAATCTACTTGTGCGCTGCTTATTATAAAGTGGATTTACTATGCCAGAAACATTCCATGAAGTGTACACAGCATCTCACCCAAGTTTCATAGCTATCGGACGAACGGTATATGAATGCATACGGGACATGTTTGAAATGCTTCGCGTGTCGTCGCTTATTTGTTGAATATACTATTGTGCGCTACCCACTGTAAAATGTATTTACTAAGTTAAAAACCTTCACGTAAGTGTCCACAACATCTCACCCACGTTTCATCGCTATCGAACTAATGGTATATGAAGACTTTGTTGAAACGCTCCACGCATCGTCGCTCATTTGTTGAATCTACTCGTGTGCTACCTATTGTAAAATGCATTTACTAAGCAAGAAACCTAGCCTGGAGTACACACATCATGTCACCCAAGTTTCGTCGCTATCGGACGAATGGTATATGAACGCACACGGGACTTTGTTAAAAGTCTTCGCGCGTCGTTGCTCATTTGTTGAATCTGCTCGTGCGCTACATATTGGATTTACTAAGCCAGAAACCTTCCCTAAAGGGTACACAATATCTCACCATGTTTCATACCTATCAGACGAATGGTATATGAATGTATACGGGACTTTGTTAAAACGCTTCGTGTGTCGTCGCACATTTGTTGATTCTACTCTTGCGCTACGTATTGTAATATGGATTTACTAAGCCAGAAACCTTCCCTGGAGTGTTCACAACATCTCACCCAAGTTTCATCGCAATCGGATCATTCATTCATTCATTCATTCGTTCGTTCGTTTATTTGCCATTGGGGGTGTGTCCCCCGGTGGCAAATTAGATTTACATAACAAATAAATAACTGTACATAACAATTCACTAACAATTAAACTGGAGTATTTACACAAATAGTCAGTCTTTTCTTAAACACACCTATATGTTTGGGAAAAGGCTCTAAGACTGCGGCAGGTAGAGAGTTGCAATTATCAATGGCACGGTTTACGAAAGAATATTTACCATAATTTGTTCGCTGTGGTCGGCCCTTAACTTTGAAAGGATGATCGCTCCTACCCATGTAAGTAGGCTTTTCCATACGTTTGCTAAGCTCACCCCATGCTGGTTGATTTGTATACGTGTTGTACATAGCGCAGAGTCTAGATTTCATCCTCCTAGCCTCCAGTGATTCCCACCCAAGTTTCTTTAACATACGGCTCACACTGCTCCTGGGATTAAAGTCACTGAGCACAAATCTAGCGGCCTTTCTTTGTACCATTTCCAGCTCATTGATGAGCCCTACTTGATATGGATCCCAAACTACCGAGGCGTATTCCAGAATAGGTCTCACAAGTGACAAATATCCTATTTCTATAGCAGAGATACTACTTCCTTTTAAAACCATCATTACAAAGTGCAGGGATTTGTAAGCTTTAGAAACTACACATCCTATATGACTACTCCATTTCATATCATTTCTTACGTGAACCCCAAATATTTGCAAGAATCTTCTTCTACAAGTATTTCCGAGCCAATGTTATATTGAAAATCTTGCCTTCGCACTTTCCCTATTTTTATTAGACTACATTTTCTTGTGTTTATTTTCATTTTATTTTCAATCGCCCACTTATAGACCAGGTTCAGGTCATCTTGAAGTACTGCATTGTCTTGTGAGTCATGTATCTTTCGATATATTACACAATCATCCGCAAACAATCGACAGTCACTGTGAATCCCATTTGGTAAGTCATTTATAAACGCCAAAAATAACAAAGTTTCTATTACGCTGCCCAGAGGGATACCCGACGTTACGGTAATTTCATCCGAGAATCGGCCTTCAACTTTCACTTTCTGGGAACGACCCGTCAAAAATTCTTGGATCCATAAAATTACTCTTCTATCAATCTTCTTCGAAGCTAATTTATGGAGTAGCATGTCATGCGGCACGATATCAAATGCCTACGCAAAATCTATAACTACGGCGTCGACTGAAACTCCATCGTCTAACGATTCGCTAATATCTTGCAAAAGTGATAGCATCTGACTCTCGCATGAGTAACCTTTCCAAAATCCATGTTGCCTATCATTAAACCATGCTAATGTTTCCCATTGTTCCCTCAAGTAGTAGCAAATGAGATACTCCATCTGTTTACAAACGATGGACGTAAGACTAACTGGCCTGTAGTTGCCCAATTCAAGTCTGCTCCCTCCCTTAAATATTGGGACTACCGTAGCTCTTTTCCTGTCATCCGGGATTTGCGCATTGTTTATGGACACATTAAACATCACCTCTAAGTATCATGCCAAGGCCCTACCTCCTAGTTTAAGTACTTCACTAACAATATTATCAGGACCCTTCGATATATTGTAACGTAATTTTTGTATTAGCTTTACAATTGCTGGCTGGTTTATTTGGAGAAGTGGAGCCCCTGATTCACCGTTTAGGTCAAACACACAGCTATTGGATTTATTGAACACACTACCATAAAAGACATTTAATTCATTAGAAATGGCCTGCTTCTCAGTAATTAATTTACCGTCACCGGACATTATCATCGACAAATTATTTGAAATTCCCTTTCTTCTCCTAACATAACTGTAAAATTGTTTCCACCCATCGCCTCCCGAACCAAGTAAACCTATACTTGTCACTATCATGTCTTTTATTGTATAATTTCCTAATTTTCCGTTTCAGACTCCTGATTTTCCGTGTGTAATACTCAGGATCTGGGGTTTGTTTCAGTAATTTAAATGGAACAAATTTATCAATAGCGCTATTTAACATTTTCAAAAAGTTAGTCCACAGGATATAAATGTGATTTCCTTCCGATGCCCATCCTACAAATAGCTCATTCAAATACCCCTGAAATATGCCCTGATCCGCCCTGCGATACTGGAATATGATATTATTTGCTACATCAGAGTCTAATTTTGTAATGTCACCGTATCTAATATTTAATTCAACCCCAGAATGGTCACTAATTCCTGGTACTTTCAGACAGTTAATATACAGCTCTACAGGCCTTACGAGATAAACATCTAAGGTATTATTGCCTCTAGTAGGGAAGTCAACTACTTGGGAAAATCCCCCCTCCCTTAAGAATTTCTTTGCAGCGCTCTGAGATTGACCACAGCTAGTTGACTCACCAGACCAGTCTACTTTGGGGAGGTTTAAATCTCCGGCAATTATTATGATCTTTTTCATAGCATTACCCGTACAAGTTTTATCATACAGTGTGTCGAGAAGCGAAAAGTTATCTTTCGGTGCTCTATACGCCCCTATCACCTGAAGATGGAATGTATTCCCTTTATCCGAAATTTGTACACATAACATTTCATGATCCGTATCAGCCCACTTTAAGAAACTAGCTATATTTTTGCGCTCACAAATAAATAGCCCACCGCTTCCCCCGATCCCTTCTGTACATTTCGTAGGTCCCTTGAATAATTTAATTACTATTTATATCCTCATATAACCAAGATTCAGTAGCAATGACAATGTCCGGAGAACACGTCTCTACAAGATTCCAAAATTCAATTAATTTATTTCCTAAACTCTGACAATTAACCTGCAGTAATCTTAGAGTCTTACCTCCGCAGCAAATATCCCGAAGTAGCTCCTTCTGTTCCCGTCGGCTGGCAACCTCTGGACCTGCTCCTCCTCACAATGGCCGGCACGAACCGATGACCCTGTCATGTAGGCTCCCTAGGTTGAAAGCGCCTCGTCGATTTAAATGCAGCCCGTCTCGGGCGAAGTCACGGCCACCAATCCAGCAGTCAGCATCTACGTACACTAATCCCAGTTGTACCGACAGTAGTGGCTACGCGGGCTAAAGCGCTGCGTTAGGTCAAGGGGCCAAGCTCTCTGCTGACTCGGTAGACGCGTGGGTTCGAGCCCCACCGTCGGCTGTCCTTGAAATGGTTTTCCGTGGTTTCCCCATTTTCAACACCAGCCAAATGCTGGGACAGTACCTTCTGACAGGCCACGGCCGCTTCCTTCCACATCCTTGCCCAGTTCCATTCATCTTCATCCATTCCATCTCTCATCCCGACGCGTAGGTCGCCCACGGGCGTCGACTAGAAAGACCTGCACTCGGCCTCTCAGGAGGCTACACGAAAAAAAAAATCCCAGTTGTGCACAAACCCAGTTCATGCGGTCATTTACAGTCTTTATTCGCCTTAACGGAACATATCCCCGCCGAACAATGCCACTCATTATAAGTTTTGCATTTCTAAACTTGCTTTTAGCTTTTCTGCCAAGTTCGTAGAGCTCCCCCATGATGTAATCAGCTGTAGCCCTCTTCTTCAAATCGTTCGTCCCAACATGGAGCAACAACACTTTAACTTTGTCACAGTCCTCTACATTTGCTTCTTTCACTTGTTGGACAAGCTGGTCAATTTTAATCCCCGGATAACACCGCACCTTCGCACCTGATTTCCTCGAGATATTCGCACTCCATCGTATCATAGAATCACCCATTATGATAACTTCATCCTCAGTTTGCTCCTGCACGCCCTCTACCACACTGATCCCAGTAGAAAGCTTTAAACAGTACATATTAGTGATCTATTGCTATTATTTCTAGATATTTATAACAGTCATCCGGAGGACCAGTGCGGTAGTCATTGTTCAACTTCTCTCTTTCCTCTCATAACATTAACTTGGTTCATTCGACTTATGCAATGGCATTCAATTTTTTAGCCTACTGTTCGCATTTTGTAAGAATGAGGAAAAAGTAGATTTATGAGATCGATCCGGGAAAATGTGTGTCTGAATGTCTGTCTGTCCTTCTGTCTCTCTGGCTGTGTGTCCCCCCTATCAACTCCTAAACGGCTGTAGCAATCGAACCCAAATTTGGTATGAGTAAAGACCACAATCTGAATATCTCAATGTCATATTTGAAAATGATGTCAGTGCTACCAACTGCTGAAAAATCGCAACTGAAATTTCAGCTCCATGTTGTATATCTTGGAAGGTATGCATGGGAGCTCTACCAAAATTGGCACACATATAGATAATAATATTTCAGTTTAATTTCCAGGAGGCCATACATGACAGTGTTGCCAAAATGATTCTAAGCCTGCTGATAGGTCCAATTTTAAATGCATATCACGTCTACACTATCAATTGGATTTCAACCAAATTTCGTATGTACTATGTTTAGATAGACAGATAAGACTGAGCGTAATCTTAAGAGCCACCAGGGCTGCCAACTGTTAATAAATGCACTCTCTATTGTTTTAATCCAAATACCAATATATAAGAAAGTATGCGAGCCGACAGCTTTAAACTATGCACACGTATAGTACCTGACATTCTAGATTAATTTGGAGTAACTAATGGACCTCAGTATTACCAACATGATTATAAGCCTGCTGATAGGACCAATTGTAAATACATGTAACTTCAATACTATCAATTGGATTTCAACCAAATTTCGTATGTGCTATGTGTACTACAACAGATATGTCTATGCGTATTCTTAAGAGCAACCAGGGCTGCCAACTGTTAATAAATGCTGTCTCTATTTATTTACCCTAATATCAATATAGGCTATCAGAAAGTATTCAAGCCAACAGCTCTGAACTTTGCACACGTTTAGTACCTTACATTCTAGATTAATTTGGAGTAACCAATATACGTCAGTGCTTCCAACATGAATCTAAGCCTGCTGATTGGTCCAATTTTAAAATACATGTAACTTCTATACAAATAAATGGATTTCATCCAAAATTGGCACAACAATAGATCATAATAATTCAGATTATTTCTTACAAACACTTGCATGACATTGTTGCCAACATGATTTTACGCGCGCTGATAGGTCCGATGCCTAACTACATGCAACGTCCATGCTATCCATTGGACTTCAACCAAATTTTGTATTCTGTACCCTAAGAATATATTCAGTCACCAGGGCTGCCAACTGTAGAGCTCTATTAGGCTACATTATGCCAGTTATAGCTTGCCACGGTGGGTGAGTGGATAGCGTATCGGTCTACTAACCCCAAGATTGCAGGTTCGCCCCTGACCGTGGTAAGTGATTTTTGAAAGGCGGCAAAAATACGATACGCATGTCATACGATGTTGGCATGTCAAAGAACCCATTTGATTCAGTAGGCCGAGTTCATAATGGCAAAATTAATCTCGGGAGTTTCCGCCAGCACAAAGTTCCTCATTTCTCTACTAAAAAAGGGCTATTGTGTTCAAGGAGATTAGATATCTAACATCTAACCTCCTTGACTTTCATAGTCAAGGAACTACGAAATTCGACATGCAAGCTACCCTCTGGGTGTCAAATAGCAAAGCTTGCACCAGGCACCCGAGGCCATACGATATTATTATTATTATTATTATGCCAGTTATATTTCGAACTAATTAGAAATTTTGATATTACCAACTCAATTCGTCATTATTGTAATTAGGTCCATATAGCTTAATCATTGGAATGAATCTTACATTTCGAGAAAAGTAGGCTCTTTTAGTTCGTTACGGAACTTTTTGTTAAATACCCCTTAGAATTTCTGCTAAATATCTCCATCAATTGGGATAGATGACGTCGTAGTTCCGCCCTTTAAAACAATTAACATAATATAACTCCATCAATATTTACCAAGAACATTCCCGTTTTCAAATTGCAATTTTAGTTTAATGATAATGATAATAATAATCTGAATCTGTTTTCAACCTATGTCTTTTTTGCATCTTGATATATGATAAAATTGGCCCATTACAAGCCCACTGCTGAGAACCTTTGTTTAAATCTTATCAAACATTTGTGAACATAGAAAGGAGTAAGACAGGCCTTCAAACTCTCTCACATCCTAGTTCTTTCAATTTTAGTGTAAATTCATCAGTGATCAGTGTTTATCACATAGGTGAAGGGGTTTGCCAGTCATCATAGTGGGTAATATTTGATGCATTGTAACTCTATAGGTCTATAGTTCTTGGTGAATAGATGAAGAGATTCTTTCTTCCGCAATTTTAAGAAAATGTAAACTGCGTTGCGTTATTGAAAGGTTATTTAAAAATATTATCTTCAGTATAGTATAGTACAGTATCACTTTTCTGAGAGTTATGTGAAAGAGAGGGCATTATGAAACCAGAGAATACTTGCCAGGATATTGATCTGCAGCCATGAATCTATGAAATTCGGAATCTACACACTGTTAGACGTTGTGAACATTTTGGTTGCAAGTTTTTCTTTTTTTCTTAAGGTTCCCTGTCAGTACAGAGATACTATTACTGCACCTAAAAGCCAGTTTACTTATATTTACCAGGATAGTCTTATGAAGGTATGTGATCTAGCTATGTCACCCAAACAAATACACTGTTCTTCCTCTGTCCTTTTAAAAAGATAATCATGTAATGGAACATGCATGAAATACCTGAAAAACTAATAGCTGTAAACGACACATTCTTCTCTGAGAAATCTATTTGTCATTATCTATAAAATTCATATGACTGTTCAATATGTCTTTATGTTTGGAAAATCCTATCTTGCAGTCTTGTTCTTGGAGTTAACCTATTAAGGATTTGCTGTGCATTGATAACATTCTGATTCTAACTTAAATTTATCTCGCTCTTATTCTGACTATAACTGCTGATTCAATTTACTGCCTGCCACTTTATGCAAAAATATTATTTATATATATTCATTGAGGACAAGCTTGTTATAAGTTAAATTCTTTCTCAAACCTGTGATTTGTAAAATAAATATGATTAAGATTCCCAATATACACATGTACTATCTTTTAAAGATATTGTATGGTAACCTTTAACCAAATTTTTAATAACTTGAATTGGTTTCACACACATACTTGCTCATTTCAAGCATTTTTAATTTTTACCCATTTTTTCACCAAATAGGGTAATTACCGTAAGTTAAATCATTGATCAGGTTACACAGATATAAAGTGAAAACCCTTTGAGAATGAGCAATGTGCTTTACAATATATATTATATACTTACATATCATGTGGATTCCAAAAGAACATTTGTTATGACTTATTTAAATCTTCAAATGCTGAGATTTAGTGCTACTGGCAAAGATATACTGAAATGAAGTGAATGGTGTGGAAATTGGTTTGAAACTATTGCTATTATTTCACTCTGTAATGTGATAACATAAATGCAATTAATATAATTAATACTGTATTTGAGTGTAAAATACAGGGTGTCCTGAGAGTTTTGGTTGAGTGTGGTAAAAATTAAATTGATAATAGAAACCGAATTATTAATTCAATTTTAATATTATTTCCTTATAGTATAATTACCATTTTTAAATATACCTTTAGTTGTCATTTAAGTTTGGAATTAATCAAACTTCTTAGTGTCCTCCTTAAATATTAGAGTAGTTTCGCTACACTGAAAAATGATTTTTGACTTAGCTGAATGTCAGTTGGGATGGATTGCTTCAAAACATTATTGTGTTGGAAGTAATTTTCAGTGTTGCCATAGTAAACAAAATTTATGCTTTTCAGTCGGACAACCCGATTGTACCCGATTGTATTGGGTGTTGTGCCCTAAACCTGAAAAAAATTATATGAGATTAATAAATTCACTTGGATAACCAGTTTCGATCGTCAAGCGATCATCTTCAGTTCCCTTATAGTCAGGCTATTGAATCTATGTCTACATGTATGTGGGTTAATGTATTTACAATAATTATAAATATACGTGGGTATATATATACTGCGTGTCAGGCCCGACGAGAGGGAGGGGCAAGTGGGATTGTAGCCCTGGTGTCCGGATTAGCTGAGGGGTCCGAGGCGGTAAAGGGTCTTAGTGTGGACAACTTTATTTAATTTAATGTCTAAACTATTATTAAATTTTCTCATGACACACTTCGATGTAAACACAGGCAGTGAACAGTATACAAAACATTACAAAGAGAACATAATTATAATTAATTTTATAAATACAGTAGCTATTGTGTGTTTTGTTTTCCGGGGAAATGGTTAAGTTGCCAGAGTCATTCATTCTCAGAAATCTCAGAAAAGACTGGCTCTTTATTTCATAGTGTATATTTCTGAAAGGAGTGTGGGTTACTCTTGTAGAGCCTGAACACGTTCAGATACAAAGAAAACGGTATTTTTAAGGCACTGTGATCAAAATCATAAAGTAAAATAACAACCAATGAGAGACGAAAATAAAGGAGAGTGGCTGAATAACTAAAAAGAAAGTAAATTAATAATCAGTTGGGCAAGATAAACTCCATGAATCGTAAGATGATTGAAGTTTTAAGGGGCAGAACAGCGAGGAGCTGTTTCTAGGGGCGGATGAGCAAGCTTAATACCCTAATTCCAAAATTATGTCCCAGGTTGAATAAAATGGAGGGGCCCGGCGGAAGACCTTGCCTTAGGGTCCGTCATCGTTCTCTACGGTCCTGCTGAGTGTACATATATAAATACCTTAACCCACATATGTGTAGACATAAATTCAATAGCCTGATCGACTGGCTGAGTGGCTCTGCGGTAACGTTCTTGCCTGTTGATCCCAAGGTTGCAGGATTGAATCCTGGCAAAGTCAGCTGGGATTTGTGGGTGCGCAAATGCGGTAGCCGTGTCAGTAGATTTACTGGCACGTTAAGATCCCCTTCCAACACCCCGACGTCTCTAAAAGCCGCAGTAGTTGAAAGGGGCGTAAGACCAGTAACATTATTATTATTATTATTATTATTATTATTATTATTATTATTATTATTATTATTATCATCATCTGTAGGCTGAGTATAAGGGGCCTGGTGATGATCGCTTGACGATCAAAATAGGTTATCCAACAGAATTTAATAATATTAATAAATTTATGCTTTTCAGTCGGACAACACGATTGTACTCAATTGTTATTAACATAAATGTTTACAAAGGGGAATGACCATTTAGGTAGATTTCATTAGAAAGCTAACTATTGCAATGGGTACCATGTTTCGACTTCCGGAAAATTACAACATATCTTTGCGTTTCACATCCCCCAGACCCCAAAACCACCATCAGTTCAAAAGTTTATATATAATTTATGTATGCATATATATCAGTTTCTTGTGGACACGGTAACTGTCGTAATTTTGCTCCAATCACTTTGAATTTTTTACCGAATATGTATACCTATAAAATCTCGGTTGAGTTCGTTACTGGACTAAATCGGTCGAAGGGGGTGAAAATGGGGAGCTTTTTTTCGAAAAAGTGAAATATTGCTATTAATATGTGAAATATCGAATCCGTTCAAAGTTCATACTATGTGTCGGATAAAGCCCAAAAATTTATGTTTGAAGAGTTTTTTTTATGGCACCAACCATTGACCAAAGGGGTGGGAAAAAGTGGGTTTTTCGGGAAACATTAATCATATCTCTCTTAATAGGCACAATATTAAAACCGTACTAAATGGACAATATTCCCCTGATAATTACCTAAAACGTTTGTCTGAAAGAATTTTTGATATGACCCACCATTACGCCAAAGGATGAGAAAAATAATTTCGGAATTATAAGAAAATGCCAAGAGCTATCAGTGGTTGCCATGGCAACACTACTAAATTGATGAGGGATGAGCCATCAGACGTTGCCATGACAACGCACTTGCACGAGATCAGATTTAGATTTCCATCTGACTAAGTGTGAAGCGGCTTCGGTGACGTAACTAGTAGCATGCTGAACTTCTATGCCCAAGGTCGCGGGTTCAAAGCCGGCCCAAGTCGTCAAATTTTCTAAGAGCGCTAAAAATCCCTCAGTATGCTTTTCTTTGGAGGGGAAGTTCCAACGTTCGTTGAGAGTTGCTGGTTGCGGTGGCATCTAGTAGCCAAGTTCACAGCTAGGTGTCGTTGACGGTAGTATCTAATAGCAACTTTAGGAACTACGGCTTGAAATTGACCGTCTGCAGTCCTTACCTGACTTACAGACTAATACAGCCATCACAATTCACACCGTTTATCAGACAGATTCTACACTCACCCAAAGTACACGGGGTTACATGACCGCGTTGTCGCAGCCCCTAAACTGAGGAACCAACCAAAATCTCTGCGGGAGATATAATTTTGCGTGAAGAAGTAACTGACCGTTAGATAGTTACACATCATTGTCGAAACCTTTCATAAGGATAGTGTGACCACAAGTATAAAAATGGACTCCAAATGACAAGAAGGTTACCTTCTCATAAGACAAAAAAATGTTTAAAATATGCATACAATGACGAAAAACAAAGTTAATTAATCTCCAATAATTATAAAATACTTTCTCGCAATAAATGAGGTCTGATCCTTCTACGAAAACCTGCATATTCTGCCTATTTTCGCATATCCCCAAGTTTGTCCGGTGAAATCTACCTCCGCCTTCCGGCGTGCTGAGAGGACTTTTTAAATATTCTCATAATGACCAATCAATATCGATGAATATTAAGCTACCCATATTATTCCATTACCGGTTAGGGTGGCAACGCATAAGACAATGGGGCCATGCCATCTCCGAACTCATATCATGAGTGGATGCGAACCCCACCGTTTGTAAAGAAGAATTTAGTATCAACAGTCTGTTGTTGGCTTACTCAGCATATTATTTTCCACTTTTTTGTTTGCTATACCTTGTCTACTTTATAGTAAGTTGCCATCTGTAACTGACTATCACATTCAGGCCGTGAAAGCCTTAATCAACCCTCTGAAGAATACTCTAATTTTATAAATCATTCTCTCTAAGTTCTTAATATTCAATTGCTAATATTTATATGGATCTAATTAACTATTAATACCAATTTATCTGAATAGAATAGAGCTTTTTATATTTATATGGATCTCATTAATTATTAATACCAATTTATCTAAATAGAATAGAGCTTTTCGGACACCCTGAATTAGTCTTTATATAAATGTACAGTTTGTTTTATCTCAATGGACCAGTCATGTTGAGTGGTAGGCTTTTAACAAGAATGGTTAGATTATTCTCTGGTTACAGGCTGCAATATTTTCCGTGTATGGTAAATGGTAAAGTGGTTATTATGCTTAACCTACATTGCTGTTACAATTCTTACTTCTAAGAATGATTCAAGTGAAAAGGTATAGGCAACATATCTGAAGACGGATACACAAAATCACACATCATTAAGAAATTAGTGATATTTTATTTTCTTTGTTCAAAATCACTAACATCCTCCGTCACAGGCAATTGACTTAAATGTGCTATGTGCCTTTCTTTACATTTTAGTTATTTGGTGCTTCAGAGCAGCTCATCAGACATCTTAAAATATTTAAAAGTACAATGGAGTTTAATCCATCGTTACAATGCAAGAATTCTTGTTCATGTTAGTTTCTTTTGTTGGCAAAGAGTGCAGTATTCCATAAAAAGCATTGCAGTTTTGCCTAATGTCTGATGAGTAGGGCCTACTCAAGGCTTTAATCTGGATGAAGTCAGCAGTGAGAAGTTTTACATTCCCTTGATTCTCTCCATTAGGCCTACTAAGTTTGAACAGGAGTATGAACTGAATGCTATCTAATTCACTAGTTGTAAGTGTAGTCTGTGCATATGTTTGTGCAGGGTGTGATTTGAGGGGAGAAAGGGCAAAGAGTCTCGCCTCTGCTATTTTGAATCATCCCTACTTCTGAGAGGATACATAGGCCCTAATATTTGAGATATTCAACTGATAAATCCACTGATAAATTCACAAATCGCACCCTGGCACAGGCTGAGAATAGAAATGAGGGACTATAGTGTATAACATTTTGAGGATGGATGTACTGCAACTTAATCCTTAAATTATTTAGTATTACAATAAATATTTGCCTAGCCTTGGCATTTCATTCACTCGTTAATCTTAAACTTATCTAAGAAGGCGAATAGCATTTAGATTTTATGCGAAGGACTCCAGTAGGCTATTGGTAATAATACAATAACATATACGGTAATCAAACAAGATGTTCAGTAAAGAACATATAGCCTACTTTCTCCTAAAAGCATGGGAATTGTTATAACTCTTTGTCATTTTCAAGGAGTATAATTGAATGTTGGTTGTAGTAGCTTGTTGAAATAGAACGTGCTATACGGATATTAAACATGAATATGAGGTGCCCTTGGCTAGTGCTACCTCTGCAAAAAAAAAAACACATTCAATTCGGTTTCACCGTGTTTGAATTGATATGGGGAATGGATTTGCACACATACATGGCCGCTATTTGCAAACTATTGGGCTGATGAACTTGAAGTCAGTCATAAGATGCTTTCCACAAAAAGGCATGTTGTTGCAAAATCTGGTAGAGATCAAATTATTAGGATGGTAGTAATTTGATTTAAGCTTTTAACATTTGGGTGACCGTCATTCCGTTTCCGTCAAGATGGCGGCGATATAAAACATGACACTGAGGTGCCCTTTGCTAGTGCTACCTCTGTACCAAATTTCGTTCCATTCGGTTTCACCGTGTTTGAATCGATAGGGGGAATCGATTTGCACACATACTTGGCCACCATCTGCAAACTATTGGGCTGATGATCTTGCAGTTTGGTCAGAATATGATTCCCTCATAAAGATATGTTGCTGCAAAATTTGGTAGAGACTAGATTATTAGGTTGGTCGTAATTACATTTTAGCTTTTAACATTTGGGTGGCCGCGATTACGTTTCCGTCAAGATGGTGGTGATATAAAACATGACACAGGTGCCCTTTGCTAGTGCTACCTCTGTACCAAATTTCGTTCCATTCGGATTCACCGTGTTCGAATTGATAGGGGGAATCGATTTTCACACAAAGATGGCCGCCATCCGCACAATATTAGGCTAATGACCCATTAGTTTGGTCAAAGGATGCTCCCTCCATAAAGGTATGTTGTTGCAAAATTTGGTAGAGATCGGATGATTATGTTAGTCGTAATTTGATTTAAGCTTTGAACATTTGTGTGGCCGCCATTACGTTTCTGTCAAGATGGCGGCGATATAAAACATGACACTGAGGTGCCCTTTGCTAGTGCTACCTCTGTACCAAATTTTGTTCCATTCGGTTTCACCGTGTTTGAATTAATAGGGGGAATCGATGTTGACACAAAGATGGCCGCCATCTGAAAACTATTAGGTTAATGACCTATTAATTTGGCGAAAGGATGCTTCCTCCATAAAGGTATGTTGCAAAATTTGGTAGAGATCGGATGATTAGGTTAGTCGTAATTTGATTTAAGCTTTGAACATTTGTGTGGCCGCCATTACGTTTCCGTCAAGATGGCGGCGTTATAAAACATTACACTGAGGTGCCCTTTGCTAGTACTACCTCTGTACCAAATTTCGTTTCATTCGGTTTCACCGTGTTTGAATTAATAAAGGGAATCGATTTTCACACAAAGATGGCCGCCATCCGCAAACTATTAGGCTGATGACCTATTAGTCTGGTCAAAGGATGCTCCCCCCATAAAGGTATGTTGTTGCAAAATTTGGTAGAGATCGGATGATTAGGTTAGTCGTAATTTGATTTAAGCTTTGAACATTTGTGTGGTCGCCATTACGTTTCCGTCAAGATGGCGGCGATATAAAGCATGTCACTGAGGTGCCCTTTGATAGTGCTACCTCTGTACCAAATTTCGTTCCATTCGGTTTCACCGTGTTCGAATTGATAGGGGGAATCGATTTTCAAACAAAGATGGCCGCCATCCGCACAATATTAGGCTAATTACCCATTAGTTTGGTTAAAGGATGCTCCCTCCATAAAGGTATGTTGTTGCAAAATTTGGTAGAGATCGGATGATTATGTTAGTCGTAATTTGATTTAATCTTTGAACATTTGTGTGGCCACCATTACGTTTCCGTCTAGATGGCGACGATATAAAACATGACACTGAGGTGTCCTTTGCTAGTGCTACCTTTGTACCAAATTTCGTTCAATTCGCGTTCACCGTGTTCGAATTGATGGGGGGGGACAGACATTCAGAGTACACACACACAGACTCACACACACACATACACACACACACACACACACACACACAGACAGACACACTTTTTTTTTGCCCTGTGTTGATCTCATAAGTCTACTTTCATTTTTTGCAAAAATCGAAAGTAGGCTAAAAATTCAAGGGCACTGTTTAACAATGAATTATTTCCTGGATTCAAAATTTATCCATAGAATTCTCTATTACAAAATAGGACAACATTGATTGCACTTATTTTGCAATCACCACAAAACACTGTTCAAGATTTTGTAGGATTTACAGTATTTCATGCATATTGGGCACTGTTTGGTGGTGCACACAGACCCGAGAGTACAGCAAATTGACGAGAATGCCTCAGGTTTGTGGGCACTCGTCTAGCTGTCATTGAGCCGAGGCAAATGACTCGAGTTGGCGCATAATATGATGTACACAGGTTCATTAGGCCTAAGCTCTCTTCAAAATTTGAAGTACTGGTATAGTAGTAAAGATACTTGATGGTCTGCTCATTAGTAGGGCAAGACTCTGAGGGAAGAGGGAGGAGTTGTAGGAGTTATCTGCACGAACGTACGGTATAATATCATGTCTCCAGCACATCTGGCTGCGGCTTCACGAAACAGCGACCGCGGAGAGACCCAATCTTTATGGTTCTGTAGCAGAACCTATGTTTTGAGCACAAATAATATGATACTCCACGGCACGTTGCAGCTATCGATAGTCCAAACAAGCTTGCCACGGTGGGCGTGTGGTTATAGTGTCGGACTACCAACCCCAAGCTTGCAGATTCGCTCCTGGCCATGCTAAGTGATATTTGAAAGGCGACAAAATTCACGATACTCATGTCATACGTTGTTGGCATGTTAAAGAATCCATTTGAATTCAGTAGGCCGTGTTCATAATGGCAAAATTAATCTCGGGATTTTCCGCCAACATGAAGTTCCTCATTTCTCTACTAGAAAGCGGCATAGCATCAAGGAGCTTAGATATCTAACCTCCTTGACTTTCATAACGATCCAAGGAGCATTAAATTCGACATGCAAGCTGCCCTCTGGGTGTCAATTAACAAAGCTTGCATCTGGAACCCGAGGCCATACGATATTATTATTATTATAGTTCTACAGACCAAGAGGGTGTGACTTAAAGCACTAGGGAGTGCTCGGGCCAGTACGTTAAACAACCACTGTGCCGGTATCGCTTAATTTCGAATTAACAAGATTACACTGTAAACGGAAAGTGATTAATGAACAGAGCAGTAAGAAATATTTTAATATTAGTTTAATGCACTAAGTTAATAATTGTTAACTGCGATCATTATGAAAACATACAGCATAAAAAGAAAAATAAGAGAGCAATAATAATAATATTGAAAAAGATGGTATATTGGCTTTCACTGCCAGTGAATTAAAACTCAGCAATTTTTCTAGGTTTGTGCCGTGTCTTGTGTGGGGTTTCACTTAGAACACTAAGCTAGCTCATCAGCGGGCTCTCGGTGTCCCCGCCCGGACCCCCACAGTAGTAGCGAACTGCGCGCTACCTTCCTTTGTATGAAGCGCACCTGCGCCTCTTCACTGCGAGAACTAAAAGCTCAATAATATAGAAAACCAAAATGAAATGGGAACATTTATTAGGAGCTTATTGTTTAGCAAAAGTGATGGTCTCTCATCTGCATTTATGTGAGGCTTTTGTGAAAAATTACAGATTTCACTTTGAAGCTAGTGGAAGGGGTGGAACATAGTGGCGTAACAATTGGCATGACATGCTGACATTTGAACTGAAAAGTCCACCTCTTGATGTAGCGAATAGCGTTTTTGAGCGTCGCCCCCGAGGTCCGGGTTCGATCCCCGACCATGCCAATAAATTCAATTCTGGTCTGAGGGCTGGAACGAGGTACACGCAGACTTGTGAGGCCAAACCTGAGAAGAGGTGGGTTTGATTCCAATCTCAGCCATCCTGGAAATGATTTTCCGTGATTTCCCTCTTCCACTCCAGGCAAATGCCGGGATGGTTCCTAACTTAAGACCACGGCCGTCTATTTTCCAATACGCGTCTGAATCACAAATACACACACTACTACTACCTACCGACAAGCGTAAGCTTGGCAGGAACAACAATTGTAAAAATTGATTTAAATAAACAAACTGTAAACTACAGAAACCACAAAACACCGGTTGTCAGACAAATTCTACACGTGGCTAAATTACTTCAATGTCCAAGCCCCTCAAATGAAACAATAATAATAACAACAATGTTAACTAAAAACATTTTTTGAAACTTAAAGTAAGAAATTTGTTGAAAATCTAAATTCAATGGTAACATTTTTAGGTGCTTCTTGTTCGGCATTTGCATATAGCACATTTGTTTTATAGCTACGTTATGAATGTAAATCGCTAACCTCTCTTCAATAATATGAGATTTACCAAGGACACAATCCCTCATAATCTGATTTATACAGTGCATGTACAGGGAAATCTGCCACTGTCTTCACAAATAAGCACTTCAAATGGCCATACTGGGTTATCTTTATTTACCCCAAGCAAGACCATTACTTGCAGTACAAAGGTTTCAGATCAGGAACACCAGATGACCAGTTAGGAGTTTAATGATTTGTGTGGTACCCCTTAATGCTTTCCTGACCTTCTTGTAGACTTGAATATTATTTCTCTTGTTCAGACTGTTTTTCAAACTCATATCAGTCAGAATATATTCTACCAAAAGTATAAAAGCAAATCAAAGCCAACTCCGTACAAGCCATGGAGGCCCTGGGAGTAGTGAAAGGTAGAGGCTTCCACTCTTTGTGACAACAGATGGGATGGAGTTGTCAGCTCCACGTCCAGTCATATTTGCTACCAGGAATACCCTGGTACTCATTTCTGGTGTAGGCTATGTGAACCCCAGGGATATTTGCGTTTCTGAAAGTGGTAGTTTTGTTTCTAAAATCCGGGTGGGGATCGAACCCACGACCTTTCAGTTAGAAGCTCAGCACCTCTACCGACTGCGCAACGCAGCTCCCTTCTACCAAAATATTATTGAAATTCAGTGACTTTGTTCTATACATTTTTTAAATGAAATCTACTGTTTTTAATATAAGAGCATTAAATAATTGACAGCCCCCTCTTGGCCATCTCACTGCATTGTGTTGTAAAAATGATATTTGGCAGAGTTTCTACCTCTTCTGCCGTTAAACATAAATACCAGGTTTCATACATTTATTTACAGCCATTTCTCGTGATTTTATTACTTAGAAATAGATATAAATATAGATTAATACAGATCTCGGTATCTTATACCAATTCACTGAAGATCTAGTATCAACATTTATTCTTAATCTAGAGATTGAGATATTTATATACAGAATTATAGATAAAATTGTATTTTGCTGAAGGAAAGTGTAACATACTATTTAGATAAGTTCTAAACCAATGTCTTACTTTTCATAAAGTAGGCTATATGGTGCACATGTCAATTCCTCATACTTGTCTTGAAATGATTTGACCTCAGTGTAAACAATATTTATTTTTTTGTGATTTAAAATCCTAGACTTTAATGAAATTTTAGATTATACCTAATACCATTATTGTCATTGAAATTTTTAAGCTCTGTTATTGCTATTCTAATTATTCTCAAATTTTGTGTTGTGGCCTCTTTTGTGTGAAATTTCATTGACTGAAATCATCCAATAAGAGAAAAAATACTTAAATATTTTAATGTAATTTGTTAATGTATCTGCAATTTGGGCATACGTTCTAAACCAATGTCTTACTTTTCATAAAGTAGGCTATATGGTGCACATGTCAATTCCTCATACTTGTCTTGGAATGATTTGACCTCAGTGTAAACAAGTAGCAAGATTTACTACCGTACTAATGCAAATTATTATATAGACCTACTATAATTGAATTGTCATTTCAGAAAATTTGTAGGATAATGATATATATTAAAATGATGACTATTTTCTATTAAGGTACCATAAAGTAAAGAGTCTAAAATTACAACTAAGTTAGGACAGGCTTCAATTATTGGCTGTAGATCATTTTTTATTATAATTATTAGGCTAACTAGATATAAGGCAAAATCTTTTGCATAGAATGTGTTATTCATGATGACAAGGATCATGAACCTTGTAGTTCTAGAAATGAGCTTTCAGGCAGTATTTGGCAATTCATGATTGGTTTTTACTCAATTCTTTAATAACAGGGAGTTTGTCAACCATGGAAAGAACCTGTAATACTGTACCATACTATAAAACTACATGTTGCATGTTGGGTCTTTCCTTCTTTTATTTCATGAATGGTACTGCTAATTCTTGTGCATACCATCAAAAATGAGCATTGCAGCTGAGAGCAGTCTCCATTGAAGATAGTTTTTCACTGGAGTTCTGAGAGTGTAAAACTTTTATTTACCGTATTATTCAACTTCAGAAAGTGAAATGTCATAAATGTTTCTTCCTCTTCCTCTACCTGCTCAATCCTATAATATTAGATAAGTCTTTAATATTATTTTGTGAAGAACTAGGCCTAATTTATGGTAATTTAAATATAACAAGGAATGCTTAAGTAAAAAATAAAATAGAAAGATTGTCAGTTGAGGCTAATCCATTGCATTTGTCATTAAAACTGCTACGATAAAAAAATCTTTTTTTTTGCATCTTCACAAAAAGATCCTTAGAATAGGTTTCAGAAAGTGTGGTAATTGCCAGTACGGTTACATACTGATTATAAACTTATCTCTGCATGTTTAATTTCAAGTTGTGATCATCTGCCAGTAGCACTAACTGCAGTATTTGTAATTGTACCAAAGTTATAGCAATATCTTAATAATAAATAATATTCTTCACACGAGCATTTATATATATTTTTTATAGTATTGCATCAGGGGTGGCCAGTTTGAAAGGCTTTCAGAGTCATATATGGTTTATAAAGGAATATATTAGTGAGCTACACAGTACTGTATACAGGTAGTTAGCTGATATTATTATTGTTGGAAGATAGCCTACCGGTTTTATTATTATTATTATTATTATTATTATTATTATTATTATTATTAAAAGGATATCCCTTTCTTGTTGCAGCCATTTAAAATAAATGTTAATAATAATATTTTTTTACAAAGGAATCAACTGACAGTATTATTTAAGCCTTCAGGATTCAAATTTAGATGCTATCAATGTCTATGTCCTTGTACATGAACGCATTACCCAGCTATGAAAATATTTGATGAGTTAGGAATCTAGTAAGTGATAGCATTTGGATTGAAGTCCCAAATACAGTAGATCCATTATTTTCAGTTTGTTCCTTTGTAGCTAACCTCTAAATCTTGGGTCATGTAAAACTTCAAACTTGCTAACCTCCATATCTATTTCTACATTGGAGTACAGTGAGCCAAGCAACTAGTGCAGCTCAGTGAGCACTAGCATTGTGATGGAGAAGTAATGCCCTTAATGAGGTGATGTAAGACATGCAACAGTATTACCTATCTGTCTAGATTTAAGTAGAAGAGTTCAAATTATATGATCAGGAGAGGTGTTAAAAGCAATAAACCAAGATTGTGATTCACACACGGTTTTAGGCGAGTTACTGAGTCCATGGTTGACATGATGCTTACTGCTGTACAATAGGCTGATTATTGATTGACCATGATAAAGAATAATATTGATAATAAAGCTTTGTATTCCTATTGCAAATCAAATGTCAGTACCATTTTCAGGTTTTTAAATTACTGCTTTCATAAGACATAGGCCTACTTTATCTAATGTATAAAATCGTGCTTTTTGCTACATTGTTTCTGTATTTGTCTTTTGAACATTATGTTAATGATGGAGTTATTTCCTTCTGTTTTATAAAATTGCAGTATTCTTTATATTGCTATTTATTATTTAATTTATATATCTCTTAAGAGCACACAATTGCTTGTTGCCCATGAGCTGCACTGAATTAGTACAAGAGCTGCACAATGACCACCCCTGAATTTATAACTGGAAATGAAAAGATTGCGAGTGTGAATATATTCTTCAAGTATATGAAACATATTGCTCAGTCTTAGGTGTTTCTAATATTTTATTGCTAAACTCAGCAATGTCATATTGTTCAGCTTAAAATAAATTTCCTTTATGAGGATTTAACCATTGCTATGAAGCTTAGAACGTTAAGTAGAAATTATGTAAGAATTATAAGTAAATAATATTTGTAAGGAAATTAAAATATATCTTAGTGATGACTCAGTTATAAATCAACTATGAAAAGCTTGGACTGACCAATCTTATGCTGATGTGGATTTCCACTGTTGAATATTTTCTACATTCCTGGATAAAATGTTGCATATTGTGATTTTTCTTGATTTAATTTTCTATGAGGTTGGTTGATGGTTTAATTCCTCTCCAATTCAGATATACGGATTTAATGGAAACTTAATCACATTTATTTCAGCATGTGTGGTTCAGTGATGTTTCTGTCAGGCATTTCTTCAATAAGATTCCTTGTATTGGTAGAATAGTCCATCTTAATTGTAGTATCTTTGGGTGAGATTGGAAAAATTCTTGATAGTAATGTTTGTAGTTGGTTATTGTAAAAGAACCTTCAAAAGAAAGTTTTAATTCATGGTCATGTTACTTTGTGGATGTATGTTATTCGACAGAAATTCTGATAACTTCCTTGTCCATTCACAGCATTGAGGTGGAAAATTTGGCATGGTACTTACAATTTATTAGTATACAAATTATACAATTAAGTTATATAAGAGCCAGTACAGTTTTATTCCTAGCTATACACTTATGAGCTCTGCCTTCAGCACAAACATTTCATTATTAACTGACATTCCATGTATTATTTCTTTGTCTGAATGGAAGTTGTATCTAGGTGACTTAAATATGAAGAAAATAAAAGTAAGAAACTAAAGAATTCTACTGATTTAATTAAGCAACTCTTGCCTTTGAACGATTTCATTTTATTTGTTGAAATAATTATTGATTTTGAATTCTAACTCAACTATCGATTGAAAAAGATTTAAATTCAAACCGTAATACAGTACTAGTGTTTATAACATGTACCGGTAGGCCTAATTTTGGACAGTTTAATGTGCTCAGTGCTTCTAAGTGATTATAAAAGATTATGCAAACACATGAGACCAGTCATTACACTTTCATTTCATTTCATTTAACGATCATTTACTTAGATTCAATTCTATATTAGATCGAACCTAGATAATGCTACGACTGAGCACTTGCTTTGTGATATCCTGTAATGGTTATAGAGATGGAATGACATTTAATTAAAATATTCGTGACCATTTAGGAGTATGCTCATTTTGTGAGGCTGCTGAATTATATTGTTTTGGAGATTGTTTTATATTGACTTTCAACTGCCAATAAATGCTTATGGGCAAGGAAGTAGGCTACTAGTATGAACAATCAATTTCACTGTTTTAAAACATTATGGAACACAAATCTAATGGAACTGCTTGTTCTATATGTGATTAAATACTACTATTTTGAAGGTTATCTTTACTTTCCAACTTAATAAGAATATTTATATTATGGAACTTGCGGGGTAATGTAGCTAAATTGAGGAGGACAACCAGGCCTCATATTGTCCCATGTAGCCCCTTCCCTTATATAGTGATGTATAGAGCGCCTGTGAGTGTTGGCTTTGTGGGCCGCATTGCAGGCGAGCCTAAGTCTACCGGGCTCCCCCTTCAACTTGCGGCGTGGTTCCCGTGGTAGCCACCAGTTCACCCTCCGTAACGGGCGTGGGCGGTTTGTGGGCCCCCCAGGTGGAGACCGCAAGCCTCTAGTTCTCTCCACTTATCTTGATGCCCAAGTAAGAATCATGTATAGAGAAAGCATTATCGTGTCTTTTATCTTCTACAATTGTTTTTAATTTTTACATTTTTGTATGAATTCTTACACAGTAGAATGCTGTTAAAGTTCATACAACATAAATGGTTGTTGTTCATTTATTCATAATTTACTTCCTTGTTAATTGATCTATTTAATCAATCATCCATTGTTTATATCAATATGATTAATTACATACATTTTGATACTTTACATTCATTGGACTTTGTAATAACTTCATATATTTAGCAAAAATGCATACCAGAAATATGTATTTTTAAATATGTTTTTAGAAAGTCCATTGTATTATTTTTCTTTAGAAATATGCATAATTAAAACAGTGCATATTCTTTCTATAATATATTTTATGCAAATTCTGAAATCTATTAATGCACTTGCTCTGTTTTATTTATTTTTCTTTGCTCTCTTTTTGCATGTTATAACATTATTGCAAATGCTGTGTTATATTTTCTTGAGCAGCAAGCTAGTAATATTTAAAAATTTAGCCATCTTTAGACCTGTAAGCTTTTTCTACTATCTCTTCTTATGTTGCTCTGTCTAGGAACATCTGCCGTATGCGGACGACTCAAACGCCGTGACACCAATGTCAGAAGAGAATGGAGCGATAGTAGTGCCTGTTTACTATGCCAGCCTGGGATCCAGGCATTCTTCGTATACATCCCATGCATCAAGAATATCTTACACGTCGCATGGAGATCTTCTTGGTGCAGGTGGAAAGCCAGTCACCAAAGAGAGCCGGTTGCGATCTCGATCGGGTAGAAATCCACCACAAGCTCCCAATTCGGCTCCCTATATGTCGGACACTAACAATAAGCATCCTTTTGTAAGTATTGGGATTGAGATTAATTATCGAGTGATATTTTTCAGTGTCCATATTATGCTACTAATCTAAATAATTTACTTGTATTTTCTAAGAGATAATACTGTATTCTTTTTTTTCCAATTTGAACCTAAAAGTTGTTTATCTTAGTTTCGATAAATTGAGTACAATGGTATACTTTCACAAATTACCAAGGTTATTTAGATGCAAAGAATACTATTTTATCTTTACTACTTTCTTCTTCTTTTGGGTACGTTGAATCAATCATTTCTCTGTGAGTTCTTCTTTCCTTTCTATTCATTCTTTCAGATCTTCTTTTCCTCTCTTCTTCCGAGATGATGGGTTTGGATATTAGATTTGTCGTGGAACATTATATTTTCGTATTTAATAGTTATATTAGCTTTTCGATTGTGTAGGGAATTTTCTGTAATTTATAATTCTGCTAGGTCTTCTTCAGTTTCTTTACACCTTGTGGATTTTGGTTTCCGGTTACGGAAGAAATCAAAGATTTGTTTGGTTAATCTATTACAGTTCATTCTGTGAAGATGACCATAAAACATTATCCTCCATTTTCGCAAAGCATCTGAGAGTTTTTCATTTTCTTGTAGAGATGTATATTATCTTATTATCCTGAAAATTTGGTCCTATTATTTTTCTTAAATGTTCATTTCCTTTAATTCGAGTTTCTCCATCTGTCCTTTGAAACTCATGTTTAGGGTTTCTGCTGTGTACAGTGCTTCTGGTTTAATCACTGTCTTATAATGTTTAGATTTGGACCCCCATGAAAGGGATTTGTCGTTGTATGTATCTTTTGTTATTTGGAAGGCCATTTCAAGTCTTCTTTTTTTTTCCTGGATTTCATTGCTTTGTATTTCCCAGAATTCCAACAAGTCCATTCTCCGAGATATTTTAATTCTTTTACTATTTCAATCTTTTGTTCTTGGACTTTGAGATATTTACGCGGGTGTTTGTTGTTTGTCATGATTTTGTTTTATTCGAAGGAGATTTGAAGACCTATTTTACCTGCTTGTTTCCAATGTTCAAGGATTTGCTCCCTTGCTTCCTCCATTGTTTCAGCAAACAAGGTCATATCATCTGCAAAAGCAATGCAATTGATTTTGAGGTTTTTCTTTTTGCAACCCAGTCTTATTACAGTCTTTGTATTGGTGTTCCATTCTCTGACCAATTTATCAAGCGTGCAGTTGAACAATAACGGTGAGAGCCCATCACCCTGTCGCAGTCCCGTTCTTATTTTGAAGAGATCTGATAGTTCACCCATGAATTTAACTTTCGAAAACGTATTATTGTGATAGCCGCTTTTATGATATTAGTTGTTTTCTTATTCAAACCCATTTCCTCCAGGACTGTATTATAACTTTATATGATATGGAACGGTAAATCAATGGGAAATGCACGCACCTGTTATTGAATAAAATAATAGCAACCTTTAATCGAACTTGACTTATTAGCAACATGTATAATTATAATGGAGATTGATTGTAACACATAACAAAAGAGTAAGTAATTATAAGTACACGCAAAACCAAAGAACATATCTCAGTATCAATGTCCCAGCGATACCAACTCCACCTACATCAATATTATGAAACCATTGATGGTCATGACATTCACTCCCACTTACATAGAAAACACAACAGACTGAATGTTTACATCACATAATCCTTAAACCAGATGGGTGGACGTCTGGTTCTCTGTGATGGACCCCGTGGAGGGTCCGGTGTTACTTCAGGGACTGGTTGAGGATTCTTATCATTCAGATGTTCTGCTTCAGGTTGATTTATCACTGAAGGGGATCCTTGGGATGCTGAATGACTGACTGGGACCAAACGTTACAGTCTTTTTAGTTTTGGGAACCAGTGTTGTCCTCAGTTGGTTCACATGTCTTTTTAATGTTCTTCCTGAGTCCAATACGACCAGGTAATGGAGTTCACCAAGTTTTTTCTGAACTTCCCCAAGCTGCCAAACATATTTGTTGTTGATGAAAAATCGGGCTTGTATTCTCTCCCCCGCTTGAAACGAACGTGCTGGTTTATCAGCAAGTTTTGATGCTTGAGGTCGATATGGAAAAATTGCATTCAAGCGGATCCGTAGCTTCCGGTGCAAATACAACTCAGCTGGTGAGTAACCACAAGCAAGTGGTGTTGCACGGTAACGGAACAGAATGTTCTGTAGCTTATCCTGGATTGATGCACGGTCGTTCGAAACAGCTTTCAACCTGTGCTTCATGGTCAGTACATTGCGTTCTGCAAGGCCGTTTGTAGCTGGATGTCCTGGTGCAATGAACTTTTGAAATATTCCATTGACTGTACAATAAGTATGGAATTCCTCGCTCTGGAAAATTGAGGCGTTGTCTGAGACAATAACTTGCTGGTATCCATGTGCGGCAAAATAGTTTCCAGCAGAGAAATTGTTGTAGATGTAGTGGGTGCGTTTTTGGCAATCTTAACATCAGCCCACTTATACTTTGCATCCACACACAACAGAAAATAGGAGTCTTCATATGGGCCTGCATAATCGATATGAATCGATATGGATGTACAGGAACTTGAGGAGGATTCGATTCAGTTAGGGCACAGTTTTCACATCCCATGACCAATCTCTCAATGTCACGATCAATGCCGGGCCAATAGACATACCGGCGAGCAAGCTGTTTCAGTTTGGTAATGCCTAGATGTGTTTCATGAAGTTCATTAAGTAAGCTGGAACGCAGGGTGCCTGGGATCACAACCCTGTCCTTTCGAAAAAATATACCATCTAGCAATGTAAATTCAGAGTCTTCTGCTTTGTTACCAAGATTGTGAAGAATTTTGCTGAGTTCTGGATCATTCTGGGTTTCTTCTTTGATTGTCGAAGATATTATTTTGTCACTTGAAATCTGGAATATCACTTGAGCGTATAGCTGATTTACTTCCTCACCAAGAAGCTCATCAACTGAAGTTCTGGATTTCTGAATTGGGGCTCGGGACAAACAATCGACGTTCTGGTTTTCTTTTCCTCTTTTAAATTGTACAGCGTAATCAAATCCAGAAAGAAAAGAAGCGTATCTGAGCAGGCGGGCAGATGTCACCTGTGGTAATGCCCAATGGTTGTGAAAAATCCCGGATAATGGCTCGTTGTCGGTTATTAGCAAGACATGTTTGCCAATCAGATAGTTGTAGAAATGGGTCACACCAAATACGATGGCAAGTGCTTCACGGTATAGCTGAATGTAATTTCTTTCTGAGACAGTGAGTGAGCGCGAAGCATAGCATATGGGTTTTTCAACTCCCCCAATAGTACGGCTCAATACAGCAGCTATTGCTGTTGGGCTTGCGTCAGTTGTCAAAACAAGAGGTAAACTGGTATCAAACGGCGTAAGTGTTCTCTCACTGCAAAGTTCAGCTGTTAACTTCCGAAATGCTGACTCGCAATTTGATGTCCATGCCCAACGTTCACCTTTCCGTAACAGACATCGAAGAGGATAGGAAATAGTCGAAAAATCTGGGATGAATCGGGAATAATAGGTAACAAGTCCCAGAAATCTTCTAACTTCATCAACATTAGTTGGACGTCTCATGTCTTGGATGGCGCGGACTTTCACTGGAGATTTGTTGATCTTGTTATATTCCACAGTGTAACCAAGATATTCGATTTTCTCTTGAAAGAATGAGCATTTTCCTCTGTTGACATGAATATCATAATTTAACAGTAATTGTAGGCAGGATTGTAAATTTTGTATGCATTCTTCCCTCGTAGCTCCGTGAACGATTATGTTATCGAAGTAAGATTCGTTTTTGGGGAGGCCCTTCAGGATTTGTGAAAGAATTCTGTTGAATTCGGATGGAGACGTCTTTATTCCAAAACTGAGACGATGCATTCGATAGGTGCCGCGGTGAGTTGAGATTGTCTGGATTATACTGCTCTCCTCATCAACTTTGATATGTAGGTAAGCCTTGAACATGTCAAGCTTACAGAAGTACCTTGAACCACGGAGGCTATGGAGGATCTCATCAATGCGCCGTATGGGGTGATTTGCCTGTACTAACATTCCATTTACCCCACATTTGTAATTGACGCACAACCGAACTCCACCGTCTGGTTTTGGAATTACCACTAAAGGTGAACCCCTGTCACTAATGGCTACAGGAGAAATGATGCCATCTGCTTCCAGCAAATCCAACTCTTTATCTACGCGTTCCCGCAGTGCAAATGGAACGTCACCTTCCTTAGTAAAGACAGGTGTATCTCCCTTACGAAGCTGGAGAGTGACTTTGAGTTCTGGGACTCATCCTACATTTTCCTGGAAGATTGGGGCGAAGTTGCTAAAAATGTCTTCAATTGAGTTCACAGAATGAAGGTGAGACTCTGAATGGGAGTTGTTCATTCCTGCATCAATATGTTGAAGATCAATACCTAAACCTCTTATCCATTGTCGGCCTAGAAGAGCCTCATGCCGTCTGGTACAATATGTAATTCGCCAAGTATTTCTCTCCCGTTGTACGCAACGTTGAAAGAAATCTTTCCTTTTGGTTCAATTATGTTGCCCGAATAAGATCGGAATGCAATATTTGCAATTGCGATAGGCACATCCAGATTTAGGCAATGGAAATCATTTTCGGCCAGCAAGGAAAATTTAGCACCGGAATCAACCTCGAAACGTTGAGATTTTCCATTTAGTGTGACAAAGATGAGGTATTTATCAGTCAGATGCCATTTCGAACAAATCGACAACGTCGCGTTGCTGTAGAACAGCTCCCACTTGGTTGATGCCATAGACATGATCAGAATTACTAACGAGGTTATCAGACACAGCATGGAGTGATGATGGAGAACTGGAACCACTTGATCTGTTACGTGAGGCTGCCAACAAGGTTGAAATACATACGTTTGCAACATGAGCGTATTTTCCGCAAGCTTCACATTTAAGTTTGTTCCTATCAACGCGACAACTGTTTATTCTGTGATTGTCTTTCCCACATCTTATACAGAGATTTTCTATGCCTAGAGCCTTGTAATCAGGTCTCCCTCTGAAACGCTGCCTTGATGAGGTGGAGATTCTATTAATATCATCTGTGCTGAAACTTGAATGACTAGGGCTGGAGCTTTTTGCTAATTCTTTACTCTCAATTTTCGATGCTTCAAGAGCAATAGCTTTTGTCAAAATGTCTTCGAATGAAGTAGTACTAGATTGCAAAATGTGTTCACGTAGCCAGTCATCACGCAGGCCATGAATAAACTGAGCTCTGAGAAAAACGTCAGCAATGGAAACTGATTTGTCACACTCACATTTAACAGTAAACTCGCATTCAATAAGGTCACGTTGGAGTGCATCAACATATTCAGCAATGGTCTGTCCTTGTATCTGGTAAATGTTCAAAAAATAATGCTGGGAAACAACTGCACTTTACTTAGGAATGAGCATCTGTTTAAATGCTTTTATTAATTCGTTATAGTTTAGATTTTTTACCGGTTTATCGGGACCAAGAAATGCTGCTAAACTGTTATAATGTGTTGAACCAATAGATACACATAGAAGCTGAGCTATTTTCCCGTGGTCTGTGATGCCCTTCATGTTATAATAATTCTCAAACCACTCTAAGTAACACGTGAACATTTCCCTGCTGGGATCGAAATTCTCAAATGGTGTCATGCTGGAGAAACTTACGGGAATCTCCGAGCGAAAATGAGATACAAGCTGGGTCAGTAACGTTTGCTGTTGTACATGCAATGCATCCAGAAGTTGTTTGAACTGTTCGGTATCCATTTTCTCTTCTTGATAATTTGTTTTTCACTCGTCGCCAACTATTATAACTTTATATGATATGGAACGGTAAATCAATGGGAAATGCACGCACCTGTTGTAGAATAAAATAATAGCAACCTTTAATCGAACTTGACTTATTAGCAACATGTATAATTATAATGGAGATTGATTGTAACACATAACAAAAGAGTAAGTAATTATAAGTACACGCAAAACCAAAGAACATATCTCAGTCTCAATGTCCAAGCGACACCAACTCCACCTACATCAATATTATGAAACCATTGATGGTCATGACAGACTGATAAAAGGGATTCTCTATCAATCGAATCATAAGCCTTTTTAAAATCAATGAAGGATATTACGTACGTCTTTGCCCTTGAATTTTGGTATGCCATAATATTTCTGAGGTTTAGTAGCCTATTTGTTCAGAACATGACCTACCCTTTCTAAAACCTCCCTGGTATTCACCAAGTTGTGGGTCCAATTTTGGTTCTGCTCTGCTTAAAAGGACTTTAGAAGAAACTTGTATGTTACATCCAGCAACGATATTTCTCTATAATTGTTTGGGTCTGTTTTCAAGCCTTTCTTGTAAATATGGTGGATGAGAGCTGTTTTCAACTCTAAGGGGATCTCTTTTTCTTTCCAGATTTTATCGAAAACTTCTTATTTTATGTATTTATTTTATTTTTTCAAACGTGCACAACAAACAACCATTGTTCAGAAGTCGAATAATGTTTCATTTTTCTACAGCCTGCTAAATCAATACATTTTTGTTTCTTTTACTGTATACAGTATATAAAGGCCAGGGAACATAACTTGGATGTTATCTATTGTATATAACTTCTTCTCCAATTGATATGACTAAACATTGCCTGGGAACAATGCAATTAAACTAAGCTTTAAGTGAAGTTGCCAAGCAAAGAGCAAATGACTGAACACGGTTGCTCAATTTGATAGAGCAGTTCCAGGTTCGAGTCCTGGCCATTTTAAATCCCGGTCAGAATCTTTGCGACTAGAAATTTTTGTACAAAACACGACCTAATTTAAAAAAAATAGCATTGGGTATAAACGAAGATTTATTCACTGTAATAGGTACTACTGACACAAGGTGATATTACAGTATTATGAGCTGCTTACAGTTTAAGTCAGTTGGCACCCATTGTCCTTGTAGCAGCCAAATGCAGCATCACAGTGCAAATCCAATAGAGCCCACTTTTCTCTCCTGTCTTCTTCTTCTTCTTCTCCTTCTTTATGTGCCGTCTCCGCGTCGAAGATTGGCGATCATCATTGCAATCCTTTCTCTCGAGGTTGCCGTTCGAAACAGAGATGCTGAGTCAAGTTCAAACCACTCCCACAAATTCTTGAGTCAGGAGATCCTCCTCTTCCCTGGTCTGCGCCGTCCTTCAATCTTGCCTTCCATGATTAGCTGCTAGAGTCGCTACTTGTTATTTCGAATCACGTGGCCAAAGTATTGTAGCTTCTGTCGCTTGATGTTCGCTCGTTGATTCCAGTAGAGATTGAAATTATTCGTACGTCACTCTTGGCAATTCCCACTCGTTGAAGGAGTTCTAGCATTTTAGTGTGCTGTATTCGGTCGAATGCCTTCTCATAATCAACGAAGAACAAAAATACATCCTTGTTCAAATCCTGACAGCGCTGCACAAGGACTTGTAACGAGAACAAGGCATCCCTGATGCCAAATCCACCCCGGAATCCGAATTGTGTGTCCGACATAAATTCTTCGCTCTTTCTGAAGATTCTTTCATGAATTATTTTCACAAACAGCTTGAGGATGTGACTCATCAAGCTAACAGTTCGCTGTTCTTCACAGTGCCTTGCATTAGACTTCTTTGGTAGTGGAATGAAAGTAGACTTGAGCCAGTGTTCAGGGATCATGCCTGTCTGGTAGATCTTATTGAAGATGGATGTGAGAACATTTATGTTTTCATCGCCCAGAACCTTTAGTATCTCGGCATGAACATCGTCTGATCCAGGAGCTTTGCCAGACTTCATCTCACAAATAACCTTCACCACCTCATCTCTTAGGATACTTGGTCCAATTCCGTCTGATCAATGCCGTGATCTGCAACTCGGTCTTCATCGAAGAGCTTGTGCACATACCGTTCCCATATCTTGATCTTGTCGCATGTCGTGGCAACCAAGTTATTTTCATCGTCCATTAACACCCCGATGATTTGGCTAAGCTGTCTCCCAATCAGTTCATTAATCATTTTGTGCAGGTGAAATGTGTCGTGTTTATTCTGAAGCTCTTCTATTTCACGGCACTTGATCACCAACCATTTCTCCTTGGCTTTTCAAATCTCAGTTCGAATCAACCTCTGTATAGCATCGTATCCCTGTTGATCTTTTCCTTTGCATTCTCGTCTTTTATCCATTAGCTCAAGAACGTCCGTTGTCATCCAGGTTTTGTGTTGCTTCCTTTTATCAAGCTTCAGATGTTTCTGTCCCACTGAAGTAAGCACAGTATTTACCTGCTTCCATTGGACATTTACGTCCAGGCCGATAACCTAGATGTTAGGCCCCTTAAAACAACAATTATCATCATCACATTTACGTCAGCACAGTCCTCTATGTTACCGAGTCCTGAGATCAGTTCTTGTTGGACAGACTCTCGAATAGCATCCTGCTTTAGCACAGTCACGACAATCTTGGATTTGACAGGTACCGGTAATTTCTGCATCGAACGTAACCTGACATTCAACTTTCCAACCAGATGGTCCGATGAGACGTCTGAACCTGGGTAGGTTTTAACTGTCGGAATACTAATCTTGAACCATCTGTTCACCAAAATATAATCAATTTGATTACGGACAATATTTTGAGCATCATCCTGTGGCGACTTCCAGGTATAGAGCCTCCGAGGTGGAAATTTGAAGAAGGTGTTCATGTCAACAAATTCCTCCTCTTGACAGATTTGTAGACTACCAATCGATCACCTCGTTCGTTTCGAAGTCCAAGACCGAACGGTCCTACAAATCTATCTACTCTACCTTGACCTATTTTAGCGTTGAAGTATCCCTTTGTGATGTTGACCGCGTGAGCCTTAGTCAAATTCAAGAAGAGAACTTACACAAATTTGGTCGCGATTGCAAGTCTCTGGGTGCGCTCTAGCGGCAAGGAGAGAGAATGTTGGAGCTGCGAGAGGAGTGAGAGAGCCCAATACCACCAGCCACCACTGTTCTTGCATGATTTCAAGATTAACATTTTACTAAAGTGTCAAGAATTTATACGGTAGAAGGTACATACATTCATGAGATGCATGAGTCATCAACCCTTGTACAGTTGTTCAATGTTTGGTTGTTGGATCAACACATATATCAAGCCTTTGGCAGTGAGAGTAGACCAACTTTACCATTCCAATGACTCATGAAAACCCTTTCTCACAGAGATACGCAGTCACACGGTGATCTCTGTTCTCTGGAATTCCCTCTATAGAAAATTATTCTGCAATGATGTTTGTCCTGTGATTAATTTATCAAAATTCTGTTCAACCTGTCATTGTAATTTGAATATTTAACTTACTTCATTTATTCTTTTCTGTTTTTCTGATGTTAACTTTATTACTATTTTCTTTCTCCATATAGTATATTCACAAATGTTTTCTAATCAAACATTATACATAGGCTATACACATTTTTTTAAAGGTTGTTACTGATAATACTCTTTAATTTTCATATAATCATATTAATTCAGTTTAATACTGTATATCATTCCGGCACTTCATTTTAGGTTTCAAAAAAGTACATGCACTGTTGCAAATTTGAGAATTCCAAAAATTGTAAATGCGAATTGTGTTCATTTCTTATCTATTTAACATCTATACCACAGTGAATGGAACTGGATAATAATGACTAAAAGAGAACTAAAATAGAATAGTAGCACTGTAAATGGATATTATTGTTTAAGCAAATTTTCACAAATTTGTTATCCATTTGAATCTGTTTTTTTTAAGGATACTTCTTTGGATAGTGAGGATGGTGCCACTAAAGGAAAACACCAAAGCAACCCCTTCATCGAACCAACACAGCACCAAACAGTTGTTGATATGAAGGGTAAGTTGGTAATATTTTCTTACATCTTATGTATTCTTTCAAAAGATTCAATATGCAGTGAATGTTTAGTCCGATTTCATGAGACTGTATTCTCGATTACCTTTTACAAATACAGAAGTGAAATTCAGATTTGATACTAGACAGCATTATGTCCCATTTAATGAGATAAAGCTTTGAGTTTTGTTTGGTCTGTGATTTTATCAGCTTTAGTAAGGGAAGACTTTAAGTTTAATAATCATAAATTTATAATGCGATTGTTATAAAAACTTCCTTAACAAATCTTAAAATTCACTGAAATGCCTCTACTGTATGCAGAATATATTACTGTATCCCCACCTGATGGCATGGACTTTCTTCATAGACCGATCAGGGGTTTTGTAAGATTCTTAATCGTGTGGCCTCCTGAGAGGCTGAGTGCAGGTCTAAGTAGTCGACGCCCATGGGTGGCCTGCGCGTCGGGTTGAGAGATAGAATGGATGAAGATGAATGAAATTGGGCAAGGATGTGGAAGGAAGCGGCCGTGGTCTGTCAGAAGGTACCGTCCCAGCATTCGTCAGGTGTTGAAAATGGGAAACTACGGAAAACCATTCCAAGGACGGCCGACGGTAGGGCTCGAACCCACGCGTCTACCGAGTTAGCAGAGAGCTAGGTCCCATGACCTAACGCTGCCCTTTAGCCAGCGTAGCCACTGCTGTCGGTATTTTGTAAGATTATGCACTAGGATGGTCATCTTGTAATTACCGATAGCTTCCGATAGGGTTTACAGAGGAGTCTCTACAAGGAAATGGGAGAAGGACGTGATTCCAGGATTCAGGGAATACTCGCAATGTAAGAGTTGGAAAGTTTAACGCCCAGTTTATTCAGTGTGTGAGTAAAGGACCCACCACCGTTCCCTCAAGGATTAAGATGGATTATAATTTAATCCAGAAGTAAAATCAAAATACGGGTTCTCAACTGTTGCCTCAGCTTTGCTATCTATGGTGCTCCCAAGCTTCGAGCCCCTTGGTCAACGAGCGTCCGATGACTCAGTCTGATCTCCCGATCGGCAGGCAATCGACCTCGGTGATTGTCAGGTCTTTGCAGTGCTTGACTGACCCCGTGACCTGAGCCTGCAGCTTTTTATAGTAAGGAAGCGAGTTTGTTGCTGATCAGGTTGAACTGGTGTTGAATGTCCGATACGGTTTCGCTTTGAACCGACATCGGTCATAATATTAAAAAGATACACCTCAACTTTGAGAAAAACAGCCTCACGTTTAGAGAATGAAAGTATTGTTTTATACCCACCTGATGGCACGGACTTACGCCACAGGCTGATCAGGGGTTTGCAAGATTTTGTACCAGAGACTAACGTGTCCTTACCGATAGCTTCTGATCGGACTCTGCTATACAAGGAGAGGAATAAGAGTGGGACGTGATTCGGGGATTCCGGGAATATTCCCCAGTGAAAGAGTTGGAAAGTTAACGCCCAGTTTATTTAGTAGGCCTGTGGGAGTAAAGGAACCACCACTGTGGGCACAAGGGAAATATGTTAGTTAGTTAGTTATTGTTGTTTTAAGGGGCGGAACTACGAGGTCATGAATTTCAACTTAATCCTGAAGTAAAATCGAAGAAACCTGAGTTGAGAGCAGATAGAGCACTCAATGAAAGAACTGGGAAGTTCAAGGTGATATTTGTAAACCATTAATTATTAGGTATTATGATTTGTAATTGAATTTAATAAATAAACTTTAATCAGCTTTTTATGTATCATATTTTGAACAATGCCTGTGAAAAATAAAGAAAATAACAGTTCACAAAATAGGTCTTCATGGTGTAGACTACTGTACTCTTTTGTGGTGACACATATTCGTAAAGAAATATCAGAGAAGGTTTTATAAACGTTGAAAAAACATATTCAGAACACATTTAAAAGATTTCCGCAACTGCAGCAGAACGAATAACAAGTTTTTCTAATAAGATAATCCCTATAATACCAGGTAATCTGGATTTTGCTCTAGAATCATGCACGATAGCTTAAATGAACAGGGAACGTAAATTCACATGGAGGGAAAAACTGAGTAGGTAGGTTGACCCTTCATTTAATAGTTACCTAACTCAAAGAAGGTGTATTTTTGTTCAGTAGGCTACTGTATGTTTCCTTGCTATGAAAGCTCCTAACAAGGTTGACAGTGATAAGATCTTTATAATCTAGATGTAATGTTGATACGAATGCGCATCAGATGAATGAATTAATTTGATTCCTAGCATGATTTAAATGAAAGAAATTGTTAAATTTCTCTTCTCTGTAGGGTATCGTGCATTTATCTTTCAGATGTGATGGTTCTGAATGACATCATCGAGCAGGCAGCAGGCCGACAAAGCAGAGCAAGTGAACACGTAGGTAGGTATCTCAGCTATTGTTCTCTGGCATAGCAGTAATACTGTGGTTTAAAATACTTTATACTATAGATATATAAACATGCTGTTTCATAAATAACTCTCTCCTGTTGTACATCCTGACTGTATAGTTAATGTTTTTTTTTCTGTATTCTTCTTTTGTTTTGTGCCCTTTATATCTGTAGGGATTACTGTAGCGACCTTATCCAGTTGTGAAGCTGTAATGTATTTCTTTTACATCAGATAAAATAAACTTATCTTAGAGATTATTAAAAATTCAGTAGAATTGTGGAATGAGGACGTCTTGAAACTACAATAGATATAATCAAAATGGTTTTATCAATGGCGGATATCATCCTCAGACCATGAGGGATGACACAGTCCATATTAAAGTGAATGATAGAAGTTTTTTAGTGCAAAATACTAACACTACAAGAACAATCAATATGCTGTACCGTACCTACCCTGGGAAGTAGCATTTTAATCACGTACATTGCGGCCCTCCAAGACTAATGAAGACTAGTATGTCAGTGGTTCTTATGAGTGATAATCTCAACTGTTTCTTGACATACAAATACAAAATTGCCTACGACAGACATCATAATAACATAGGTTATCAGACGAATTCTCCCCACACTCAAGTCCACACACAGGACTAAATGGCCACGATGTCTAAGCCCCTCTATTGAAACAACGACAACATAAAATTTCATTTGATGGTTGTACCCTTTGTTGATGATAGGAATAATAATAATACTAATAATTTCAGAAGATGAGTGATGAATGGTAAGACACCATAACATTACTGAATTAGAATGTTATATATTGACTTAACTGTACTGGATTTTGCTACATGTCATATAATTCACATACCACAACACTATTCGAAGCGTGGTAAACTCATTGTGGCACGAATAAGCCTTGATTTCACACCTTTGAAACATAATGTTTACATCATAATGAGCTGGGCAAGACAAGAAGCTTTAATATATTTTTTAAATTGTAGGCGCTAAGATAAGGCAGCCTACTCCACACAGTCACAGAGAATGAAACAGCAGCAACTAAATTAAATTATCCCTCATTCCACTAAACAGATGCCTCAAATGTTAAACTCTTAAAGTAAATGTACTTGTACAGTGTCATATAACATTTTGAGTGCTTAGAATGGCATTTCCCAATGCTTTACAGAAGTTATTTTTTAGACTTTTCTATTTGATACTCATAATTGATGGAAATAATACTTGGTTTTGGTTTATCCTATTTAATTAGGGTCTCAACACATTTTAAATTACAATCAACTAAAAATATTTCCATCTAGCAAGTTATTGGAATGTCTGGTGTTTATTCTGTAGTGTTGAGTGTGTCCTTGAAAATGTACAGAAAGTCAATCCATCATTGATTTCAAACAGATATCATACATTGTAATGTCAGAAAGTTTCCATCACTCATTTTCATATGGTAGGCCTACTGTTTACCAATACGGTACATGATTGAATAATTTATATTGCTATCCAATGTGATATGGTAATTTAAAATATAAATCTAGTGTATCAATATAAAATGTTGTACATCTACCAGTGTCACAAATCTTGTGTAATTTCCTGAATTGGATATTGGCAGCCATATTGATGACAAATGGAAACCTTCTGTTATGAGGCTATGCATTGTACAGAACGTATGGATAGCTTTGAAGCCATTTTTCAGTGATGCCTTATTGACAATTGATATTAAGTTGCAACTTTTCAGTCGGTCAACACAGTGTAATCCCAATTACTGGGACATGTGAAAAATCACCTGATATAAATGACATGTGATTAATAAATAAATAAATAAATATATATATATATTTGTTTTGGACTACAGAAATGGGAGAAAACGAAGGGATGACATATTCCGCTCGTCAAGCCAGCATCAGGTCGAATTAATCTATAAAAGACAAATTAGCTCTACTAAACACTATCAAACCTACAATGACACCCACTAACAGTCACTGCCCTAAAAAAAATAATAATAAATAAATATATAAATAAATAAATAAATAAAACAACTTGTAGACTGTGGCAAATATTGCTGGTAAAATACAGTACTAAAGCATTAAGCATCCGAAGAAAGAACTATTCATGTACGGTACCGGTACCTACTATGTTGCGAGAATGAGAAATGGCAATCTCAGCAACAAACAGTCTCATACCACCAACTAATCTATGAAGGTGTAGGTAATATTACTGTTGTATATCGTACTTAAGCAATGGTAAGTTCTAAACTACTGTAGACTTGTAAATTAATGCAGAAATGACCTACGAGTACTCTGCTGAGATGGTACAAAGCTAGAGCTGCAACATACAAAAACAGTGTTTGTCTACTAATAATGTGTTGAAAGTTCTGATATGGCGACTTCCTGAAATTGTAGAATGTCAACAAGCTGCTATGGGAACCACTTTTCTGATGTAAAAAAATAACTATGTATAGTCACAAATCACTTGTGCTTTTAGGGGCTTTTATAAAAGCACTTGATATTGACAACTTTTCAAGTTATGTAAGGGTGATGTATCGTATCCTAGTTTAGAATCAAACAATAGTGAACAAAGAAAGGCAAGATATAAGATACATCTTACTTAAAGTGAACCTAACACAAATATACTAAGAGTTCAAATAAAGAATTTCAAATTTTGAATTGATTCAAAATTGCATAATCCCCTTTAGCTACTTTACAGGAGCAGTATGCATGGTATCATTCAGTATAGTCTATAAATACGGTGTATTCCCAATAATATTCGCGTGCGGATAATTCGCATTGCGATTAATTCGCGGATCTCCAAGATTTTTTTCAAGTAGTAATTCTTACAGAAACTTATCATCCCGCTAAATAAAGTAATCTCTCCATCGTTTAAATGAATTTTAACGCGATACGATGCGTGGAGACGAAACCATTGTGATTTGAAAAGACCAACTGCGTTCTCAGCGATGTAAAATTAGGCCTACTTATGCACTGCTACCAGAATGCTGCGATCTTGAAAACATACGAGCATGTAGGCAAAAGGGGTATAGCACGGATATCTGTTATCTCCAAAGTCGAGACAGTACAAAGAGGAATACACTTTTACTCTGAACCTACCCTCCCTTTCGTAACAGCCACACCCCAAGGTCGCTGACCTGTGAGTTGAGAGGGGTTGATGCACGTACAGTGTATTGTATATAAAGAGCTATTATTGCCCGATGGAGCAAACCTGCGCGATGCCGGAGGCGTATTTGTTGGATGCTCTTTCAAGCAGTCAACAAGTCATGGGAGAAAATTACCGCTACTACACTCGCACAAAAGCCGTTTACCTGCTTCTGTGACGGTGATATATCGAACGTACAAGGGCATTAAGGCAAAACCTGGATGAATGCCAAGATGCAGAAGAAAGTGATATTCAGTAGTTAGACGTCGAAGAAGACGATTATGGTTTCAAAAATGAAAGCCAGGAGGATATTGTACAGAATTTGACTGTCGGTGAGGAAAACTGAGATCCAGTAGGTATAGAATGCGGGAGTGATGCAACGGAAATCCCGACAGTTCCCACAGTCAAGTTAGTGTGTCTATAGTCACACTTATCTCTTATATAGAATATCTAGATAAATTTTCGATTACATGACAGTTCCCCACACTGACACTTCCACACACTACCCAAAATACTGACACTTCCACACAGTCCTTGGACACGACTACCTGTTTAATGACTCAGAAATATTCCCGACTGACAGTTCCACACACATCCCCCCACCCCTAAGGCTATATAGGCTTCAGTGATCATCCTTACAGCAGCACCGGTGACAATGCACCTTAACATAATACTCATTTGGAGTGAAGAAAACCGCTCGGTCTATGTACTTCATTACTAACACGGTCTCGAAAATATCATTGTGATGTAGTGTAATTTCCATCAAAATCCTGGCTGTGGACTGGCAAAATAATAACAAAACCGATCAGTTTGGTGGTGTTATCATTTTGGCGTGTTTAAAATCAGCTTTCTAGGCTTCGTCAGTTGTTTTGTATTTTTTTTTTGTTTGTTTTGTTTTTTGTTTTTGTCATATTTGTTCAACAATAATATTAACCTACTCCATTTTCTGTGAATAGGCAACTGCCTTCAGAAAACTTTTCATATTTTTGTCATTTTCGAACTTTTTCTGAATGTTCTCAATCCGTCCGTCCAGTTTGACATATTTTCGTCTTTTTTTCCCTTCCATGTTGAGCTCGGCCTTTAAAAATGCGCAGTTTGTCTTCTCAGCTTCCGTCTTCAACACTTTGACAACCTCTTTTAATTTGGGGTGAGGTCTCCCGACAAGATTGTTGAGTCGGTTGTTCCAGCCCTCAACAGCATTCGTTGTCCTGTGTCGTGCTTGGTGGCAGTTCCACATCTCGATTGGAATGTCTTGGTTATCTAGCCAGTTGTCAACGATGTAGTCAAAAAACTGGCTAAGTTTGGGACTTTCTGGAGCTTGAGAGTGTATTTCCACCCATCCATCGAGCACATCTTCAGGCTTTAAAAACGCAAGTGCTGCGCACATACGGACATGAAGGCGGATTTCGTTATTCTCTCGGTACTCCACCGTTAATCCGAGATCCTGTACTTTTCTCCATAAGCATTTTGTCATGTGAAAATGACAGCCATGTAATTTTGTTGTTGGAAATACGTATTTCAGAGAAGAAATTACAGCAGCTTCAAAATTCACATTACGTCTTCTGGTCTCCACTCCGGAACAGCCTGGAGGAGGAGTCTGAACAGTCTCCTATACGTTTGCTTCTTCTTGTTTGGTAGAAGTGCGAATGCGATAGGAAATATATTTGTCTCATCATTGCTGCTCCCAAAATCGGCATGAATGGTATATATTTGACAAAACTGCTTGCTAGAGGTATTGAAAGTACCATCCATAAAAAAAATGGCTAAAACATTTCAAGCTCTCTTTTCCTTTGCTGCCGCAAAAAACAATAATTCCTTCTTCATTTCCGTCGTCGGCCAAAAGGAAAGACGAACCGTCAATCATAGTCAACGTATTGATATCAAAAACGATATTTTCTCTGTGTTCCGGCTCCTTTGTGCTTCCCTGGGCACTGCTTTTGTGTCGATAAAGTGACCTCATCATAGACTCTGTCCTAGGCATTTCGGTAACGAAGTCATAACCTGAAAACAAACCATCTATCCTATACTCTAAAACAAGCAATGTATGTACATGAGAAAACGAAAACTGGCCTAACAATTTTAATGAAATCTCTGAATAAAGTTTTTTTAATTTACAAATAAAAATTGTTTCATAAAAAAATAATTAAAAGTATGGTTAAAAAATCAAAATTTCAATGCTAGAGTTTGGAAAAACAAATAAAAAACAGGGGTCTGCTTTATAAATCTATAAAATGTTGTAAACATGGATTCCAAATGAGTAAACAAAATACATTAATAAAGCACCATAGTACAGTAAAACACAAATGCTTAGAAATGTTAATAATGCAGTGTTATGCTTCCAATCCGCACCTGGAGTAGAAAAGCAGCTCTGCACGCGTATGTTTTATAATTAAAAATACACACTTTTGACATTGATAGTACAAGACCAATGCTTGAAACTTGTTTCCAAATAGTTCATGAACATAAATTAATATAAATACATTTTTTAATTAGATTTTTGATAATTGTAAAATATGATGAGTACGTTGGGCTGCATTATCTAATAAATACATTTTAAATAGAAGAAACTACATTATTACGTATGTGTTGTTTGAATGAGTTTACTAAATTCACTCAGTGGTACCCTACTACTAAAACTAATGCTAAGAGCACATACCTTTATCATGATGGTCACCCATGGCGTTGTTGTAAATTTGACTAATGCTGGCTTCTTCTTCGCGTGCTCTCTTCACCGCCCCTTGGACGAGCTTCGAAATCTCTATACGGGCAACATCAGGAACACCACACTGAAGCTCACTGTTTGCTCCACGGGTTAAAATGTTTTCTTTTGACTGAATTGATGAATAACACTTTTTCGAATACTTGAAAACACACACCCACGTCACAACACCACTTTTCGCCATCCTTAACTTTTGGTATTCGTAACCTTCATGGTAAACGCATTCCCTTCCCTTAGATGTCCGACCAAATTCTAACTCCATAGTACACACGATCCTTACATGGCAAGAATAAAAATTTCTCATTTATAATGTACTAGTACTTGTACTTGTACTCATAATAGCTGAAGAGTATTAAACATTTTTGCCTCAAACCTTATACAGTAGTTCACTAGTTAAAGAATATAATATGAGATTACAGAGATATTTAAAGTGCTAAACAACAGTAGGCCAAATTTCAACTTGATCTTTTCCATAGTAGCCTTGGGGGAGAGGGGAGATGTGTGTGGAAATGTCAGTCGAGATTATTTCTGAGTCATTAAACAGGTAGCCGCGTCCAAGCACTGTGTGGAAGTGTCAGTATTTTGGGCAGTGTGTGGAAGTGTCAGTGTGGGGAACTGTCCGGACACCAAATTTTCGTTCTCATATAATGTTTTCTTCAGAAATGTACAATCTAAAATTAGAAAGATTAAACGATTTAAGAAGCAAAAGGGTTATGACAGTCTTATTTCTTAGATATTGGCATAATCCACATACCTCTAGTCTAGTGTGTCTTACATTGCAATGTTATAAAGTGTTATACTTTTTTTTGCGTGTTCATAAAATACATTTCAATATTTTGGTTGATTGGTTCTTAAGTTTAGGGGCTGCGACAACGCGGTCATGGAGCCCCGTGTACTTTGGGTGTGTGTAGAATCTGTCTGATAACCGGTGTTAATTGTGATGACTGTATTAGTGTGTGCTATCTGTTTTTTTAATTTAAGTACAGACTGCAACTTAGAATTTTTCAAATAGTTCCTACTTTTGCCGCCAAGCGCCACCGTCAACGACTACTAGGCCAAGTTCAGAACTTAGTTACTAGACGCCACCGCAGTCGGCTCTTGGCAACGAACGTAGAAACCTAAGAGCGTTGTTTACATTCTTAACCTATCCAATTTAGCATCACACAGATGTAATTAGTGGAAGGTTCTTTAACATGCCATAAATCTATGACATGAGACCGCCGGCTTTACTTCCCCTAATAGTTTTGTTTTTATTAGGCTTTAAAACAAAACTGTGGATAATTCACGGAAGTTCATGCATTTACCGCGAATTAACGGGGATGCACTATACACCAAAAATAACTTCAATTTGTTTAATTATTGATTTGACAATACAGCAAGTCAATAGTTGACATTATAAAAACTTGACTATAATTTATAACTCTTCTGTTGGTCAACACGAATTTGCCCAATGAATTTGTGGGTTACAAAATATAAATATGAAAATACACTCCTGGAAAAATATACACTATTAAATGGGGCAATTTAGGATTGCGCGTTTTGACCCTCAAGTGGCAATTTTCAGGAGTGTATTTACATTCGGTATTTATATTTTGTACCCCGACCATTCATTGGGCAAATTCGTATTGACCGACTGAAGAGCTACACATGACAGTTTGTATAGGCAACACTGAAAGAATGGCTTCGAATCTTTACATAAAAACTCGAACCATCAGATGTGACATTTCACATTGAA